>CM057450.1:634200526-634670526 GCA_016271365.2 Neoceratodus forsteri | reverse complement strand
TTGCACAAATCCACTTGTGCCAGAGCTTTCCCATCCATCAGCGCATGGTAAGCTGACAGCACAGAAAGGTGCACCTTAATGGATGAGTAGCAAAGTCCCCTGTCTGACAGGGAAAGAAGGCACTCCAGCACAGATTCCACCGGACAGTGTAAAGAGTCCAAGGAATGGGGGGATGCCCATAAGCAGAAACTTTTCCATTTCATGGTATATGTCTCTCTGGTTGAGGGCTGTCGCTGCCACGAGAACCTCTCTCACTCTGGGTGATGCTCCAAATCTGTCCCTGATCAGGTCTGCAGGAGCCATGCATGCAAATGCAGAAACCGAAGATTCGGATGTACTAGGATTCCCTGCTCCTGGGAGAGCAAGCGAGTGAACAGGAGTAATGGGACTGGTGGGGTTCCGATGCCAGTTGCTGGAGCAATGGAATTCAGATCAGACACAGCCAGAAGGGCGCTACGAGAATCATATGTGCACACTCTCTGCCTGTAGCTTGAGAAGTACACTCTGGAGGAGCAGAAAAGGAAGGAAGGTATACCGGAACCTCCCTGTCCAACAGAAGGACGATGTGTCGTGCCAGAAAACACCAGGCCCTGGATCTAGCAAGCAGAAACTGGGCAGTTGGGCATTGTGTGGGGACGCAAAGAGATCCAGTTCTGGCAGACCACAATTTTCGAAGAGGTCATCTATGACCTCTTGGAGTAGCTCCCACTCGTGACAGAGACCGAGAACGGCTTAGACCGTCTGCGAGAACACTGTGAATCACTGGAACGTGAACCACTGTTAGTTCCAGGTAGTGATCCACTGCCAAACTCTCATGGCCCCTCTGTACTGGGGGTAGGAATAAGTGCCCCCTTGCTTGCCGAGTTAGAAAACTGGAGTGTTGTCTGACTGGACAAACAAAAGACCTGGCATGAGAATGGACTGGAAGGCCTGCAGGACATACAGGATGGCCCTCATCTCCAGCACGTTGATGTGGAGATCACGTTCCATGGAGGTCCAGGTGCCCCATGTTTGGTGGAATGCCAGATGTACGCCCCAGCCCATCCATAAGGCGTCCGTAATTAGGATCTGCTGAGGACTGGGTGACAAAGGGAACCCCAATATCCTGTCAAGGTGGGGTGAGCTGCTTTGGAGACCCTGACTGGTTGATCTAGATTGTCCATCCATTGGTCCCATTGAGCCCACAGGTACCACTGCAGAACCCTCATTTGCAAGCGGGCAAGGGGAACCGTGGTGATGGCTCCGGCCATGTGGCCTAAGAGCTGCAGCACCACTCTGGTCGGGATCAGATTCGTGTAGATGACCATCCAAGTGATAGTCCTTAACCTGTCTGGTCTCTGGGGAGAAAGGCTCTTCCCTGGACAGTGTCCAAGACCGTCCCTACATACTGCAGCCTTTGTGTAGGCCAGGAGAACGACTTGGGGAGGTTCAGAGTGACCCCTCAACTCTAGGAACAGACTGAAGGTCTCCTACTGAACAGCGCAGCTGCTCCTCCATAGAGGCTGGTAGGAGTCAGTCGTCCAGGTAAGGGTAAACATAGTGACCCTTCCTTCCAAGGGCTGCTGCCCTCTCTTCCTGGGGCAAAGAAACAAAAAGCTGCTTAGATATATTTAAAAGACAAAGAACCTCTGTGTGCAAACACTGAGGCAAGGGTTACCTCAAAGGACATTTGGCTGAAGAAAGTTTAAAGAAAATACAACAGACATGCTCATTATCGCGATCTTCTTTATATGTAACATCACAGAATGTTATGTTGGTCTGGTCTTGCAGAATTGCATGGTGCCGAGGCAGCCATACCAGGAGGGTGCAGACAGACGCCGTTTCAGACTGTCAGCAGCACTGCTGTTTGTTATACTAGTGAATGAACGAGTTTGGGTTGAGTGAACCTTAAATAAAATTATTTAAAAGACAAAGAACCTCTGTGCGCAAACACTGAGGCAAGGGTTCTTGGTCTTTTAAATAGTTTTTTATGTTAATGGGTTCAACACAACATAACCCAGACAGACCATCTTAGGGTAGCTGGTTCATTCCACTGGGGTGTCAAACAGATGAGGCATACTGATGAGTCCTGGTAGGATGAAACACGTGTCTATGTCATCTGTTAGCACCCTTTGCAAACTGTGTGAGAGGCCTTTCGGCACCATGCAATTCTGCTTAAAGTTGAATCAGCATAACATTCTGTGGTGATTTGCATATGCAGCCCATGATGCTTTGCATTGTGTGGGCATGTGTGATTTTGTATTTTCTTACATATTTCTTAAATATATATATTATATACACACATATATACACACACACACACACTTTTTTTCCCCAACTGTTTGAGGTTTTCCAAATAAACAAAATATAATCGTGTCCATAACGTGCTGTCTCAATACCTAGCCAGAGAAAGATGATACCACATAGATAATAGATCATGTGATGCCTTTGAATACCAACATGCAAGCTGCTTCACCTTTCTGCACTCCTTA
Organism: Neoceratodus forsteri; assembly: GCA_016271365.2. Classification (NCBI taxonomy): domain Eukaryota; kingdom Metazoa; phylum Chordata; order Ceratodontiformes; family Ceratodontidae; genus Neoceratodus; species Neoceratodus forsteri. The sequence continues at coordinate 634,668,055 of CM057450.1, read as the reverse complement.
GTTCAGAGCAGATAACACTTCAAAATTCTATGCACATCTAATGTATGGAGCACTGCTTCCCCTGGACAGGCATGCTCAGGGAAATAAACAGGTAGGTGAACAGATTGGTTCAGGGTAAACTAAGATACCACCTTAGGTTCAGGGTAAACTCAGACACTGCCTTAGGAAGAAAAGTACAGTTACGCAATAACTTACCGTAACAGTAGATCTTAGAGATAGGTTCCTGCAGTAGGTCATAACATACAGGACTGCACCCCCTGGCGTCAGGGCTGCACGGCAAACTTCTGCTAGCAATGTCTGGCGTGGTACCCCCCACCCGTCACGTGACCGATGTCAGCATGACCGTATATAGTGGGCGGTCCCTACACCCACCTTCTAGTTCTCCCGCCGGAGATCCAAAAGGCTATGACAGGAGAAAGGCTGGATATCCTGGAGCCCAATCCAGAACATGCAGAAAGCTGGGGGAAAGAGGGAGGGAAAGTGTGACCTACTGCAGAACCTCTCGATCTACTGTTATGGTAAGATTCTTGCGCAACTGTACTATCTTACTTCAAGAGGGTTCCTGCAGTAGGTCATAACGTATAGGACTGAATCCCAAGCAAGCAGTCACCCTCGGTGAGACCAATGAAACAAGGGAGGAAGGATACTGGACCAACCAGAGCAGTTCTAAGACAGCAGACCCTGCGGAATGGCCAGGCCAAATCCGGCCCTATGCCTAGAGGCAATGTCCAAACTGTAATGCCTCATGAAAGTGTGGACTGAACTCCAGGTTGCTGCAGCGCAAATCTCAGCTGAAGAAACATTCTTTAAGGAAAGCTGTGGAAGCAGCCGTCCCCCTAGTGGAGTGACCTCTGACCTCCCCCAGAAGAGGTTTAATCACACTTCTGATAACAGAAACGGATGCAGTTAGCCAACCATTTGGACAAGCACTGCTTAGAAACTGCCGACCCCAGTATTCTAGGGGCAAAGGAGACAAAGGACTGATGTGATCTGCAGGCACCCTTGGTCCTGTGGATGGAGTAATGCAAAATCCTATGTCCATCCAATGTATAAGAGCCTCACCCTTATTCGAATGAATGGGGTGGTACACCAGCAGCTCAATGGTCTGGTTCAAGGTAAACTCAGAAACCACCTTGGGAAGAAACTTGGGATTTGTTCGCAGGACTGCCCAGTCTCTGTGAAAAATGAAATAAGAAAAGCATAGCAAATGGCGGGTTCCTAGTGCCCTTAAAGCACACCACACTGGCTCAGAGATCCATCTCTTATCGTGGACCCAAATGGTTTAATGACCTGCCTTTAGCACTCCGTGACTGTAAAAATCTCAGCAAATTCAAATCCAGGATCCGCTCGCACCCAACACATGAAAATGGTTGTTCCTGCCAAATGCAACTCTTGCTAGTGTAAATCCCGCATTTTAATCATGCGAACTACCTCCGGCCAACCCCCAGTATCAACCCCTTGTCACCCCTCCACACTTTACCACCCTCCTCTCCCCTACTCATTTCACTTCCCTGCCCCCACATCTATCAATACCTCGACAGCACCCCTCTGGCTGTTCCTGCCCCAACCCCTTCCAGGAAGCCACCTAGGACTGTAATTACTTGGCACTTAAGGACTGTAACACACTGATGAAGTGTTGTTTAATGCTGCTCCCTCAAGTCTTAACTTTGCACTCTTAATCCTCTAAATCCCACCATCTACAACTGTTCAAAACATATTTGCTGCTTGTTGATTATCCCCAACGTTGTTTAAGTTTCGTTTTTGTATTGCATTGTTTTGAACTGTACTGTATTGCACTGCATTATATTGTACCGTCTCCCTTGACTTGGAACCTTTGTATACGAGCCATGGCTCAAAGGTATTTTAATCTGAAACTGAATATATTATTTAATTAATTTAATTTATTTAAAGGCTCCTTACAAGTCGGGGCCTGAAGCTCAGAAATCCTTTGAGCAGAAGTAACCGCTTTCCAAGACAGGTAGCACATCTCACAGCTTACCGCCAGTTCAAAAGGAGGCAACGAAAGCTTTTCTAAAATCAAATTCAAATCCCAAGGCAGGGTAGGGTTGCAGACAGGGGGCTTCGAATGGAGAATCCCTTTCAAAAAGGTTTGGGAGATCTCCAGTTGTGCAACAGTTTTCTCGTCCATCAATGTATGACAGGCAGAAACAGCAGACAGGAGGACTTTCAGTGAGGAATAGCCTAGATCAGAGTCAGACAGGTGCAAAAGGTACTCCATTACCTGGGGCACAGAGCAGGAAAAGGGATCCCAACCTTTGGCAGCTGCTCAAATAGAAAAGCGCTTCCATTTCATAACATAGGTAGACCTAGTTGAAGGTTTTCTAGCCTCTGCTAGGACTTGAGACTCTGGGAGACTCCAAAAAGGCGACAATTATGTCTGAAGGAGCCACGCATTAAGATGCAAGGACCAGAGTCCTGGGCACAGTAGTCTGCCCTGTTCCTGCATCAACAGATCAAGCTGAAGCAGGAGGGGAGCCGAGGGTTCCACGGCCAGCTGTTGCAGGAGTGGAAACCACATCTGCCTGGGCCAGAGGGGAGCTATCAGCAGCATCTGAGCACCCTCTGCCTGAAGCTTCAGTAGGACACGCTGTAGAATGGGAAAAGGAGGGAAAGCGTACAAGTACCTCCCTGTCCAGCAGAGAGACAACATGTCTTGCCAGACAACACCAGGCCCTTGAACGAGCGAGCAAAAACTGGGTAGTTTTGCGTTGGATGGGGAGGCAAAGAGATTTCTCTCTGGCCATCCCCAATGATGGAATAGAAGTTCTGCTATGTCCTGATGAAGTTCCCATTCATGAGCTTGTGTTGTTGTTCAGCTGAGGCCACCAGGACCTTGTGGATGCCTGGGACATGTACGGTCGTGAGGAACAGGTCATGCTGGACTGCCCAGTACCACACCCGCATCGCCTCCCTGCAAAGGGGGTACGACCGGGTGCCTCCCTACTTGCTGATGTACCAGACCACTGATGTCTGTCTGTATTAGCAGTGTTCCCACAGACAGGAGAGGCCGAAAGGCCTGAAGGGCGTAAAGAACCACCCTCATCTCCAGGATATTTATATGGAGAGATGCTTCCAGCTGGGACCACATCCCTTGTGTCTGTTGATCCCCAGGTGGGCCCCCCAAACCCAGACCAGAGGCATCTGTGGCGAGGGTCCAAGGAGGGGGAGGGGGTGTTCTGAAAGGCAACTGCCCCCCAAGACAGGTTTTGAGGATACTGCCACCATAAGGGGTCTTTACTGAGTGCTCCGAACACCAAGACAGGATGATTTAGATCGTCCAAATGCTGATCCCACTGAACTCTTAAGAGTCCATTGGGTGACTTATATGTAACCTGGTCAAGGGGACCGTAGAAATGGTCACTGCCATCAAACCAAGAAGGCGCAAGAATGCCCTGGCAGGAATATGCCTGGAGGAGACTAACAGTTTGACTTGCTCCAGCAGAGGATCCACTCGGTCCAAGGGCAAGAAGGCCCTGCCCTGGACCATGTTCAATACCGCCCCAATGAACTGGAGGCATTGAGAGGGAACCAGGGACGACCCGAGGTAGCCGACAGTAATCCCAGGTAGAGTAAAAAGATCCAGTGTGAAGGACAGGGATTCCTCTAGGCTGCTCCTGGGCGGAGCTGCCAAAAGCCAATCGTCCAAATATGGGAACACTGCAGTGCCCTGGCTGCCACCACCACTAGGCACTTGGTGAAGACCCTGGGTGCCGAGGAAAGGCCAAAGGGGATGGTTTTGAATTGGAAGTGCTCCTCCTGGAAAAAGGAAATGCAGGAAACAGCGGTGGCCGGGAACACTGGGATGTGCAGGTAGGCATCCTGCATGTCCAGTGCACAGAGCCAATGGCATGTCTGTAGCAAGGGGAGAAGGCCCTGTACTGTAAAGCATGCAGAACCTTTTGTATTCCATGAAAAGGTTCAGTTGGCTGAGGTCACTCACTTTTTGGGGACGACGAGGAAGAAATGGGAATAACCCCCCAGGACTGGCTCTATGGCTGACTTTTGAAGTAGGGCCAGTATCTCTTCCTCGTCCAGAGATGCCTGGTTCAGGGAATAGGTCTTTCCAGAAACTCGGTGTGGCCTCTTGACACTAGCTGCAAGACCCATGAATCTGATGTGATGCCCAGACATTCCTCTAGGTGAAGGGCAAACCTTCCTCCCAACTGCTCCACGATGCTGGGAGGTGGAGGAGGGGGAAGGTCCGAATGAGTCAGGAGGCGGAGGGATGGGAGGGGAGGGATCCCCCAGCTGTCCTCTGGGTTTTGGAGACAGGGGGGTGAGGAGACTGCTGACCCCGTTGCTCTCCTTTTGTTCCGATGCCTGGTGAAGGGGTGCTTACCATGCTGCTGCTTCTGGCACGGAAAGGGCCGTTTTGGTTTGACACGTGCCTTGTACAAGGATTTTACAGATCGTGGGGGCTTGTCCACTATCCTGAAGGCCCGTAAGGATGTCCTTGGTGTCCCCTCCAAAGAGAACAGATCCTCGAAAGGAGGCATCCTGGATGGCTGCCTGTACATCAGGGGAAAGCCCGGAGACATGCAGCCAAGCATGTCGGAGGCATACGGCCATGGCAGAGGAACGAGCCACTGCATTCACTGAGTCATAAGTGGCTCTAAGCGCATGCCTGCAAGATATCTTGGACAAATGCTGGTCCTTGAGGTCAGAGTTCTCAACAGTCTGAAGACGAGCTTCCAGTTTAGCCACAGTGGCCTTCTGGAAGAAGACCATGTGTGCTATATAGTTGAGCGAATGAAAAAACACAGGTGGAGGAGGCATAGAGTTTTCACTCAAACAGGTCTAGCTGCCTAGATTCTTTATCGGAGGTGGGGGGGGTGAGGGGAGTACTAGTGTGCGTTGGCTTGGCAGTATGGTCGTGAGCTGCAGCTATTACGATGGAATCCGCCTTGGGTTAAGAATCTAGAAAGGAAATGCCCTCCGACGTATGGTAAAATCAGGTCTGCCTTTTTCAGGATAGCCAGAATAGAATGGGGCAACTGCCAAATGGTGGTAGTGAGGTTCTCATGGGGAGCAGTCCAAGGAGAAATAGGAATTGGAGATGCCTTTTCTAGGTCTAGGTGTTCAGCTACACCTTTACGTTTGTGGTCTTGTTCTTCTGCGTTCCATCCATTAACCTGCTGGATGATGCAGAGAAGTTCTGTAAAGGACGGGTCTTCGGGAGGCGATTTTAGCAACTCCTTGCCCTTAGCTCCTGTGGTTTTGGACTGCTGTCAGGAAGAAGAATCAGAGGAATCCTCCTCAGAGTCTGAAGACTCTTCTCTATCAGAGGTTCCAACACCTGGTAAGGTGACTTCCCAAGTGGCACGTCTGGATGTGTGCACTGTGGTTGACTGAAAAAGAACCCACGGGTGACAAGGAGTGGGAGGGTGGGGGTAGCCACTGGGGCCGGCGTCCTTTTATCCAGGTGACAGACTAGCTGCGATCTAGCTTCCTGCCACCAGGACTGAATCACAGACAAAGTACTGTTGTGGCAGAGGAGGAGGAGGCCAACAGTGAGTGCCCATCCCCGGGTACTGAGGGGGGAGGGTATCCGGGTGATTGGTTAAAAAGGTGGGGTATAGCCTTGATGCCCAAGATAATGCCCCTGAGAGAAAGGAGCCATTGTCTGGCCTGACGCCAGAAAACCTGGATAAAGGTGGTAGCCTGACAGATGACACTGATCCAAAAAGGAGGCACTGAAGGGCCTGGAAGATTATCTGGCACCAGGAAAGTCGACGGAGGGTTTGGCATCTGGTCGACTGGCGTCAAGGACAGTCGCAGGAGCCCCGACAACAGTGGCTCCAACGGCAGGCTAGAGAAAGGTTTCGGCGGCGGCACACCGGGCATTAGGCGCATGGTGCCCGAAGGTACCTCTGGCAGCGGGGCTAACAAAAGGCCTGTCGGAAGAGAGAGGTTCCCTGGAGCCAGTGTCAGAACCGGTTCCGACATCAGAGTCCAAGGAAAAGTACCCTAGAGACACACAGGGGGGTGTCACCACTGGAGTGGGAGAAGGTGGAGCCACATCCAGGGGACCCTCTTCCCCCACCATCCCAGTTGTAATGTCTGGGGCTGGAAATTCCACCGGAAGGGTGGAAGGGAAGGCTCCTGCCAAGGGGGGCCTGGGAGGAGGGCTGGCCAGCAGAGGTCAGCGAGCTTGACCGGATGGCGAGTGTCGGCCTCAGCACCCTGATGGGTGAGCTTCGATTGGGCAGTCACCAGAGATCCCAGAGGCTGACTTATCAGTCAAAGAGCAGCGGGTGGCTGGGCCCCCTCCCGCCCCAGATTGTCGACAGGCGTCATCGGATTCCCTCTTGGAGGAATCTGTCACCTGAACTACTGGGTGGGCTCAGGGGACCGGGTCTGACTTGCAGTAATAACCAGGTACTCACTCGAGAAGCCAGCGGGCGGCTTATCGGATGAAGTACCAGGTTTGGGGCCCGTTTAAATGGGCCTAAAAGAAGAAGAGGTACCTGGAGGACTCTTGGAAACAGCCTGGACAAATCACCAGGGAAGGCGGCGGGGTAATGGTCTTGCTCGTTGTGGGGGCTGTGGTCTTGGGCCCGGCGACCTTACTGGAGGAAACCCGCTCCCAGTCCTCCAAACGTTCCTGCTCCCCATGCTTCTCTTCATCTTTCTTTTTCTTCTCGAGCTCCAAAGAAGGAGAAGCAGCGGATTCTCTCAACCTTTGCATTTCTTTTTCCATGGAGACCATTTGGGGTTTTAGAAGATGGGCTTCCAGGGCTCACTGCCTGTGTTTGTGCGGGGCCTGGTTAAAGGGTTTGCAAATCAGGACAGGCCTCTGTATCGTGACCCGGGCCTAGGCAGAAGAGGCAGCGTGGTAGCCGTCCTTGTGAGGGATCTGTGCGACATACTTCTTGGACTTCGGAGTCTGATGTGAAGACAAATTAATGAAAACAGACTTTACATTCAAGAAATAAGTAGGTAATACTTATACAAAATGGTGATCGACTGAAGTAACGTTCACCGGCAGGTCCTTGCGAAGGGTGACGCCGGGAAAGAACTGGAAGGTGGGCGTGGGAACCACCCACTATACAGGGTCACGTGAATGTCCATCACATGACATCGGGTGGTCGGTCCCCCACCAGACACTGCTAGCAAAAGTCTGCCATGCGGTCCTGACATCAGGGGGCGCAGTCCTATGTTATGACCTACTGCAGGAACCCACTCTAAGTAAGATTTTAGGATTCACACAAAGATACCCAGTCTGTGTGGGGGGAAATCTAATAAGGCTCCTAGCACCACATTGCCTGAAGCTCTGAAATCCTTTGAGCAGAAGTAATAGCAACCAAAAATAACCCCTTGCCAAGAAAGAAAGTGTAGCTCACAAGTCGCGGCTGGTTCAAAAGTAGACTGGGTCAACTTCTCCAAAACAAAAATCTAATCCCAAGCCAGGATAGGGGGAACAGATATACAGGTTACTCACCTGTAACAGGAGTTCTAGGAATGGTATATGTTGTTCATCCACACTTCATGGCAGGTTCCTTGCCGCTTTAAATCTTGCCGGAAGATCTTCAAGCTGGCTCCTTCCACCCACCTGGGTGGTAAAACTCTCAGCTCCGCCCCATGATGCCAGATCTAGCCCGCTGGAAGCCAGGTTGTGCATCGAAGCTGGGGAGGTCGGGTGGGTCGTGTGGATGAACATATACCATTCCTAGAACTCCTGTTACAGGCGAGTAACCTGTACTTCTAGGGACATGGATATGTTGTTCAATCCACACTTCACGGCAGACTCCTAGCAGTTCTCTGGGAGGAGGGAGGCAAGGCGCACACCCCCTATTTAGGAAACAAGGACTGAAGAACAGAGGTCCCAAAACCAGCATCCCAGCGTGACTCAAGGTCGATGTGGTAATGGGTAATGAAGGTGTGTGCCGACTTCCAGGTAGCAGCCCTGCAGATTTTCTGGATAGGGACGTCCCTGGAAGCAGCCACCGATGCAGCAGTATGGCGGGTAGAATGAGCTATTATCCCTTTGGGAGGCTCCATGCCCACCAACCTGTAGCAGAGATCTATACAGGAGGTGACCCACCTGCCTATCGTCCGCTTAGCTGCAGTTCTGCCAGGTGTGGCTTCAGCGTAGGTGACAAACAGCTGGCGAACCTCTCCCCAAACTTCAGCCGTTCACTCCTTATAATAAGAGAGCACTCTCCTAGGGTCCAAAGTATGGAGCCTATATTCGGCCTCCGAGGTGTGACTGGGGTAGAACACCGGCAGAGTCAACACCTGGTTAAGGAGAAACTCCGACACCACCTTCGGAAGGAACTACAGGTGGGGGCACAGGACAACCTTGTCCCTATGGAAGACCAGATAAGGAGACTAGATGGAAAGCACCTGGAGCTCTCCCATCCTTCTGGCTGACATGATAGCCAACAAGAAGGCGGTCTTCCATGACAGGTGAGAGATGTCACACCTGTGCATCGGTTCGAATGGCTTGCTCTTGAGCTTAGCCAATACCAGCAGTAGATCCCACGGATGTGGAGGTTCTTGCACCAGAGGGGATATGTGATCAAGGCCTTTGAAAAGCACCACCACCTTCTCTTGCGCCACCAACTGCTTCCCGGCCCGCGCCCGGTAAGCAGAGATAGCTGCCAGGTGCACCTTTAGGGCAATCAACCGAAACCCTAGCTGAGAAAGGGACCACAGGTAGTCCAGAATGCTGGCCAAGGAGCAGGAGGGTTCCGACCCCTTACCCTGACACCAAATGGAGAATCTTCCATTTGAAGGCATAGCATTTTCTGGTCAACTCCTTACGGGATGCCTCAACAACATTGAGGACCGCGTCAGAAAGACCCAAAGTCTGGAACTCTAGCCGCTCAGGAAGAAAAAATTACTCACCTTAGTAATGTTGTTTCTTCTAGTGGAGTCTTGCTATATTCTGACATATGCAGTGAGTCCCAACCTTCGAACTGCCCCGGAGGTGAAAGAGTTACCTGTCCATGCCAGCCATGGGACGCTGAGCTCGAGCTCGGTTGAAACTCTGTCTGTTCTTCAAACTCAAACCGTCAGATCTTTACGAGCTAAACTCACTGAGGTCCTGTGTGGAATCTGTAAACCTACACTAGCCAACTGGCTACTAAATATAAGAACACATTTTTTGGTCCCAAAACAAAGACTCAAGTCAGGAGACCCAAAAATGAAAACACAACACCAAGTCACCCCAAGAAAGGAGGGTGAAAAACAACAAGGTGGGCAACTACTAAGTGCCAACACTGCACTGCCACACATCCCAAAAACAGAGGTTCTGAGAGGGGCAGGCGGGGGAGGTCAGAATATAGCAAGACTCCATTAGAAGAAACAACATTACTAAGGTGAGTAATTTTTTCTTCGAACAACATGAAGTCTTGCTATATTCTGACATATGCAGACTACAAAGCAGTACCTCCATGGAGGAGGGACAGAACCTACTTAGGAAATAGGCTCTGAAGCACAGCTGTGCCAAACAGAGCATCACTCCTAGCCTGGATGTCCAGGGAGTAATGCTTGGTGAAAGTGTGAACTGTTTTTCCAGGTAGCTGCTTGACATCTCTAGAATAGGGATGTCCCTGGCAGCAGCCAGGGAAGCAGCTGTACCTCTGGTAGAGTGAGCCCTCAGGCCTGAGGGAGGAACCTTACCCAGTTTTTCATAGCAAAATTGGATACAAGAGACAATCCACCTGGCAATGGATCTTTTAGTGGCAGGTTTCCCTTTACCAACCTCACCATAAGTGAGGAACAGTTGGAGGGAGTCAAACCTGTGACCCTTGGTACACTCTATGTAGTAACTAAGGGCTCTCTTCACATCTAAGCTGTGCAGCCTCCTCTCGCCAGAGGAGGAATGGTCAGTGAAGTACACTGGAAGAGGTATAGATTGATTAAGGTGGAAATCTGAAACCACCTTAGGCAAAAACTTCCTGTTAGTCCTGAGGACCACCTTATCTCTATGAAAGGAGATAAAATCAGGCTCCACTGACAAAGCTTGTAATTCACTTATGTGTCTGGCAGAAGTGATGGCTACCAGAAACAGTCTTCCAAGTCAAGTACTTAAGCTCTGCTGAAGACAAAGGCTCAAAGGGAGGTTGCATAAGCTGAGCAATGCAAACATTAAGGTCCCAAGCAGGGGCAGGGTCCCTGAATGGAGGGTTGGTGAAAAACCCTTGAAAACTTGGAGAATACAGGGTGAGCTGAAAGAGAAGGGGCTTACCTGTTGAAATAAAAGCAGACACAGCTGCCAGATGTACTTTTAGGGTAGCTGGTCTCAGCCCCAAGGTATTTAAGTGGACCATATAATCCAGGACTGTGGGTAAATCAGCAGATTCTGGGGAAATATGCTTTCCAGAGCACCATATGGAAAACCTCTTCCATTTGGAATTATAAGTAGCCCTGGTGGAAGGTTTTCTAGAAGCCTTCAGGATATCCATTACACCTTGGGAGAGGTGTAAATCAGCAAACTAACTCTTCAAGAGCCAGGCCTTGAGATTGAGAGATTTGAGGTTTGGGTACCAAACCCTCCCCTGAGCACAGGTTAACAGGTTGTGATTCCTGGGAAGACACAGGGGAAGATGGACTGCTAAGGACAGTAGGAGTGGATACCAGGGTTGTCTGGGCCAATCTGGAGCAATCAGGATCATCTTGCAGGGTTGAAATCTGATTTTGACTAGCACTTTGAACAGAAGAGGGAAGGGGGGAAAAGCATAGAGAAACTTCCCTTCCCAATTGAGAACTAAGGCATCCAGAGGGACTGAGCCCAACACTGGGGGCCTGCAGCAAAAAAGGGGAAGTTGGTGATTGTCTGGGGCTGCAAAAAGATCCATCTGCGGGGTGCCCCATCTGGCAAATACCACCTCCAAGACCAGGGGATCCAGTGCCCATTTGTGATGGCCCTGGGAAATCCTGCTGAGAGCATCTGCCAGGACATTGTCCTTGCCTGGGAGGTGAACTGCCGTATGGGAGGTGTTCAGGGAATAAGCCAGAGACCACAACTTCATTGTTTGATGCACAAGGCCGTAGACAGAGTGCCCCTGCTTGTTGATGTACCACATTGTGGTGGTGTTGTCTGTTCTGACCTGTACAACTTTGTTCTGAACAGATTTGGAAAAAGCTTGAAGTGCTAGAAAAACTGCTCTGAGTTCCAACAGATTGATGTGGAGCAGAGATTCCTGAGGGGACCACAACCCCTGGGTAGTGAGGTCACCCATGTGAGCTCCCCACCCAGAGAGGGATGCATCTGTAGTAAGGATTAAGGAGTGAGACTGAGTGACAAAAGGAACCCCTTGTCACATTGCTCTGATCCTGCCACCACTGTAGGGCCTGGATCAGGGTTCAAGTCACTGGGATCAATTTGGTTAGAGGGTCTTTCCTTTGAGACCAAAAGGCTCTCAAATGGAACTGAATGTCCCTCATCTGAAATCTTGCTCCCTGCACTACTGCTGTAGAAGCAGCCGTGTGCCCCAGGAGCTGTAGAAAATGCCTTGCTGATCGAGACACCTGCAGGGTGAATGAGGAGGCCAGAGAGACCAGGGTCCTTGCCCTGTCCAAAGGAAGGAAGGCTCTGGCTTTCTCTGTGTTCAGTTCTGCGCCTATGAAGGTGAGGAGCTGGACAGGCTCTAGAACTGACTTTGAAAGATTCAGAAGGAAACCTAGAGAGGTGAGCAGTTGCTGAGTTATCTGTAGGTGTAACTTGACTTGGTCTGGGGACTGGCCTACTATGAGCCGTCGTCCAGGTAAGGGAAGATGGCAATTTTTTGCCTTTTTAGAGAAGCAACTGCTACTGCCAGGCATTTTGTGAATACCCTTGGAGCAGAGGTGAGGCCAAAGGGCACTGCTCTGAACTGGTAATGGCCCGAGGGCAGCTCGAACCTGAGGTACTTTCGATGGGAGCTTCTGATGAGAATATGGAAGTAGGCATCCTTGAGGTCCAGGGACGTCAGGTCCCTGGCCTTAGAGAGGGTAGAATAATTCCCGAGTCACCATTTTGAATTTTGGTTTTAAAAGGTGCTTGTTTAAGTATCTGAGATCCAGGATGGGCCGCCATTCTCCTGTCTTTTTTGGGGTAAGGAAGTACCTGGAGTACAACCCTTTCCACAGCTCTGAGAGCCAGGAGGAAAGAGACCTCTGCCTCTAGAGCAAGTGCCTCTGGTGGATTTGCAGGTGGAAAGGATCTGGTTCTCATCTTTGGAAAAGTTTTGAAGCTGAGAACCAGTCCCTGGCTTACTACTTCCAGGACCCACTTGTCTGATGTCAGAGACTCCCAGTCCTGGACAAAGTAAGTCAGTCTGCCCCCTACAGGTAGGTGAGAATCGGCCCTGGCAACCCCATCAGGATGCCTGCTTGGCAGGGGCTTTGGGCCGAGGGGTGGAAGCAGGCCTGCTTGCACTCCGTCTGCCTCTCCCTCTAAAGAACCCCCTCTGGGCGTAAGCAGAAGAGGAGGCCTGGGCTTGGTAAAAAGACCTATGAAAAGGCCTGTCCCTACCCCTGGGAAGCTGCCTTTGAGGAGTGGCTCCGCCTTCCTTGGCCTGGGCACCCTATAGGTGGTCCTATACTCATCCATTTTCTTCATGTAATCTCTGTCTGCTCCCCAAACAGAGATTACCCACAACAGGAAAATCCATGGCCTTAGTCTGGGTATCCTGTGACAGGCTAATACATCTGAGCCAAGCAATTCTGCGAAGTGCCACAGATGTAGCCATGACTCTTGACATCACTTGAGTCCACTGCAGCATGGAATTGCACCTTGGATGCCTCAATACCATCAGCAGCCACCTGCTCCAGCTCCTTGGCAAGCTGGCCAGCGACCTGTTTTGCTAGAGCCATAACACTATCCCATCTGGATTTCTGATATCTAGCAACATAAGCCATATCATTTGCCTGTCTGAGTCCCAAGGATGCTGCCATGTACTGTTTCTTTGCCATGGCATCAATCCTCCTGGAGTCCTTGTCCGGGGGGTGTGAAGCCAAGGGAATATTTGCCTCGTCACAGGCTGCAGCCTGCACTACCTCAACATGGCTGCATTGTTGTGAAAGGAACTCCATATCAGAGCCTGACAATGTGTACCTCCTGTCCATTCTCTTAGTCACAGGAGGTATAGTGTGAGGAGTTTTTAGAATTTTAAATATCTGTTTCCCAAAAGATTTATGCAAGGGAATAGACAGTCTCCTAGACTCTGGGATATCCAACATTTCCACATAGTCAGGCTCCTCTTGATCATCCACAGCTTCCTCCATAGGGAGCTGGAGGGTTTCAGCCACTTTTTTATAAAACATAAAATGAGAAGGGGACTCAGAAAGCCTAGGAGGAGACACTCCTGAAGGTCCGTCTGGGGAGATGTCTGGGTCAATGGGCACATCCAGACTTTCAAATCCACATTCACTCTCCTCATACTCCTCTTCCCCTCCTCCAGGTTCATAATACTCTAAATCATACTCTTGAACCCGATTGGAACCGCCGACGAGCGCTTACCTGTTGGTGCGGTCCGGTCGGAGGCGAGAAAGCAACTGGACAATTTTAATCGCTTTGGCTATTTCTTCAGCGGTTGGAGAGGAAAGTTTTGGCTCCACACCAGCTGATTTCCTAGTCCTTTTTGCTGGAACTGACTCCTCAGAGTCCGGTCTCCTTTTGCCCGGGGAAGTCTCGCCCTGGTCAGAGGGCACTCCCTCTGGTTCGGTTGGAACTGAACCGGGCTGGCCATCCAATTCAGCGGACTTTTTGGCCTCCCTTTCCCTGAGCCTACCAACTCTCTTTTCCAGGGTATCTGCAGGAAAATTTTACAAATCTGGCAGTCTGAATTGAGGTGGTCAAACCCCAGACAATAAACACAGGTGGTGTGGGGGTCAGCCTTGGCAAAGACTTCCCCACACACACCGCAGCGTTGAAACCCAGTGGGCCCGGTTTTTCTTTAGGGTTTCTCAGACATAGTGCCAGTCCTAACCAAACTCACCCGTTTATGGCAATCCGCCAGGCAAGACCCTCTTATCAGTTCCCAACCGTGTGACGGGTAGTGGAAAAAAACGTAATAAAAAAAAAAAAAGGATTTTAAGAACCGGTAACCACACTCTAAATCAGATTAAGATATTTTAAACAACCTGATCAGTTCAAACCGAACCGATAAACAGTTTACAAGTTCCACACAGAAGAGAATTAATGTAAACCTATCTAGTACTCACAAATATCACAGACAGAGCCTGAACCGACCGGTTGCGGTTTAAATTCAGTCGAAAACCGAGAAAAACAATATTTTAACCGACAAAATAAACCGAGCAGAAGGAGAAATCTCCGGAGCGACTGTTCAGTGAGGCGGAGTAAAGAATCTGACGGTTTGAGTTTGAAGAACAACAGACAGAGTTTCAACCGAGCTCGAGCTCAGCGTTCCATGCCTGGCATGGAAAGTTAACTCTTTCACCTCCGGGGCACTTCGAAGGTTGGGACTCACTGCATATGTCAGAATATAGCAAGACTTCATGTTGTTTGAACCAGGCCGTCAGGTGCAGGGATTGAAGGTCCGGGTGGAGTACCTTCCCCTGGTTGACTGAGATCAGGTCCGGACGGGCTGGGAGCCACCTCGGGAGCCTGGAGCCGAGGCTGAGGAGATCTGGATACCAGAACTGGCGGAGCCAGTCTGGGGCTACCATAATCGCCTGCGCCTTGTCCCTCCTCACCTTGAGAAGCACCTTGTGGATCAAGAGAAAATGGGGGAAAGGCGTAGAGGAGGCCCGGGGTCCACGGCCTCAAGAAGGCATCCCCCTGCAGCGAGCCCTGCTGAGGGCGGGCATGAAACAGCCTCAGCTTCGCATTCTCCCAGGAGGCAAACAGGTCCACCTGAGGTGTGCCCTAGTGGGAGAACAGATCGCATACTACCTCCGGCAGGAGAGACCACTCGTGAGATGCAGCACCTATCCGGCTTAGGGCACCAGCCAGAGCGTTGGAGGCTCCCGCCACATGGATGGGTAGGAGATCCGCCTCCAGTCTGCTCACGAGTGACGAAGTGGCGAGAGCTTCCTTGCACAGGGGCAAGGAGCGCGTCCCGCCCTGCCGGTTTCGGTAGTACATGGTCGTGGTGTTGTCTGTCTGGACCTGGACCACTTGACCCCATACAAACAGAGCGAAGGCGGTGAGGGCTAGTCAGACCGCTCGAAGCTCCAGCAGGTTGATGTGGCACCGGGACTCCCGAGGGGACCAGAGACCATGTGCTCCCCCAGATGGGCACCCAACCCAGAGAGGCGTCGGTCAATAAGAGTGACCGTCAGCTCGGGGCAGACAAACAGGATGCTCTCCTGCAGATGAGCTGGAATGATCCACCACTGGACAGCATTCCACATCTCCTGGGTCACTGCCACTGGCTGGTCCAAAAGACCGGAGCGCTGTGACCACTGGCTGGCCAGTCCCCACTGTAGGGGACGCATGTGCCAACGGGCTCAATGGGCCACGCTGGTGCAGGCCGCCATGAGGCCCAGGAGGTGCAGGAAGTCCCGGGCAGGGCGCAATTGCCCAACCTGAAATGACTGGGCAAAGGAAGAAAGAACCTCTGCCCTGTCCGCCGGGAGCCGTGCTGTGGCTCGAAAAAGAGTCTAGCTCTGCCCCGATGAATTGAATCACCTTCTTTGGCACGAGTTCCGATTTGGCCTCGTTGAGGAGGCCAACCTGAGCGCAAACCTGGAGGGCCAGATCCCTGGACCGTTCCACCTCCGGTCTGGAGGAGGCCGCAATCAGCCAGTCGACTAGGTAAGGGTACACCCGGACCCTTCGGCGCCACAGGAATGCTGTCACCACTGCCATGCATTTGGCGAAGACCCTGGGAGCTGGAGAAAGGCCGAAGAGCATGGCCCGAAACTCGTAAATGGACCCCTCTGCTCTGAAGCGGAGGAATCGCTGGTGGGACGGACGGATTGGGACGTGAAAGAACACATCCTGGAGGTCCGGAGAACAGAACCACACGCCTCATTCCAAGGATGGAATGACCTGAGCCAGAGTGACCATCCTGAAGGTTCGAGACCTTAGGAACCTGTTCAGGTCATGCAGGTCTAGAATGGGGCGCCAGTCTCCCCCGTCCGTTTCGGGACCAGGAAATACCTGGATACAAACCCTGGGTCTGGTGGAGGATCCGCCACCTCCCTGATCACCTCCTTCTGGAGGAGCAGGGCAATGTTGGCTCGACGGGCCGACAGAGGCCGCGGACCCCGTAAACCCCCGTGGGGCGACGGCTCAGAAGGGCGGGGCCTGCTCGAATTCCAGAGGCAGACCCTTTCCTACCACTTCCAACACCCAGCGGTCCATGGTGATAGCGGACCAGGCAGAAAGGAAGTGGCGGAGCCGTCCCCCCACGGGGGAACCCGGGGGGAGCGATGAGGCTGGGGGTGACACCCCTCAACCTGTCACTGGGCAGTCTTGGAGGAGGGACCGTCCGAGGGACCTCCCGGGCCTTTTCCTCCCGGCTTCCTGATGGCGGAAGCTGCAGGCTTGGCTTTGGGGTGCCGAGTGCGAGCCTGCTGGCCCTGATGCTGGTGTTGCTGGGCCAGACGTGCAGAAGGGGCAGAAGGCCGAAAGGGCTTAAGCTGCTGATGGCGGCCTTTGTCCTTCTGGGCAGACGTGACCAAGTCCAAGGTGGCACTGGACTTCTCGATCCTCTGCAAATGGCCCTCCACCCCAGTACCGAACAGGTTGGTACCCAGGAAGGGGACGTCTGCCAGCTTGTGCTGGGTATCCGCCGTGAAGTTGGAGATCCGCAGCCAAGCTCTGCGGCGCATGGCCACTGCGGCCGCTACTGACCGGGCACAAGAATCTCCAATATCAAGAGCAGTTTGCAGCTGCTGCTTTGCCACAGTCCTTCCCTGATCCCGCACCTGCTTGACCGTAGTCTGGAGGCCAGCTGGGAGATTAGGAATCACCTCATCCAGGGAGCCCAAAAGGGCATGGGAAAAGTGTGCCATCAGTACGGCTGAACTGGCCTGATGAAGGCCTAGGGAGGAAGCAGCGTAGTCCAGCTTCTTGGACTCTTTGTCGGAAGGCTTGTCCACATCCCTGGTGTTCCCGGAATGCCGGAAAACACCATCAATCACAAGCCCTTCCGCAGAGGGGTGCTCCGAAAAACCGGATAGTGAACTTGTGGGGACCGCAGACTTCCTGGCCATCCTGGCCGAAGGAGCAGGACAACAAGCTGGCCGCTGCCATAACTCCAAAGCTGGGCCAACAATGGCTTCGGCCACCGGAAAGGCCTCTGTGGGAGAATCCCCTCGGTCCAGTGTCTCCGTGAGGGGATACTTGGCCCGCTTAGACACGGGTTCGAGCTTCATCCGAGCAGATTCTGAGATGAACCGAAGCAAAGCCATGAACAAGGATGGGCTCTCGTCCACAGACTGTCCCCCAGTGGACTCCAGGTCAAGGGGCCTGGAGAATAGGGAAGAGTCATCATCAGGCTCCAAGGAGTCTGCGAACAGCTGCCTAGGGCCTGAGCCACCCTCTACTTGCCGAGGACGATCAGGAGTGAGGGTGACAGACAACCGATGGGGGCAACCCCTGACCCAACCGAGAATCCTTGGTCGGAGCCCCAGATTTAGGTTGTGGAGGCAGGGGTTCCACCACAATGGGTGGCGCAGCTGGTTTCGGCCAAACAACCAGTGCCGGTTTGGGCTCCTCGATAATCACAAGGGGTTGTTCCGGCCGTTCCGGTGACAGCCATTTAATGGCCAGGGAAGACGACAGGGTCAGCTTGTTCCCGGTCAGAAGGAGCTGCTGCCACATCAAGTCCTCGTAGCGTCTACGCAATTTGCGCCTAAGCCTTTCCGAGGAGGAGGAAGACTGCGAGGATGAGCGGCGTTGCCGCTTTCCTCGGTGCCGAGATCGAGACCGCCGGTGTCGGCAGGATCGGCTGGACCGAGAAGAGGTCCGAGTCAGAGACGGTCTGCATTTCGAGGGTGGGTCTGGGAGGGAGCCGGGGAAGAGACCTGTTCTTCCCTCGGCTCGGGAACCTTAACCAGGGACTCCAGCACAGGAGGCGCAGGCAAGTCCTCAGTTTCCACCGGGGGAACTGGTGAAGAATGGTTGTCTGCTTCTCCAGTCGACAGTCCATCCGACGGGTCAAGAAAAATCTCAACTGCGTCGACAGGTGTCTCGGCCAGCTGACCCGACTGGAACACCATGAAGCTAGCAGCCTTAGCCGCAACCTCGACAAGTAGAGTGTCGACTGTCCGGGGAAGGGGACTTCTCCCACCCCACAAACGCCGACACTGTGACTTACCCTTCGAGTCCTTCTTCTTGGACCGAGAGGAATGTCCCGATGGACCCTCACCTTTTGTAGAGAGGGACTGACAAAGCTCCTTAAAAGAAGCCGTGTAGGAGGAGCCCAAGGAGAGTGGGATAAATGCCACGACCGAGGAAGTCGAAGATGCGGCCTGGGCCGCCTCCTCTTTGAGGGTGATCTGCTCAAGTTGCTCAGCCGAGCCCGCAGCAGCGGACACCACCCAGTGGTGGTGCTACTGCGCATGACCAAACTCGGAGCTGCAACCTTCATAATGATGTAAAGTACATTACACGGCTCCGTTTTCACCGGGAATTGGATGTAGAGGTTTAGTTATCATACCTCTACATGCCACGACGTTTATTTTTCTCCCGGGTAGATGCGCCTCGCTCGTCATTTCTACGAGCCTTCCGGCACAGGACAGGATGCCTGGGGCACACACAGTCTTCCAGCGCGGCGCACTTTTGACATGGTGCCTCAAGGAGCAAGATTAAAAAGCTACATAGCTGGAGAAAGGTTAGCTGAATTTAGTTTAAACCATATAGGTTGTTTTAAAAGGGCATTTTTGCAGCCCTGGTGTTTGCCCCCACTGTTTTGTGCTGCCTTCCTTTAAAGACAGATTGGAAGGATGAAAGAGAGGGTTTTGATTTTTTTCACAAACCAAGAATTAATAAAAATGGTGGTGGTGTAACATAGACTGACGGCAGATAAGGACCACTTGGCCCACCCAGTCTGCCCATTTCCCTACCTATTGGATAAGCTGCAGATTCTAGTTAACCAACAGCCTACCTCCTGCAACCCCTCCCACTATAATTGCCTTATGTCTGTCCCATGCATGTTTGAATTCCCCCACTGTTTTAGACCCCACAACCTCTCCAGGAAGGCGGTTCCATTCGTCCACCACTCTCTCCATGAAAAATAATTTCCTCACATTACCCCGAGCCGCCCCCTTCTAACTTTAAATTGTGCCCCCTTGTTCTTACACATCTTTTTCTGAAAGATGCTACCCTCCTGGACTTTGTTGATTCCCTTGAGGTACTTGAAAGTTTCTATCATGTCCCCCCGTCCCTCCTTTCATCAAGGGTATACATATTAAGCTCTCTCAGTCTCTTCATATGGTCTCTGATGTAGACCCTGCACCATTTTAGTTGCCTTCCTCTGGACTGCTTCATCCTGTCTATGTCCTTGCGTAGATGAGGTCTCCAAAACTGCACGCAGTACTCCAGATGGGGTCTCACCAACTGTCTGTACAGAGGGATAACCACTTCCTTTTTCTACTTGTGATGCCCCTCTCTATGCATCCCAGTATTCCCCTGGCTCTCCTTACTGACTTCTCACATTGCTTACCCACCTTTAGGTCATCTGATATGACTACACCCAGATCCCTTTCCATTATTGTTGTTGTTAGTACCTCCCCTGCTATTGTGTACTCTTCTCCTGGATTTTTATTTCCCAGGTGCATTACTTTGCACTGAATCTAAGTCGCCATATGTCTGACCATTCCTCCAACCTTGCCAAATCCCTTCTCATCCTTTCTACCCGCCTTGTGTATCAACTCTTTTACAGATCTTTGTGTCATCTACAAAGAGGCATACCTTTCCTTCCAGACCCTCTGCAATGTCACCTATAAAGACGTTAAATAGGACTGGACCCAGTACTGAGCCCTGAGGTACTCCACTAGTAACCCCCCTTCTTCAGAATGTGTTCCATTCACTATTACCTTCTGTGTCCTGTTGTGCTGCCAGTTTGCTACCCAGGCTACCACCCTGGGACCCACTCCCAGGCTGGCTAACTTGATTATTAGTCTTTTGTGCGGGACTGTGTCGAATGCCTTGCTAAAGTCTAGGTAGGCCATATCCACAGCCCCTCCCTGGTCTATTACTTTGGTCACCCAGTCAAAGAAATCAATTAGATTCGTCTGACATGACCTTCCTGCTGTGAATCTATGCTGCTTTGGGTCCTGTGCCCCGCTGGCCTCTAGGTACTCAACAATTCTTTCTTTCAGAAGTGATTCCATCATTTTCCCCACCACTGAGGTCAAACTAACAGTTCTGTAGTTCCCCATTTCTGCCTTGCCCCCACTTTTATGAAGGGGAAATCGCATCTGCCCTCCTCCAGTCCTCAGGTACCACCCCATCTTCCCATGATGTGTTATAAAGTGTGGTTAGTGGTGTCACTAGGTCCTCCCTTAGCTCTTTTAGCATTCTAGGGTGAATCCCGTCAGGCCCCATTGCTTTGTCCACCTTGAGTTTTAGGAGTTCTTTCAGGGCACTCTTCTGTAAATGGACTGGCGTCAACCCCACTACCCAGAGTACTTTAACTGTTTGGTTTAGGTAACTCCTCCTCCTCTTCTTCTTTTATGAATACTGAGCAGAAGTATTCATTCAGTATCTCTGCCTTTTCACCGTCTCCCTCTGCCCACCTCCCCTCTCCTTTATTAATCTTCACTATCCCTCCCTTAACCTTTCTATGCTCCCTAACGTACCTATAAAAGGTTTTATCCCCCTTCTTAACTGAGTTGGCCATCTTTTCCTTGGTTTGGGCCTTTGCTTTTTTGACTGCCTTCCCCACTTCTTTCTGCTTTAAATTGACACAGTTCCCCGTCATGCTCCTTCTGTGATTCCTTATACTTTTTGAATGCAGCCTTTTTCTCCTTAAGCTTCCCAGACACCTCTTTTGAGAACCATAGTGGTTTTTTACTCTGCTTTGTTTTCTTTATTTGTTTCACACAAAGGCTTGTTGCCTCCATGATGGCAGTTTTGATTTTTCTCCATTGTTCTTCCACCCCTCCTTTCTGGCCATTTGCTAATGCATTCCTCAGGTATTCACCCATTATGCCAAAGTCAGCCCTTCTAAAGTCCAGTATCCTTGTCTTTGTATGGCTTGTCTCCATGGTTGTGTTTATTGTGAAGCACACTGTGCAGTGGTCGCTTGTTCCCAGATGTCTACTGGCTTCTAAATTTGTGATCCTCTCTCCATTTGAGAGTACCAGGTCTAATATTGCTCCCTCCAGAGTGGGTTCCACCACTAGCTGTCTAAGGCATGCCCCCTGTAGGACACTGAGAATGACCCTGCTCTTGGATGTGGTTGCAGTCCATGTCGCCCAGTTAACATCTGGCATATTCAGGTCCCCATCAACAGTATCTCCCTTTTCAGCCATTCTGAGAATGCCTCTATCATTTTCTTGTCCATTTCCTCCCCTTGAGATGGGGGTCTGTAAACAACCCCTGTGCGGATTGTGATGCCATTCTCTGTCTCCAAGGTGACCCAGAGTGCCTCTTGTCCTCCCCCTTTACTTTTTAGTTCTGTAGCTTTGATCCCTTCCCTTATGTAGAGAGCTACTCCACCTCCTCTTTTACCCTCCCTGTCCCTTCTGTAGATTATGTACCCTGGTATGTTGACATCCCAGTCATGGTTCTCTGTGTACCACTTTTCTGTGACTGCCACAATATCCAAGTGTTCCTCTTCCATCAGGGCTACTAGCTCTGGAAGTTCGTTTCCCAGACTACGGGCATTGGTACTCATTGCCCTCCATTTAATGTTGGCTTTATCCTTTTTTACCCCATCCCTGCTCTTACTGCCCTTGTCCATTTTTCCATTTACCCCTACCCTGCCCTCTGTCAAGCTCTGTACCTCAGTGTTTACCCTAATACCTGCCATGTTTTGTAGGGGGAGGCTTGAACTTTCCTGTTTCCTATCAGCACCTCCCCCCTTCGCTAGTTTAAAAGCTTGCCAAGGAAGCCTTTAAACCTGTCACCTAGGAGTGTGTTTCCTTCCTGGACAGATGCAGACCATCATGCCAGTATAGACCTTCATCTCTCCAGGTGTACCCCAGTCCCCAATGAAGCCAAAGCCCTGTGCTCTGCACCAGTTTTGCAACCATTCATTAAACTGCATGGTGTGCAGTACCCTAGCCTCACCCCTGCCATAGACTGGCAGCACCTCTGAGAAGGTTACCGTGCTTGCTACCTGTCTGAGGCCCCTCCCCAACTCTACAAATTCATCCTGCACTGCACTGATCTCATGCCTAGCTAGGTCATTTGTCCCAAGGTGGACAATGATATCTAGTTCCCTCTCCTGTGATGCTGCTTCTGCAATCCTGAAGATCTGCTTCCTGTCCCTCCAAGCCATGGCACCAGGCAGGCACCTTACTTCCCTCTCCTCTCCCTTCCCCAGGTCTACACCCCTAACAGAGTCCCCTGTCAGAAGGGGTTTCTTTCCCCTGTGGTGTCCCTTGCCACTCTTTTGTGGGTCTCCCTTGTGGATGTCCCCAGCATTCTTCTTGGTCTCCACTGAGGGTGTCATCATAGAGGAACCTCGATTTCCCAGACTAACATATGATTTGTGTAGAGGTACAACTCGGGGGCTATGCCTCTGTTCCACCACCCTCACCCTCCCAGAACCTACTGTGGTCCATCTGCTCTTCACACATGGCAACCTCTGAGGCAGTGGTTGTGGAACTGGTGCTCTTTGAGTGAGGAAGACCTCCTCAGTCCTTGCCAGTTCAGCCTGGAGGTGGGCAACCTCCTCCCTCAGAGCTGACAGTGGTCTGCAAATAGGGCAGCAACGCAGGTTCCAGAATGTCTCCTGGAAAATTGCTGCCCTACATACAGTGCACTGCACCACTCCCCACATGTCCCTCTTCCTCATAATATACAATGAGTAATATATAAAAAATTTTTTTTTTTTGGTGTGTACTTACCCTTTATGCACTGTGCTGGGTAATTAAGAATATGACAGTTCTGCCCCAAGACCTGTTGAGGAAGTGATGTCAGAACCTTGGCTATAAAAGAAATGCCACAACCACTGGTGACTGTTAGAAACAATCAAATACACCACTGCTCCACCACCCTGGTGAGTACTGCCCTTTATGGTAAGTCAACCAACACCACAATTTACTAGACCACTGCTCCTACACAAACCACTCTACTGAGTCCAGGGATAAAAACGAACTCACTGCTCAGCCAGCAGGTCACTTCTAAAATGTTGCACAAATATCCTTCCAAATCCTAGGTGTCTAGTACAGGAATCAAGCAACTTCAGTTTTATTTCACCCCCTCTGGTTATAAAATGACTACACTTTAATGGAATCCCGCAATTCTCTTCTTAATGCCAATAAGAAAATAATGAAACTTTCTATAGAAAGTGTAGCTTACCTTCCTAACAAGTCCAACAATATTATGTTTTACCAGGTTCCCAGTTCCTCAAATGCGTTCTAGTTTGTTCTCTGCAGTATAGCAAGTTTCTCAGCTTCCAACAGAAGCAGGCAAGCGTAGGGGTACATGCTTCAGCACACCTAAAAGTACAGGTCCTGGACCCAAAAAAAAACTACGAGAATGGGCAAGTGGAACAACTGTGGCTAAAAATAAAGATGCAGAAAAAAAAAAAAATAAAATAATCAACTTTGCAGTGTGCTACAGAGCACCGAACCTGAACAAATTGAAAAACATAGAATTTCTAGATGTAATTGACAATGGTCCGATTACTAAAAACACACCATTGTGACAGGATTTTAATTTTCCTAACATATGTTGGGAATATTACCAGGCCAAAACATCTAGAGAGAGTAAATTCCTGGAAATATGTATGAACAATGGCCTGATGCAAGTAGTTCAGAAAAATACTAGAGATCTCACCTGTTCGATCTGATTTTAACCAATATGGAGGAAGAAGTGGAAATTGTTGTAGTTAGGCATCCACTGAGCGGGAATGACCACAGCATGGTTAAATGTACGATACAAGAGGACATACAAAAGGTCCATGGTAGAACTATAATTAGAAATACCAAAACTAATCACACACAAATTAGGCAATCATTGTCTGCCTACGACTGGAAAGAAATGGAGAAAACATGGATAAAGGCTTACTCACTGGCGCTGTGTTCATTGACCTCTTTAAAGTGTTTGACATGGTTCATCACCCACTTCTACTATCTAAGCTGCAAGCCCCAGGTGCCTCAGACTCCACCCTAGCATGGTTTGGCAGTTACCTGGAAAACAGCTCTCAGTCTGTCTCCTTCTGTAAGGTTCTCTCCTCCCCGCCCTTATCACCCAAGGTGTTCCCCAGGGCTCTATTCTTGGTCCACTACTCTTTTCTCTCTTCTTAAACGATATCGTTAGTCCTTCTCCTCACAACAGCACACTCATGTACGCTGATGACCTAGTGCTTTATCATGCTTCCAAGTCCATCATCGACATAAACCAAAATCTCTCTCACAACTTTCAGTCCCTTCAATCTTGGTTTCTGGCTAACCATCAAATCCTCAATACAGATAAGACTGAGGCCATGCTTTTTGGGTTCTCTAAAAAAGTGCCGAGTCCCCTAAGCTTCTTGTCCACAGCGGTGATGGCACTACTGTCACTACCACCTCAACTTTCAAATACCTCAGGGTTACGTTTGACCCGGCTCTGGATTTTTCGTCACATGTCAATCTGGTTTGTCAATCGGTCAATGCAAAAATTGGTGCAGCCTACCGAGTGCACCACTCACTCACCCCGACAGCCAGGATCTCTGTAGCAAGAGGTGTTCTACTCCCTCAACTCCTTTATGCCCTCCCGGTTCTCTACCATGCCAATGCTCGCATGCTCTGCAAGTGGGACACTTCTTATAACATCTGTAGGTTCGCCTTATCAGCTCCTTGCCCAACTCATCACTGCCTACTCTATTCTGGCTTAAACTGGTAGTCTCCCAAAGCCCTCTGGTCTTGCGTTCTAGGGCGTTTCGTTGACTCCTTTACTAGAACACCTCACCTGGCCTCTCTGGGTGATATGCTTACCCAGGTCCCTCACTCACACTCCCTTAGGTCCTCCTCCATCCCTATGCTCACTGTTCAGCCCTGCGCTACCAAAATGGAAGAGCAGGCATTTTCCTATTTGCTCCTAGGTTCTGGAACTCTCTCCCCCCAATGTTAAAAACTCCTCCTCCCACTTTTCTTTTAAGCATTCGCTGTTCTCTCACCTTTATGCTCTAGGCAACTACCACTGCACGTAACTGGTAGGTCTCCACCTATGTCATCATACTATTAGCTGTAAATGTCCAACTTAAGACTGTTTCTTTCCACCCAGCTTGGCTAGATTTCTGGTACGAGCGTGCTCCACCTCAAGTCTATCCTACTCTGAACTGTTGATATTGTTTATAAACATCTGTGCTTGGTATAAATGTCTGAATTTAACCTCTGATTTATTGCAACCCTGACTAATTATTGTACCCAAGAATGGAGACGTAAAAGGCAAGTCAGGCAATATAAAAAGGCCATTAGATGTGCAAAGGCAAATGCTGAACTTGGACTAGCCACAATGATTAAATGACACAACCTTTTTTGCATCATATTTTTAGGAAAAATCCACATTTTACGATTGCTTATGGTCTCAAATTAAATAGACGTTGCTAGTTGTCTTGTCTACCTCCCTGCTTATTGGAACCAAAATGCATGGTAACGTATAGCTAAGCCCAGCTTTGTTTTGCTTCAAATCATTGAACCACTCTTAGTGAAAACTTCCTGAACATTAGAAACACCCTCACACAGTGCAGCCACTCATGGTAAAATAGTCTCCTCTACTCCCACTGCATAACGAGTGGCGAGATTGTGTTGAGGGTGTTCCCAAGTCCAGGAAAGATGCAGTGAAAGTTGGTCAAGAAATGTAAACAAAGCCGGCCCGCCGGCGCAGTGGTTGGATTTCGCTTGACACGGGTTCGGGAACGAGCCCGGAAGCTGAGGCCGGGCGGGGGAAGAGGGCTTGAGCGTCCCAGGGACTGCTCGTCCTCTCCAGGAGTAGGGGGAACCAGAGACGGCTCTTGTCTGACCCTGGGTGGAGACCCGAGGTACAACAGTCCGTTGCCTAACAGGGGGCAATGTGCCAGATGTCGGCGCTCAGCGCCCTGGACATCAGGGACCACTGTTATCGCGAGAATACAGGAAAAACACCTCGCGGCCGCCTAGTGAGGCGAAGCACCAGGCCCCGACCTCAATGCCCCTACCTGCCCAGAGACAGCATCCACGGCAGAAAGAGGCGTCACAAAATTGCATTTACCCGTACCCGCCTGGGAGGTATAACCACTGCTCCATGTGGATGGACTGCACTGGCCACCAGGTAGGTGAGCAAGGGCTGAAAAGGCCGTAGGTGACCCCCGAAGAGATGGGGGCTGCAAGGAGAAGGGGAGCAAAAAAAAAAAAAGAAATGTAAACAAACATGTTTTGGTGTGGTAACACCAGTATGGTGGACAGTCTTTTTCACTTTTTAAAAAGAAAAAAAAAGGGATCTGAATCAAACCATCAGCTGCATCAACAGTCTCTATAGAATGTGAGCAATCATAAAATCTGTTTGTTAAACTAGGGATACTTTGAGGCCTAAGAGGGCTGACAGTGTCCCTTTAAAGATAATTGGAAAAACATTCTACAATTATGTGGGACGTTTAAGACAAAGAAAACAGATACTTTGAAGGAAGGGAATGTAGAAATAAAAGGAGAAGAAGAAACCATGGCTAATGTATTCAAATAAACATTTTTGAGTATGTATCAGAAGGATTGCTGTAAATATCCAACTGAAGAGAACAGAGCGGGGGTAGAAATCTCAGAAATAACAGCTAAGCAAGTTAAGGAAAAGCTAAAGGAACTAAAATATAAATCAGGGGGTCCAGATGGATACCATCCGAGATTTTTGGCGGAACAGGAAGATGAGTTGTCAGTGCCCTTGGCAATGTTGTTCAATAAATCCCTAAAGGAAGACAAGGTACTGACACATGAGTATGGCTCACATAACACAGATACATAAATCGGGTGACAATAATGTGAAGAATTACCAGCCAATCAGTATTATTGCCATAATTGGAAAAAGTATGGAAAGTTGTGTGAATGAATTTCTTGAAATAATTTGAAAAAGTTAAGCCATATAGATATCACACAACATGGGTCTGAAACTGGAAAATCATGTGTGAGTAATCTAATGAGTTTCTTTGAACCAGTGAGTGAGGCATTGGACGTGGGATTGCTGGTGGACATGGTATATTTGTATTTTAGTGGAGCTTTTGACACTCGCATGAGATTTTTCTGAATATCTTGCAGAAAGTGGGGATAGAAGTATACTTCGTCAGATGGATTGCATCATGGCTTACTAACAGATGTCAAAAAAAGTCCAGATAAGAGGTTTTCTGTCTAGTGAGGAAAGGGTCACTAGTGGAGTGCCCCAGGGATCCATACTGGGCCCCCAGTTATTCCGTATTGTGATATCCACTATGCAGGTATCAAATGGGGTCTGGATCTGCAAATATACAGACTACTCCAAAGTTGGAGCAGTTGTAAATGATATGGAGTCCATAAGTAATTTTCAGAAACAATTAGACAAGTTGGTGGAGTGGGCTGTATAAAAAATTTGAATTCAATGTAGACAAATGTAAGGTGATGCACTTTGGCACGAATAATAAACACACACAATACATATTGAATAACAAATCATTACCAGATATAGAACATGAAAGACTTGGGAGTCTATATCTAGTGACCTTACTTTTGTAAAGCATAACCATGAAATAGTGAAAAGAGCTAACAGAGTCACATGAAATACACTGCGGAACGTCAGGAGTAGGAAGGAGGGAGGGGGGTTGGTCCCCCTTTATAGGTCCTTGGTCAGACCAGTCTTAGAATATATGGCACCATTTAGTGCACCTCAGGAAATAGGACCTAGTAAAAAGGTGGAACAAGTTCAGCGTAGATTTACAAGAAGGATACATTCTGTAAAAGATATGGAATAGAAAAACAGATTGCAGTCATTAGAACTATATTCAATGTCATATAGAAGACTGAGAGGGGATCTATGCTACGCGTACAAAGCCACAACAAATGGAGTGCTATGGGGAATCAGCGGGTTTGTGTTGGAAAATAAGAACTGGTATGAGAACTAGGGGCCATCAGATGCAACTGAAAGGGGAGAGAAGTATACCACAACTAAGAGAGGGGAGGTGGTTCAATCAATGGGTGGTTAACACCTGGAATGCACTCCCCTTGGAGGTGGTATGTGTAAACAGTTTTCAGCCTTCAAGATTGCACTGGATAGGCACATGGAAGAGAAAAAATGGGAATCTGACCACTGAAAAGTGGCAGGACCATAAATGGCTCCGGAAGCTAGTGGACCTGTAATCTTACTATGAACCTACACACACCCACCCACACAGAGACAGACAGACACACACACCACCCAACTAAAATGTCAAACACAAGCAAACTCATGCCTGAAGGCTATGGTGTGCTTCTGCTTAAGAACAGACACGGAAGCTGAAGCAGAGTCCGAGAAGTAGTTGCTATTACCTTGTATAACCTTAGTTTGGGTCCTTTTATTTTAGCTATGTTACAAGTACTGCTAGCAACCAAGCGAGTAGCAATAATCACTATTTTGCACGTAGCAAATCTGGATGAAACAAACTTGTTTAACAAGCACACAGCACATTCAGACAGTGAGAATCGGTTTGTCAACAAGGACAACATGGAGCGATCCGGATCTCTGTACCTGAACATTGTGCCAACAAAAATTATGAGTAGCTCAGCTCTCAATGCTAAGTAACTACCCCATCTTACTAAAGCACTACTGCACATAGTCCCCCCCCCCCAGCTTCAGTTCCCATATTTAAGCAAAAGTACCACAGCCTTCAGGCGTGAGTGTTCGCACTCGTGATTATAGCTAGTTGAGTGGGTGAAACAGCAGTCCATCCGAGTTACAAACAATAGAAATAACCCAGTATTTGTGCAAAAATTAAAGGCTAAGTAAGATTACTACTTTTGTCTCTTCGGGTTAGCAAACCTTTAAGTTGCATTCCAGTCCTAATTAGTTAATTTTGACTCTACCTACTCTGTAGTCCTTCAATGTGCTAGGCATGAGTTAGCATGGATCTGTTTTATAAGTGCAGGCATTCTTTTTTTAAAAAGGCAGCCAAGTTTTACAGTACATTGTCTGCAAACATATGGTTACAACAATTTTGAAACTTTATAGGTTCAGACAAGCAAGAAATGTTATCAGCCATCTGTCTCGGTGACTTACAAGGTAACCGTGAACTGATTTTGTTAAGCAGGACATTTACCAAGATTTGCTAGATGTACAGGTAGCTTAGGACTCAACTAAAATTCAACAGTATTCATTTAAAAAGTATTCTAATCCATTTTAGCATTTAAAAAAATAAATCACTGTAACCCATAGATATGCTGGCTAAGAAAATGCATTTTTTTTTTTAATTTACACAGACTAGATCTGCATCTCTGTACATGATCAGCTGTCATAACTAAACAAGTAACATGAATAAAGTGAAGTTTAATCATGTAAATTATGGATTTATGAAATGTACAAATTTGTGGGCATCATTAAAAATGCAACCTAGATAGGAACGTGATAGAAGCGTAGTCAGATTTTACAAAAAAATTAACCCTTGCTGTGCCAATGACCAACTGGTTCGGTTTATGTTTTTCTTAATTCTTTTATCAGTCAGAGGTAAATCTGTCTCCAGCCGACTGCTTTGTCACTCGGTCTTACTATACTCATTAAAGTGGCAAGCATAAGCTGTCAATTTCTCAGTGACACCTAAGCGTAAGCCTACAGATCAAAGTATGTACGTGCTTTTACATTCCTTGAATGATGCAAATGCCTACCAGTGTCAATGAGGACCAGGGAAAATATGTCATCCTTAGCATCAATGACAGACTCGTACAAAAGAAATCTAGAGATCAAATAAAGGTAAAAATCATTAAAAACCACTGACACTAGTTTAAAAAACACATTTTACCGAACTGGATGTACCCAGACACAGAAAATCTAATAATCAGCTTTGGCACTGATTTTTAATATATTTCAGTGGGGTTTGAACTGTATTCATTTGTCATTTAATACGTTTTACACCAAATTTTTTAACATGTCCTTTTTGGGGCCCCCACCTCATGATCAAGGGCAGTGGATTTATTCAAATCTGTCCTGAAAGGCATTTCAGCCATCACTTTGCAAAAATCACCTTTCAAGTAGGATTTGAAAATCTTTTATCACCTTTGTTCATGATCTGGTGTCATAAGAAGGCCATGTTGAAAATCTAGGATCAAAATATTCAAAAATTAAAAAATGAGTGTACATTGACATTTTTTTTTTTTAATTAACACACGCTCTCAACGTTGGCAATTTTCAATATTTTGACCTCAAATTTTCAACATAGCCATTTTTTCACACTACCTCATGAACGTGACAGCTGTTTTTCAAAACCTGGCCAGAATGCGTTTTCACACCTACAGGGTTCATGACATGGAGTCATACTGTAAGAAGGCTATGCTGAAAAGTTAACATGCTAATATACTAAAAAGCCAACAGAATAGGCCAAATGGTCTGTCTTGTCTGCTCGAAAGCCAGCAACCTGGTGGCTGCTCGCCTTACCACCCCCTCCAGCCCCAAAGAGGGTCTTTAGTTTGTTTCCCCTCGTACCTGTCCCACCCCTTCTTGAATCCCTCCAATGTGCCCTCCTCCACCAGCCTCCCAGGCAACGCATTCCACAGCTCCACCACTCTCAGTGAAGTAATGCTTCCTACTAACCCCCGTAGTCTCCCCTTCAGCTTCCACTATGGCCCCTGGTTGTCTCCCCCAGCCTAAAAATCTCATTGGTTCCACTTCTGGTCATTCCTTTACATACTTGAAACCTCTATCATATCTCCCCTGTCCCTCCTCTCCTCCAGTGAATAAAGCCCAAGCTCTTCCAGTCTCTCCTCATAAGGCCTCCCTGCATGCCCTGAATCATCCTGGTCACTCCCCTCTGGACCCTCTCCAGCAGCGCTATGTCCTTCTTCAGATGAGGTCTCCAGAACTGTACACAGTACTCGAGCTGCGGCCTGACCAAGGCATTATAGAGAGGGAGGATCACCTACCTCCTCCTGGACGCAATTCCCCTGGCTATGCAGCCCAGTATCCAGTTTGCTTTGGTTGCAGTTCTTCTACAATTTTCAGAGTTATTCATTTTGACGTCTATCACCACCCCTAAATCCCTTTCTCCCAATGTGGCTTGCAATGTGACCCCCCAGGTGTATTCATGGCCTGAGTTTTGACCCCCAAATGCAGCACCTTACATTTCCCGGCATTACATTTCAGTCCCCACCTCCTTGACCACCCCTCCAGGGTATTCAGATCCCCTTGGACCGCCTCCCTCGCTTCTTCACACTTCACCAGTGCTCCCAGTTTTGAATCGTCCACAAAGCGACTCAACCTATTCCTAACCCCCCAATATCCGAGAAACAGGCATTGAACAAGAGTAGCCCCAATATCGAACCCTGAGGGACCCCACTGATTACAGAGGGTAATGGTGGGTGGGATACTCCTCTCTCCCAGAAGGTAAACACCTCGAGGCCGATTTCAAACCAACTGGGCTCCTGCCATCCCTCCCAGCTTTTTTTTTAAAAAAAAAAAAAAAAAAAAAAAATCAGTCCATAATGTGGTACTGAATCAAACGCCCTGCTGAAATCTGTCCAAGGGCCCTGTCACCTAGTCATAAAACTCTATGAGGTTGGCCTGACACGATCTCCCCGGAATGAAGCCATATGGTTTATCATCCTGGTGCCCTAACCGCTCCAGCTGCCTCTCAATCCTCTCCTTGATAAAGCCCTCCATTACTCTGTCTACCACAGACGTTAGGCTAACAGGCCTATAATTCCCCATCTCTTCTCTAGACCCCCCCTTTATGAATAGGCACTACATAAGCCACCCTCCAGTCTTGGGGCACCCATCCTATCTGCAAAGAGGTATTAGAGTGCAACCAGTGGAGCTGCCAGTTCCTTCACAACCCTCAGGTGTAGCCCATCCGGCCCCAGCGTCTTCAGTCTTTAGCTTCCAAAAGGGCCTCCCTCACCCTATCCACTGTGATTTCTTCCCCCCCATTTCTCCCCCTCACTCAACCTCCCCACCCCTTCTAGGTCTGGTCCTATCTGTACCCTAGCCTCATTCCGTCCTCTGGTCTCAGACAGACTTCTCACTTAGCTTTCCTCCCAGCAGCCTGTAGGGATCCCCAGTCCCCATCTGCAAAGATTGAGGCCAAGTACTCATTTAGCACCTCTGCCTGTTCCCCTGCTTCCTGAGCCCATCCCCCCATAATTTTAATCCTACTGATCTGCATCCCTTCTTTTCGATTCTCTCATATCTAGAATCCTCCCACCCCCCCAATCGGATTCCCTAGCCAGGTTTTGCTCCATCCCTGCCTTGGCTCCCCTCACCACTCTGGTGACCCTCTTGGCCAATATTTCATACTCTCCTCCCTCCTTGAGCATTTAAAATGTGCATAAGTGGCCTTTTTATCCCTCACTGCCTCCTGCACCTCCCTAGTCCACCAACATGGCTTACTGGTTCTACCATGCTTTCGCCTTAATTTTATACAGTACTTAGTAGCCTCCTGTACCCCCTTTTTAATGGTCTCCCACAATCTTCCAGCATCCATGTCTGGCCTAATCTTGTCCAATCTCTCTCTCAGAATCCTACCCATGCCCATGAAATCCGCTCCCCTGAAGTCTACCACTACTGCGTTAGTGCGGTTTTCCTGACCCCTTATACACAGCAGAAACCAGACCGTGGCATGGTCTCCACCCGCCAGTGGACTGCACACCTCCAGGCTCCTTATCTGATCACTGTCCGCTAGGACAACATCCAATATCTGCCCCTCTCTAGTAGGGTCCCCCACCTGCTGGACCAGGAAAGTATCCTGAAAAATGTCCATCAGTCGCTGTTCCCTGGCTACAGAGGATGTCATGGTGTCCCAGTCCACTCCCGGCATATTAAGGTCACCCATGACCACCACCCTATCCTTACCAAGGTCACAATGACCCTTGATGTTCTCAACCAGTTTATCCTCGGGAGCCTCCTCAATTGCGGGGGGCCTGTATACCACCCACATTTTCAATTTTTTTCCTCCCCTCGTTTACAAGGTTACCCAAATCGCCTCCGCTCCACTAACCAAAACGTCATTTCTGACTATCGGCGCAACCCTCCCCCTCTTCCCACTCCCCTATCTTTCCTGAATATCTTATAGCCCTCCAAATTTAGGTCCCAATCATTTCTCTGGGTGGCCCATGTCTGTAATTGCTGCCACATCCGCTGATCCCTCAGCCAGCATAGCCTGCAACTCAGGCATTTTATTGCTCATGCTCCTGGCATTAATCAGTACTTAACTCTCCTCCCTATCCAATCCCCCCAACCCTGCGCAGTCCTTATTCTGCCCACTTTTCCTTGGATTTGCATCGCATTCCCCCTCACTCTTCCATTGCCCTAGACCTGGACCCACAAACAGCTTCCCTGGGGCCAATCTTTTATCTGACCCTCCCCCTTACAAGTTTAAACCCCACCTCTCTCCTGCAAAACCAGCAAGTTTCCCCCCCCCTCCACTCCTACATCCCTACCAGAGCCACCCCTTCGGGAGTCACCAATGAACCCCATCCCTGCCGAATTACCTGCAGCTTGGGTCCCTCATCCTGCTTCGGATTACCCCCCAGGCGGGGTTCGGGGTGGGGCAGGACACCCCTGTACCTTAAATTTCTTCATCAAGTCCCCGAGACAGCAGCAGTCTGTGACATATCTGGTCTGGGTTCGGCACTCAGTCTACCCGGCTCTGGAGGGTGATTTTCCCTGTTTTCTGTGAGGACGTTGCTAGCCCGTGACTTCAAGGTGCATGCGCCGATGTCCACAACGTCCCCCCCCCCGATGGTGCAGCCTCTGGGGCGATTGGTCCATGGGCTTCCACCCATGACCAATCAGACCCCCGAGGTGCTGACAAGCTGTCATGCCTCCAGCCTCCACCAGAGGTCACTGCTCGCCGTGCTGGATCCCCACCCTCCCCTCGGAGAAGGCAAGCTGTCAGACGCTCAGCCCATCTCCTCCCAGCCGACCCGAGTCCGCTCCCGAACCGGGTCGTCAGCGTGGTGCAAGGTGTGGCGTCCAGCACCTCAACCCTCAGCGCCAAAACCAGCAAGTTTTAGTTTCAAGATCTCCCTCCCCTCCAGATTGAGATGTAATCTATCCCTGGCATATAGCCCCTTATCCTCCCAAGTATCTCCCCAGTCTCCCACCAGTCCATACCCCTCTGCCTTGCATCAATCCCTAAGCCACTGGTTCACCCCTCTAAGTTTTAGTTTGCTCTCCCCGGTTGCCCTTGGTACCGGCAGAATCTCAGAGAAGGAAATTTTGCTTCCTATAGAGTGACAAACCCTTGCCAGTTCCCGGAACCTAGCCGGTATTTCTAGCTCACTGTTCCCTTCCAAGTCATCTGTCCCCAGATGTACTAAGAAGTCCGGGGATCCCCCACATTCCAGTGCTATAGAGTGTATAAATATGGTAAAATAAGTTAGAACACTGCAATGTTTCAACGTTCACTCAACTTCATTAATTCCATATTTCTGACTCCAAACTTTCAACATAACCATTTTCTCACACCACCTCAAATGTGACAGGTGTCATAATTTTTAAATCTTGGACAAGACGTGTTTTCACACTTCTGGTGCGAAATGATGTCTGGACCAATATACTATAAATGCCACATTCCATGCTTATAAAGGGAGTCAAAAACTACTATCTTGAAAATTTGGGGCCAAAAAGAAAATTATAATTAAGAAGCATTGTGTGTAGTACAAGTCTTGACCCCAACAGGTAGCTTTCTGTGATCCCGTGCTGGTGAGCCAAGTTTGGCAGCAAGCTTGGTGACCAACTGGATGGGGTGAGGGTGGGGGATGGCACTTTTATGTGCCCCCCTCCCTCAGCCAGGGAAGGAAAGGTGCAGGGTTGCCCACACAGGTCCAGGTACCATATAGTGAAGAACACTCGGCATACGGTCCTGCACCTCTGCACTCATGGGTGGCAGAAGGCCCTGTGCATTGCTGGAGAGATGGGACTCTCTGCTCTGTGCATCTGTATATGCAGCCACATGGAAGCGCAGGGCCCAGAGGGCTCGAACTTCCACTGCCCACCAAACAAACAGCCTCATGAATTTGACAGCTTGCGGGCCCTGCACTTCTGTAGATGGACAAAGTCTTCCCTTGGTGCAGGGTCCAGAGGGCCCTGCCTATCTGTGTGTGTTCACACAGGTCCCAAAGGATATGATTTCCCCATCTCAGAAGAGGAAATAAATTCTTTGTGGGGGAAAAAAAAAATAAAAAAACATCTGCATTAATGCACCAGTTAGGGTTCAAGTTAACGCCACCAAAGTAGGGAAATGTGGTGTTGGGGTTTACCCCAACTCCCAACCCCCATTCCCCAGACAGCAAAAGAAACATTTTAGGTTTTTTTTGGTCTCCGTAATCTTGACAAATCAGTGGTGGGATCTTCCTTAGAGCGGTCAATCTTTATGTCCAACCTGTTCCCTAAGCACACAAAGATACCCAGGATCTCCTTACTTCATGCAGGACATTAGTGAAAACTACAACAGTTTCTGATCGCTACATGTGGCGAGACATACTTCTCTACCTTTGCAGAGTGTATCACTATGAGACACTGGCTTGGAGCTGTACCTTGTGCTCGACAGGAGGCTATGGGCTAGGGGAAGGGGTGAGCATTAGGGTTGACAAGGTAAAGAAGAAGACACCGATTAACTAAGACTCAATTCTGCCCCCTTGCTGCTTTTGGGGTGGAAATCCTACCACATTTCCATACTCTGTGGTATAAACTTGAATCCTAACTGCTGCATTAATGCAGTTTTTTTTTGCAAAGTACACATTATATATATATATATTTTTTTTTTTTTAAATCTCTCACACACACACACACACACACACACACACACACACAGTTATGCAATGTCGATTTAGCCAGAGATTGTTGCCACTTGGGTAATACCCACAGAAGACATGTAATGCAGTACAAGGGGGTGCTGTACTGTTGAAGTATCATCCTTAAGATGTTAAATAGAGGTCCCTTCTGCCCATCTCTGGTTGTGCAGGTGGACCTTAAAGAGCAACTATCCAGGTACCTGACTGAAGAAGCAAGATGACGCCTCACCTGGGCACATACACTGCATAAAAATTCTCTGTAGTAACCCTCGTTTATGAAGGGAAGGTATCGTAGTTTAGCTCTGTGGCACCAAGCCACGCTGATCCCTTTCAGGGACAGCGCTAACATGCACCAAAAGGGCAAAAGTTGCATCCTGCCTAAAAATGATCCCCCTACCCTTTGTTAGTGGGTCCAAATTGATGCACCTACTTTAAAACTATATCTAAAGGAACAGAACATGGACTATTCAAAATCTACCATTAATTATGTTTTGACCCAGTAGGTGCCTAGACCCACATTTTTTGCACCACTGGGTCAAATTTGACCCATGTTTTAAAACGCCCAGTGCCATCACTGATCCCTTCCACTTCCTGGTACCTTAGACAGTGATCCTCCCCCGCACATTTTATGATGTCACTATGCCAGAGAAGAGATGGGGAATTATAGACCTGTAAGTCTAATGTCTGTAGTGGGCAAAGTAATGGATGACTATCAAGGAGAGGATTGGGAGGCAGCTAGAATGGTTAGGACATCAAGATGATACAGTATGGCTTTGTTCCAGGGAAATCGTGTCAGTCCAATCTTGTAGAGTTTTATGACTGGGTGACGGAGGCCTTGGATAGACACAGGCCGGTGGACGTCCTATATCTAGATTTCAGCAAGGCGTTTGATTCAGTACCACACTATGGGCTATTAATAAAGCAGGAAGAGATGGTGGTGGGAAGGCAGGAGCTCAACTGGGTTGAAAATTGGCTCTTGGGGCGTTTACAGAGGGTAATGGTGGGTGGGATATTCTCTTCTCCTAGGAAGGTAATCAGTGGGGTCCCTCAGGGCTCGGTATTGGGGCCGCTATTGTTTAACGCTTATGTCTCTGATATAGGAAGGGGGGTTAGGAATAGGTGGAGTGTCTTTGCGGATGACTCAAAACTGGGAGCTCCGGTGGATTGTGAAGAAGCGAGGGAGGTGGTTCAGGGGGATCTGGATACTCTGGAGGAGTGGTCAAGGAGGTGGGGACTGAAATTTAATGCTAGGAAATGTAAGGTACTTCATTTGGGGTAAATAACCCAGGTCATGAATACATCCGGGGGGGGGGGTCACACTGCAAGTCATATTGGGAGAAAGGGATTTAGGGGTGGTGATAGATGTCAAAATCAATAACTGAAAATTGTAGAAGAACTGCAGCCAAAGCACACAGGATACTGGGCTGCATAGCCAGGGGAATTCCGTTCAGGGGGAGGGAGGTGATCCTCCCTCTGTATAATGCCTTGGTCAGGCTGCAGCTAGAGTACTGTGTACAGTTCTGGAGACCTCACCTGAAGAAGGACATAGTGCTGCTGGACAGGGTTCAGAGGAGAGCGACCAGGATGATTCGGGGCTTGAAGGCGAAGCCTTATGAGGAGAGACTGGAGGAGAGGAGGGATAGGGGAGATATAAATCGAGGTTTTCAAGTATGTAAAAGGAATAACCAGGAGTCGAACCAAGGAGCTCTTAGGCTTTTTGGGGGGGGGGGGGACTACAGAGAGGAGCGTAACAGTTTTTCACTGAGAGGGTGGTGGAACCGTGGAATGTGCTGCCTGGGAGCCTAGTTGAGGAGGGCACAGTGGAGGGATTCAAGAGGGGTTGAGATATGTACAAGGGGAAACAAACTAAAAAAGGACCCTCTTGGGGGCTTCGGGAATGGTAAGGCGAGCAGCCATTAGGTTGCTGGCTTTCGAACAGACAAGACCGACCATTTGGCTTATTCTGCTGGCTTCTTTAGTATGTTAGTATATGGGCAGCGTGATCCAAGGACCTTGTTAGTTAAGCGGTGGCCATGATCTGTTCCGAACAGCCATCTAAACTACCAAAATTTAAGTTTAAACAGCCCCATTGATTTCTGTTGATCGCGCTGCCCGTATAGTGACATCACAAAACATGCTGGTGTGGGGGCGGATCGCTGTCCAAGAAGGTACCTGGAAGTGGAAGGGATCAGTGACAGCACTGGGCATTTAAAGGTCTTGTACAGGGCCTGGGGTAGTAACTTGCATTTACCCAAAGTAAATTTAAGCCATTTCTCAACCCACACCCCCTAATGTGTGCAAGTCACCCTGCAGGGCATCTCCTTCCACTGCTGTGTCCACTGTTCTTGTCCATTAAATGCTGTTGACCCTCCACCTGCCCGACTGTGTCCAAGCTAATACCAGACTGGATTTACTGAGCAGACTGTTCTCATGACATCTTGGTATCTCTTGTCCCAAGCCGTCTATGCCCCCTTCCAACAGACCTTACTATTCCCCTTAACTCTGTCCCATCCACCCATAAACCCCTTGCTAATTTGGCTTCAGCCATCTGCTTCAGAAAACTATTTCATTCATCCATCAACTGCATGAAGAAAATAAAAGAAACTTTCCCTTTTAAATTCTGCCACACCACTCTCCATCTATGTCCCCGGTTATGGTATTTCATACCTTGTCAATAGATTGTTATAGTCTACCCTGTTTGACCCTCAAAAAACACACAACCTCTTCTCATGTTTCTCTCTTTCCTGGCCTCTAGAGAGTACGTGCCAAGACACTCAGGCCTCACCTCCTAAGCCTTCCCTTTCTACACCTGGATCATTTTTGTAGCCCTCCTCTGGACCCTCTGATTGGTCAGTCTTTCTCTAGGTAGGGACTCCAGAACTGTGCTCAGTACTCCAGGTGTGGCCTCACTACAGACTTGTACAGGGGAATTATGGTTCCTTACTGGAAATGTGTGTATAGGCTCCATATACGAGCTGTTCGTGCAGAGCCACTTCCTAGACGCCCTCAGTCCAACCTTCTGGAGAAATCTTAAAAAAAAAAAAAAACCTCCAAGGAAAAGACAGAATCAATTACTAAACTGTACCCAGAAAACCAACGATGGGCACACTATGCAATATAGAATAGAAGAGGCAATGAAAATAAGTGGAGGGCCAGACTGCTTATGGATGGAGCCTACACAACCAGAGTTACCATTAAGGAATCACAGTTCCCAGCCCCAACTCCCACCCCATTTTCACAGTGGTAGTACAATGCACTACTGTGCAGGTGTGACGTGTGTTCTTGCTGCATCTGGGGGAGGACATAGGCTGAAACAGTTCCCTTGTGGCAGTGCTCTCTGCCCAGGGCTGATGGCAAGTTCCGCTACAACAGGAACACCTACAGGAGGGCCAGGGGGCTTGTTTCCCCTGCAGAGCACTGTGTATGTACAGTGTCAAAATGGCAATTGCTCATACCATTGGGTGAAGGGAGGGACTGGGACAAAACACAGGGAGAAAAGACAGCTGGCATCTGCTTCGGCATGATACAGTGCATATCCTTCAAAGGCAGATGGGTGGTTCGGTATGTAAAAAAAAAAAAATCAATGGCAAAAAAGTAATCATAATTACCCTTGGTGTGTCAGCTCCTATGGGTAGTCAGATGGTATTTATTTTATTATTTTTATTTTGGTATGGACCCTAATAAGTAGCACCTTGACGGAAGGGATCCGTACCACATTACCCAACACCGCAGTCAACTTGGTGTGTGTACCGAGGTTCAAGTCAGCTGCTGCCCTACAGGTATCTTATTTATTTGAATTTTGGTGACCAGGTAGGCCCACTGACACTATACAGTCCCTTTTTCAGGGGCAACATGGGACAAGACTACAGTGCAGCAAACATTTATCATAAAATGTAGAGTAAAAATGAGACAAATATATACAGGAAATACTATACAACAGTACAAGGTATGACAGTAAAAACTTACATAGAAAAACACTTCTACAACATGATGATAGACAGCAATGTTAAAAGAATATCCCCATTGCATACCTCAGCGAGCATCACCTTAAGAGATAGATGCCAGAGCAGCACCTCCTTAAAACACTGTTGTTCAATAGCTGGAGAGCCTAAAGTAGGGCATATACGCACCCCCAATACAGACTACTGGGGTACCCGATACATAACAATAATCAAAGGTAAACATGTAGTAAGAGAGTACTAGAAGACAATGGCAGATTCCAGCGATTACAACTGTGTGCTTAGAGGATTAACCAAAACAGGTACAAGGTCTAGGCCGTAGTAAGTGTGCAGAGAAGGAGCATTTGAACATAGTAAGAGAGGAGAAGAAGGAGAAGGAGAAGGAGAAGGAGAGGGCGGATTGGGGTAATGCATTCCAAGTGGTTGGTGCAGAGTATGCAAAAGAATGCTTTGATAGCCAGGGGGGTATAAGTAGCGAGCAGAGGTGCAGAGGATGACCTAAGAGAACGAGAAGAGGGTTTTTTTAAGTGTCAGTAGGTCACTTAGGCATTGGGGGAGGGGGAAGGAAAGTAAGTTTATAGATAAAGCAGAGGGAGAACCGCATACAATGGTCCTAGTCAGGCCAACCCAGCGACTCCAGTACCTTTCAGTGATGGTGACACGAGTGGACTCCAAGAGCAAATCGCCCCACTCTGTAGTATAGCATTTTTCAGGCGGAAGAGTATGGTAGACTTGGTGGAGAGCATTATTGGAGCGCTATAGCATTATAAGAGCACTATAGAAGACTATGGGGAGGAGGTGGCAATCCTTTGACAGGAGGCATGAGACGAAGACGGTAAAGCAATCAATTTTTTTTGTAGAGGTCAGGTTGCATGCTGCTCGAAAGAGAGGGCGGGGTCTAGTAGTATGCCCAATTATTTGAGAGATTGCACTAAATCAAGGGGTTCCTCTGTAGTGGATTGAATACGGAGTATGCCATTGGGGGTCGCTTTTTTTATTTTTATTTTTTATTTTAATTTTATTAATAGTCTTTGGTAACCAGGTAAGGCCCACTAGGCACAAGTGCCTGTTGTCAGGAGCGACCTGGGAGCACTGGGCGGTTAAGCAACTTGCTCAGACTCACAGTATGAAAGGGGAGGTGGTGTGAATCAAACCAAGGTCTGGTCTGCTGGATGTACCAAGCTCGTTCACAGCTCATTACTCTAACCTCTAGGCTATACAGAAAAATAACACTAATTTGTCTTTTTTTTGGTATTGAGAACTAGGTGATCCTGAAGAAACCATTTTTCGAGTGTATGGAAGTCTGTTTCCAAGTCATCGTTAAGCCATTGGGTATCGCAGGATGACCGGTATAAAACAGCGTCTTCTACATAAAAGTTGCACCTGGGACCCACCGAAAATTCATGGGCAACTTGTTTATGAATAGAGAAAATGAGAGGCCCCATGTTTGATTCTTGTGGTACGCCATGTGTTATAGTATTAAATGAAGAGAGCCCCCAGACCACTTTACTCCTTGGGAATGGCTGGACAGGTAGTTCTGGAACCAGGAAAGTGAAAATTGGTCCATACCAAAGGAGTGATGCTCATACAAAAAAAAAAGTTATGGTTTACTAAGTCGAAGGCCTTAGTTAGATCTACAAAAATGGCCCTCTGTATAAAGGCCTTGGTCAAGTGAGCAGAGAATATCTGAGGTTAGCTTGGTGAGGGCAGTGAGGGTACCGTAGTCTTTTCTAAAAACCATGCTGACAATTGGATAGGAAATGATGACATGCCAGGTAAGACTGAAGTTGGTTGAAAATTATTCATTCTTGAATCTTAGCTAATGGGCAGAGGATGGAAATTGGTCTGAAATTTTCAACCACGTTTGTACCACCCTTATGTAGTGGAACAATTATCGCAACTTCCTATTTAGGTAGTACACAACCAGTGATAAGAGATTTATTAGGTCACGAATGGAAGCAGCAAGGGCTGAAACACCTAGTTTTAGAAAACATGGTTCCAAGGAGTCAAAACCAGGGGAACCATCTTCCTTCAACTTGGACAGTAGCTTCAAACTTCTTTATGGTTACTAATTTAGCGAGTGAAACTATGGGCGACAAGGAAACCACCTGAAAAAAAAAAAGGGGAGGGAAAGAGAGAGAGGTGGGAGAGAGAGAGATAATACACACACA
Source organism: Neoceratodus forsteri (assembly GCA_016271365.2). Classification (NCBI taxonomy): domain Eukaryota; kingdom Metazoa; phylum Chordata; order Ceratodontiformes; family Ceratodontidae; genus Neoceratodus; species Neoceratodus forsteri. Next base: position 634,625,934 of record CM057450.1, on the reverse strand, counting down.
CACAGATGTGTGTGTGTGTGTGTGTGTGTGTGTGTGTGTGTGTGTGTGTGTGTGTATAGCTGGCGAGGTCTGAAGAAGCTGTTTAAACCATCTGCGATAGTGGGTCAGATAGGGTAGTACTGGCAGCTCGTAGCATACCGAGGGAAGCCAGGGAGTTGCCTTTAATTAAAATATTGACTTGCTTCCAGAACGCCTTTGGGTTACTGAGACGATCTGTTTTCAGAGAGCTATAATACTTGCGCTTGGCTCTACAGAGCTTACTCTTGCAGGAGTTTCAAAGCTGCCTGAAGAATTGCCAATCTGAGGGATTACAGTTTTTCTTGAAGTTTTTCCAAGCTGAATCTCGAAGCATGAGATGTCTCAGGTATTTGCTGAGCCAAGGAGCTTAAAGACCTCTGGACCTCCTTTTAGTGAGTGGAGCATATCTATTAATTATAGTGGTTAGTTTATAAAAAAAGTAATCTAAGGCCTAGTAAACATCTGGTAGAGCTTTTATAGGGCCCCAAAATCGGCAGAAGAGAGGGAAGACAGAAAGGCTGATAAATCAGAGAGTGACATATTTCTAGATTCAGTAATTTCTTAGGGAGGCTGGCACATGTTTGTCATATGAAGCTGCCATAGCCCTAGTGGAGAGAGTTACAATACCAGGAGGAGCCAGCAACCTGCTGAAGGGAAGAGAGCAAGAGAAGGAGAGAGCTAGCTTCATGGAGTGACTAGCAAATTAGCTGCGGTTCATTTTGCTGGGGCAGAGCCTTTCTTCTCCAGGTCAAGAAGGACAAAATGCCTCTTCGTTCTGCAGAAAGGCTTTGTATGCCCAAGGTAGATCTTGGGGACCAGCCTGATGTGTAAGGAGTGCAACCACTCTTCCTTGGCATAAGAGATTATTGCAAAGCAAGGAAGACCAATTTCTTGGCTCCGGTGAAAGTCAGATCTCTTTCAGGAAAAAGAGGGCACCATATGAAGGACCACCTTGTCTTGGTGGAAGATGATGTACAGTTTCTGATGGGACAGCACTTGCAGCTCACAAATACACGGGATCAAACATTTGACTGCTAGAAGCAAGGTCTTAAGAGAGATGCCAGAGCAGCACCTCCTGAAGAGGTCAAAAGCCTTAGGGTGCATCTCCAGGCAAGCCCCCCAAGAAGTGGATATCAGAATGCTGTCTTAAATAATGCAACCCCACTTGAAATCTCACAGCCAAGAAGACAGTCACCTGGACCCTAAGGGAGCCAACAAATAACTCCTTGTCTAAGCCCTGTTGCAGAAATTGCAAGACATTGGACAGAGGGGCATTTGAAGGCTTGATGTGAAGTGGCAAGCACCAGTTTCTGAAAGTGACCCAAATTCTTCAGTTGGCTTTAGTGGCCTGTCTTCCAGGACTGCAGCAATGTCTGGATGACCATACAGAGTATCCTGCCTTCATAAATCACCTGTATTTAGGAGCCAAGTAGACAACTTGAACTTGGCTGGACACTGATAGAATAGAAAGCCCCAATGCAGAAAGCTGGGCCTGCTTGGAAGAGGTATGGTAGTGAACACAGACATAGCGTACTGGCAGCGGCAAAGCCATCAAGGTGGGATAAAAATAAGAGTTAGTGGCTTCTTGTATAACTTCTGAAGGACTTTTGGGATTAATCGGTCACAGAGGAAAGGCATAGAGAAGTGCATCCGGCCATGTCAGGAAGAGACAAAACTATTCACAATGACTGTGGTTCACGGTACCCACTGAAGTATCCTGTGGTCTTTGCATTGGCCTTGGTTGACAAGTACAGCAGCAGCAATCCCCACTTGTTGGGCAGCATGAGGGAAAACCTCCCAACTCAGCTCCCACTGTGTCAGGTGCAGATTCTGTTGACTAAGCCAGTCAGCTTGATAGTTTAGGAAGCCTGCTAGATGCATCACCAAAATGGGATGAAGGATCCACTCTGTTCTCTGAATCACTTAAGAACCTTGTAGGCTTCAGTCATCATGGATTTGCAGCTTGTGGCGCCCTGATGCAGGTCACCATGACTGCATGGTCTCATCATATCAGGCCATGCCAACTGAGTAGTCCTTATCGGAATATCAGTGTCAATGTAATATAGCCCTCATCTACAGGATGTTTAAAGTTTCTGTTTTACTAGTGTTCCCATGTTCCCCGCACTGCTCCTTAACCAGTAAGGTTGGCATCTGTTGTGAGGGTTATGATCCACATCCTTCCTTGCTTAGATTTTCTAGCACTGTCCACCAATGTGTTAAGTAATGATTAGCAGATATTGATTTAGAAGTTAAACATTACACTCAAATGGACCAGTCCATAGGGCTTAATAGTTTATTAGAAAAACTGTAATACAGCAGGTGTACAACCATATACAACATGTGCATTTAAATCTTGAAGTGTGTAATACAATGGAAAGAAATCAGCAACTAACAATTCATATATTTTATCTGCATCTCCACCTATATGGACTACAAAGAATCTAAACTATACAACTGCAGCATCCTTTCCCAATGAGGCAAGGGGGGAGCTAGCACACACGGCATCTATGGCTACGTAAGAAGCAGAAGGAAGAGCATGGTAGGACACGCACAGACTAGTGATCCCTGGACTGAAGGGGGTGGGTGGAGCAAGCTGGGGGTTGATAGAAGGAAAAGCCTGGAAGGGATCAAAAGGGCCAGTAAGATGAGGGAGTGAAGGTGATCCTGCTGGGGACTCCATGACCAGGGGCATCCAGTGGGAGGGGGTAGGGAAGGGAAAAAGCAGCCTGGTCAAGGCTAAATGTATCCCGGGCCAATCCGTTCACAAGGCCAAATTCCAGCTATATTCATTAACACTGGAATACGGGGGATCCCCAGATTTCCTAGTACATCTGGGCACAAACGATCTGGAAGGTAACAGCGATCTGGAAATCCAGGCGAGGTTTCGGGAACTGGCCAGAGTCTGCCATTCTATAGAAGTACACTTTCCTTCTCGGAAATCCTGCCAGTACCTAGGGCATCCAGGGAGACCAAGCACAAACTCAGAGGTGTGAACCAGTGGCTCAGGGATTGGTGCAGGGCAGAAGGGTATGGGCTGATGGGACACATGGGATGATAAAGGTTATATGCTAGGGATAGGATACATCTTAACCTAGAGGGGAAGGAGATCTTAAAACTGAAACTCACTGAATTCATAAACGAGAAGTGGGGTTTAAACTTGTAAAAAAGGGGAGGGATTAGTGAAGGAATGGAATCAGGAGGACTGACTGAGGTCCCAGAACTAGGGCGGCAAATGAGGGCAGGTGACTGCGAAGTAAATAAAGCAAGAGCTGTGCGGGAAAGGGCAAATAGGGAGTGCGCAGGGCTGAGTCAATTGGGTAGGGGAGGGAGGACAGAGTGGAGGACAGTCCTGATCAATGCCAGGAGTATGAGCAACAAAATGCCAGCGCTCCAGGAGATGCTAGCATAGGGATCAGTGGATGTGGCAACGATTATGGAAACATGGGCCACCCAGAAGAATGACTGGAACCTAAACTTGCAGGGCTACGCAATATTCAGGAGGGATAGAGAGGAGGGTAGAGGAGGGGGTGTAGCACGGATAGTCAAGAATGGCATAATGGTTAGTGGAGTGGAAAAGGCAGATGAGGGAGTGGAAGCGATTTGGGTAACCCTGCAATTGGGGTGAGGCAAAAGACTGAAAGTAGGGGTGGTGTACAGACCCCCCATAATGGATTAGGACCTAGAGGGAAAACTGGTTGAGAACATCAAGGGGCACTGTGACCGTGGAAAGAGTAGGGTGGTGGTCATGGGGAACCTAAATATGCCAGGGGCAGACTGGGACACCACAACATCAGCGGTGGCCAGGGAGCATAGGCTGATTGATGTGTTTCAGGATGCCTTTCTGGTCCAACAGATGGGGGAAAACCTACTGGGGAGTGGGGGAGAGGATACTGGACGTTGTCCTTGCAGACAGCGACCAGATAAGGGGTCTGGAGGTGTGTAGCCTGCTGGCAGGAGAAGACCATGCCACGGTCTGGTTTCTGTTGCGTCTTGGGGAGAGAAGAGAGAAGACAACCACTCAAACACAGTAGTAGTGGACTTCAGGGGAGCAGACTTCATGGGCATGGGCAGGATTCTGAGGGGGAGCTTGAACAAGATTAGGCCAGAGATGGATGTTGGTTGCTTGTGGGAGACCATTAAAAAAAGGGGTACAGGAGGCTACTAGCTCATGTACAAGGGTAAGGCGTAAAAATGGTAGGGCCAACAAGCCGTGCTGGTGGACCAGGGTGGTGCAGGAGGCGGTGAGGGATAAGAAAGCTGCCTACGCACATTTTAAGCGCTCCGGGGGGACCGGGAGAGAGGGGAGTATGAGTTCACAGCTAGAAGGGTCACAAGAGTGGTGAGGGGAGCCCAGGCGAGGATGGAGCAAAACCTGTCTAGGGATATCCGGAGGGGTGGAAAGAGAGTTTATAGATACATAGGGGAAGAGAGGAAAGGGAGAGCACAGATCTCCAGGATTAGGACTGGGGAGAGATGGGCTCAGGAGGTGGGGGAGCAGGCAGAGGTACTAAACAAGTACTTTGCCTCAGTATTTATGGAAGGAGACATTGGATCCATTCAACCGGAAGGGTGGGGAGGGAAGAGAGCTGAGAGGAGAGGACAGATGGAGATGAGAGGACCAGAAGAGGCTGGGGTACCGGGTGGGCCAGGCCTAGAAGGCGATGGGTGCTTTGTTGAGGGGGGGGGTTAGGGAGGGAGAAATTTACAGAGGACAGCTTGAGGGAGGCCCTACGGGCACTGAAAACTGACAAAGCACTGGGACCGGATGGGCTGCATCCGAGAGTTCTGAAGGAACTGGCAGACGAACTAGTAGCTGTGCTTTTCAACACCTCTCTGCAGACAGGATGGGTGCCTCATGACTGGAGGGTGGCTCATGTGGTGCCTATCCACAAAGGGGCGGGGTCTAGGGAGGAGATGGGAAATTACAGGCCTGTTAGCCTAATGTCGGTGGTAGGCAAACTAATGGAGGGCTTCATCAAGGGGAAGCTTGGGAGGCAACTGGAAAGGATGGGGCACATGGATGACAAACAGTATGGTTTTGTCCTGGGGAGATCGTGCCAGACCAATCTCAGATTTTTTACAACTGGGTGACAGTGACCCTGGACTGAAAGACCGGTGGACGTCCTATATCTGGATTTCAGTCTGGCGTTTGACTCTATACCCCACAATGGGTTGTTGACAAAGTTGGGAGGGATGGGGGTGGGAAGACAGTTGCTTAGATGGGTAGAAAACTGGCTTACTGATAGAATACAGAGGGTAGTGGTTGGTGGGATAGTCTTCTCCCCTAGGAAGGTCTTCAGTGGGGTTCCCCAAGGTTCAGTACTGGGGCCACTCCTGTTCAATGCCTAGGTCTCTGATACAGGGAAGGGGGTTAGGAGTAGGAGGAGCCCCTTCGGAGGACTCAAAACTGGAAGCGCTGACGGGGAGGAAGTGAGAGACACAGTTCAGAGGGATCTGGATACCCTGGAAGGTTAGTCAAGGAGGTGGGGGCTGATGTTTAATCTGGGGAAGTGTAGGGTGTTGCATCTGGGGGTCAGAAACCCTGGTCATGTATACACCCTGGGAGGCGTCTCACTGCAAGCCACATCAAGTGAAAGGGTCCTGGGGGGGTGGTAGACACCAGAATGAACACTGAAAACTGCAGAAGATCGGCGGCAAAGGCAAACAGGATACTGGGCTGCATAGCCCGGGGAATAACGTCCAGGAGGAGGGAGGTGATCCTGCCTCTGTATAATGCTTTGGTCAGGCCGCATCTTGAGTACTGGGTGCAGTTCTGGAGAATTCACCTTAGGAAGAACATAGCAGTGTTGGAGAGGATTCAAAGGAGGGCAACCAGGATGATTCGGGGCATGAGTGATAGAACCTATGAGGAAAGGCTGGAAGTCCTTGAGCTGCACTCGCTGGCGGCGGAGAGACAGGAGGACATGATTTGAGGTATTCAAATATCTGAAAGGGATTAACAGGGGAAAAGCCAAAGAAATGTTCAGGCTAAAAGGGGGCACAACCAGGGGGCATGAATGGAAGTTGGAGGGGGGAACCTACAGGGGAGAACGTAGAAGGCATTACTTCACTGAGAGGGTGGTGGAGCCATGGAATGTACTGCTCAGGAGTCTAGTCGAGCAGGGCACAGTGGAGGGCTTCAAGAGGGGTTGGGACAGATGCATGGGTGTACTGAAGCCAAAGTTGACTCCTCTCTGGGGCCGGGGAGGCGCGACACCCAATAGGGGCTGGCTACCGAGCAGACACAAAAGAGTGTTAGGCCTATTCTGCTGGCTTTTAGTATTATAGTATGTTAGTAATTAAGGCCGCACTCCACTGACATTTCCCATATTGGCACCATCTTATGCCTCGATCACAGATCAGCTTTTCAAAAACAGGGAATGCTGTTTACAATATTTAAACCTGATGAAAACTACGTAAATGGAAAAAATTAAAACAATGTTGTATTCTTATATTCTAAAATGACAGCTCATGATGTAATCATCACAGTCACAGATTCTTTTTTTTTTTTTTTTTTTTTTTAAATCATGCTCACTCAAATGTGGTTTGATATCCTGTACTATAAGGGGTGTTGGTGACACTGGATCAAAGGGCTCTCAGGTGGCAGGAAAGACTGGTTTTGAATACTGGTAGGCTTTTGTTCCCTAGTACTGAAAAAAAGGATTTCATTGGCTTAAAAAACTAAACGTGATATGAAGATTTTGTAACAGTGTGCACAACGGGATTGCAATACTTTGCCAATGGACTAGGATTACCAAAATGAGTGGGAAACATCTTTAAAATTATGTATTTATACTGTACTGACTTCTTTTGATGCACTGTACAAGCACACACTCATTCAATGATAGCTCAGTGGGCTGACGGCCATGGAGAAGAGAGGAGGGCTGTGCTAGTTGCCCGCTCTAGGATTTGGGATGGGGGAGTGGGATGGTGGGACATTGCCGGGGTAGTATACTAGGACCACCAGGAGACTTCCCACTATACGGGCAGGGGATTGGGGATGGGGGGTACTTGAATGGCATGATTTCTGGACTGGTCGGGTGGGTGATCGGATTGGGGGAGGAACTGCTAGTCACCAGGGATTACAGGGCATTTTTAAAAAAAAAAAAAAAAAAAAAAATGGAGTGGGTAGCTAAACACCAGGGAATTAATTCTATATCAGGCAGGGATGCAGGGGAGGTGGAAATTCCACGAAACTTCAGAAATGGATTTCCAAACTTTCGCAGAAGCAAGAGTCTGACTCGAAAGTCTAACTTTCGCTTCAATTCTGCCGGGCGAAAGTCCTCTCCCCCCCGGCATACCTCTAGTGACAACTTCAGCTTCCCATTAATGACCCTCCCCCACAATAGGTCTTTTTTATAGTCTGCTGCTGTGTACTAGTAAACCTCACAATCAAGCGCTACAGACGTGAGGATGATGCCACAGACAAAGGATGATAGTGACGTGTACTGGACAGGGATCAAGATTAAAAAGTAATGGGACAGTTAAGAAAGAGAGGAAGCTACTTACCTTTCTCTTCTGTATTTCATTCCCCCAAGGCTGCACCTCAAATGAGCCTCTGCAAGTCTGTGCCTCGGCCCAAGAGCTGTACTGCACAAACAGTAATGCAAAGGCATTCCAGCAGATGAGATTCCAGGATTCCACTCCTATACAAATGAGGAGTCAATCCAGCTGTGTGGGCACCAAGTCAGACATGGAGTCAGCACCAGCACAGTGGATCAGCCCTCCAGTTACAAAGTAAGACTCCTGTCGACAATATGCCATGCGCCTATCTAAATGGACTGTGAAAGGCAACACCACTGTCCCAACCTTTGTCCCAAAAGCATCAGCACCGCCCCATCTTCAGCCATAGAAGCAGCGACACCACCCCATGTTCAGCCTCACATCCTTTACATGGTCTACCATCCCCAGGGCAGTCACCCCTTCAACCAAACACAGCAACTGCCTCCCAACTCAGTGCAGGTTTCACCATGCACAGTTCTGTTCCCTACTGCATAGTGAAAACGCATAAAGGGCAATTATAGAAAAAAAAAGCTTGTGAGGATGGCATGCTGTACCAATGTGTCTGCAAGCAAGGCATACAATCTACACCCCCCTCCCACCCCCCCCACAGCAGCGTTTCGGCCTTGCACTCACAAATGTCATGGCAAGTGTACTGGGGCCAAAACACTAGCAAGTGCTAATCTGCCATGTATCCAATGCTAAGGGTTTGCACTTGCTAAACTGAATGCATAGCTCCATTCAGTGAGCAGAAAGTTTCAAATGTGGTATATACAGTTCTTGCCCCTGTAATGAATATTAAAACTTGCAGTTTTTATGTACACCGGCTCACACTTCATTGGCAATCCTTTCCATTATGCTGGATGAGTTTTATTGTACAACCTCCTCACTGTTACAGTGACAACTGACTTATGTCCCTTTTCTGGGAACAGTAGTTCACCTTGAATGTACTGTAGGGCTACTGTGCAGAAGCAAATGCAAAGGGCTAGAGTTTTCTGGGTGTGGGTATCCCCTTTCATTGGCTGACCGCTACACACTGTGCATCCTCTATCTGGCGGCTGCACAGTTTAGCAGTCAATCTCAATTACTGGCCTGCCTCCCTTCTCAATCTACAAACTTCAGCGCACCACTTGCCCAAGTAAAACCTAATCTTAAACATTCACACAGGGATTCACCCACGAGTTTAGTCAAGCAGAAGACTGACCTGGGCATTTCAGTTATTAAAGCAATATTCCATCTTTTCTGTAGTTTAAGGCCAGTGTGAGGCCAGCCCTGAAATGAGCTTGATTTCTGGGACGGCAGTGTGGTGCCATGGTTAGAGCACTGAACTGTACTACAAAATGCCGGTTCAAACCCCACTGCAGTCAATGACTCGCCTGCGAGCTTCAGCAAGTCACAGGATCTCCCTGTACTTCTGCCCTCGCATTAAACCTAGGGCAGACTCTCAACCACTACAAGAATCTTGACAGCGTTTCCCCCAGAGGTCCAGAACACCCAAAATAAAAACAGGGTTCCCGGTCTCTGAAAGTCTTGTTAGCTCACAGATGGGTCTTGATGCTCAACAGGTAGATGCCAGGCCCTGAAGCACATCCTATACAGACATCTTGGGTCTCAGGCTGCTGGCACATCAAGGACACTGTGCCACGCACCTCCAAGAGACCTGCATCTTTTATTGTACATTAACTCAGCTGGGTGACCTTGGGTAAATATAAAAAAATAAATAAATGAGGTACCATCTGATCAGGATACAGCCGGACCCATTTTGTTTAGCTTCAAACACTGATCACCCCACACTGATGGGATTCTGTACAGAACTTTTCACCTCCAATGAGGAGGACTTATTGTCCCCACCTCGTCCTTTATTAATCCTCCATTCCAAAAAGAGAAGCCCTCCCCTCCTGGCCTGTCCTCACATGAGACATCCCCACCCTAATGTACCACACAACTGCCTCAAGGCTGCCCAGAAGATTCAGACCACACAACACAACTGCCCCAAGGCAGCCGAGAAGCCCCCCCCCCGCCCCAAAGAGAACTGGGGCCTGTCATCTTACGGCACTGGGTGTCTGTTTCGTGATTTCTGTCTGACCAGCCCCTCCGTGAGCCTGCCCAGGCAGCAACATTCTCACAGGGGCATCTCCAGTGTCAAACTTCTCGATGCCTACCTGAGGAGGTACTACAGAACACTGCAGGATAGCACTGTCCATCTGAGTAAGAGAATGAATGGTCCCTAGACTGCCATGGTGCAGGAGTGGCAGTCTGGTCATCTTTGAACCCGGGTCCACACAGTAGCATGAACCAGCCCAGTGCCACCAGGCCAGGCCGAAGGGGACATCTGCAACCGCTGTATTTCAACGAAACATGTGCACACTTGTTTAGAATTGTTCTAACTAGAATCTGCCTTAGAACATGGCACACAATCGGAGATGAAAAAAGACAAGACGAGAGCTACACAATGTTTGTAAACTCTCAGCATCTCCATAATCTGTTTACATAGTTCTTTCGTTAGTTGCTAAAAATGATTTTATCACCACAAAACAGAGAGCATATTTATACTGCAGTTTCCCCCAGTCCTGTTAAGAACTAGTGTACTAGCTACAGGTTTTCTGCTGAAGGTTACTACTTGAAACTGACACCTGAACTGCACTGTAAAAGTTTTTAAAATGAAAAGCCATTAGGACAATCCAGTCCCCAGAAACTAACTAGCATAAAGAATCAAAACAGTAGAGTGGGCAGATCAACCTCCTCTTTGATGACATCAGAAAGAAAGACTTTATTAGCCTGGCATGCTGGAACAGTGCTCCATTGTGGAGGCCAACCGTCACATTTCTAAGTAGTATGAAAAGCTCAATGTACTTCTTGCATAGCATATTCCAGTTTACGCTTGCATCCTAAATGAAGTCTCGTTAGATTGGGCACCCCCGATGGGCCACCCAGTTTCTTCATCCTGTGTTGTCAAAATGGCAGTTAGCAATTCCTCTCCAATGCTCCATGCCAGTAGAGGAAAACTGTCCCATTCTATGGACCAGTTTAAGTCAAGGGTTTGTATTTTGTTCCTGTCCAACACTGCTTCTCTCCTGCATCTCCTTCCTGCCCCATCTCCCGTGCAGCTACTCTCTGGCTGTTTTCTTCTGAATCATTTCTGTGGCCCTCACTGGTGTCCCTTGTGGCAGACCTTTCAGCCGGGGACAACAGGGGTTGGTGGGTGGGGGGGGTTGTATAATACCAGTCAAGTGGAGATGAAGTGATGGCAGTCCATGAAACTGACAGAACACAGTGAACAGGACAACTGAACATGGAATAGTATCCTGCCACGTGTCCAGGGTGGGGGGCATGGAGAGGGTCCTGTTGACCTTCCTTTCCATCCCTTGGTCCACAAGGGACAAGTGTGTAGCTACAGATACAAGCAACCCTTCCCCAGAGGCATAGTGAGCCCAAGGTGTTGCACTACTAAGGCTTTCTAGCTCTGCTTGGGAGCCTTGGCTCAAGACATGAACCCGGCTGCCTTCTTCAACTGTAAAGAGTGAACATACTACCAACCAGGTCATTGGGCTGGCTCAAATTTTTCCTTTTAAACCATACAAATGCAGCAGTCCAGTTAATTTAGACTCATTTTTCTCATCCAGTGACCCCCTAAATGTTGCTGGAGATGCTGGTTTACTTAACACCAAGGTTCAGGCACATACCAACCCAGTGACAGCGCTGGGCGATTTAAAACATGGGTCGAATTGGACCCACTGGTGTAAGAAATGTGGGACTATAGAGGAACCTACTGGGTCAAAACAATCTGTGGCAGATTTTAAACAGTTCACGTTCTCTTCCATTAGATATTGTTAGTAGGTGCATCAATTTGGACCCACTGGCAAAGGAAAGAGGGATCAGTTTTGGAAAGGATGCAACTTTTGCCCTTTTGGTGCATGTTAGCACTGTCACTGCACCAACCTCTACAAAAGGGCCGCAATAAGCCAGATACGTTAAAAGTTCATACTTTATTGGAAGCACACATCCTGCCCAACATTTCAGACCCCTTGTAGTCCTTTCTCAAAGGCGAAGGACATCACAGATTCATTATCAATACTTAAAATCACATGTGACAACAAGACACCATTGCCATTGGCTAAATAATTTTCAATTAAATAAACATTCCAAGCCACACCCTAAGTGGATTATCCTAAAACACCAATATATACAATATCTTAAATATCTGTCAGTCTTCGCAGGCCCTAACTGGTCTCCAGCAACCCTCCCTCCTCCCTGCCCATTTACTAATATTCCTCATATGTCTATCCCACACATGCTTGAAGCTCCCAGTTTCTGCCTCTACTGCTTCAACTGGCGGTCTTTCACTGAAGTAGTACTTTCTCACATCCCTGCCAAGTTCCCTCCACCACCACCCCCCCAGCTTCGTCACATGCCCTCTGGTCCTGGTGCTCTTCTTCCTCTGAAAGAATCCCCTCCAGTGCCCATACCATATTCACCTCCATGAGGTACTTATAGGTCTCCATCATGTCTCCACTCATTCTCTTCCAGGGTGTACATGTTAGAGTTCCCTCCGTCTCTCCTCGTAGGGCTTTTGGTGCAACTCTTGAACCATTTTAGTTGCTGTCCTCCAGACATCCTTTCTGAGGTGTGTCCTCCAGAAAGTGACAATACTCCAGGTGGGGTCTCAACAGCAAGTGGCAGAAGCACCACCACCTCAGTCTTCCTTGCTAGAGACAACGCTCCCTATGCATTCCAGCACTCTACCCACTGCTCTGTCATACTGGTGCCTTACCATTTTAAGGTAGTCAGTTACAATAACCCCAAGGTTAAGATAACCTTTCCTGACTAGTGACCATCAGTAACCCCTCCCCCTCCACCCCCAATGCTATATTCAGTCCCTGGGTTCCTCTATGCCTTAGGTGCACAATTCTGTACTTTTTGGCACAGAGTCCCAGTTGCCTGATCTTGACCACCGAGTTTCCAAACAGCCTATGCAGCACTTCAAACATGAAGTTTTGCTGTATTCTGACTAAAATGCAGTTAGCCTTTTCAGTTTAACTGCCCCGGAGATGAAAGAGTTACTCTATGCAAATCCATAAAACGTTGAGCTCTGTTTTCAAATCCCTGTCCCTGGTACATTCTATGTAACCGTCAGATTCTTTACTCTGCCTGACTGTGAAGTCACTCCGGAGATTTCTCCTCACTCGCTTCGGTCAGAGTGTTTTTCCTCGACGGTTTATCTAAACAGTGTTTACGTTTTCGGTTCTTCAAGCCTCTGTCCTACAGTACATGTTAGACTATTTTAGGTTTTCTCCAAAATTGGTAAGTCTTCAGTTTTTCTTTTACAGTTCGGGTAACCGGGAAGAAACAGTGAATTCTTTACTTCGGAGGTAAAAATTTAAAGTAGTTGGTTTGGGATCCAGCGGTTTTTGGTTTAAACAAAAACACCACAAGACTCTCGTTTTTTTCCCACTCAACCATTGAACCGGTCGTTAACTGAAAACACATTACTCAGGCCTGACCGCCACTTTATAAAGGGTAACTTGGCTTCAGTGCATTATGTCAGAGACACCCAAGTAAAAGACTGGTCCCACTGGGTTTCAGCACTGCATAGAATGTGGGGAGGTGTTTGCCAACACTGATCACCACCTCATCTGTGTTTACTGTCTGGGGTTTGACCACCTAAAAACAGACTGCCAAATATGCAAAAACTTTCCGAAAGCCACGCTGAATAAGCATTTAGCCAGGCTTAAGGAAAGAATGGCCAAACAATTCGCTGACCCGGTCGGCCGGTCTGGTTCAGCTTCTGAGGGAATTGAGAACACCAGAGGAAGTGCCTTCTGATCACAGCGATACCTCCTCGACCAAAAGGAAGGCAGATACAAACAAGTCGGTACCCGCAAAAAGAAAAAGAAAATCTGCCGGTTCGGAGCCAACATTTGCAGCCCCAACCGCGGGGGAAAGGCTAAGGCGACAAGGATTGTACAGTCCTTATAAAATGGTTCAGGTAATTCCGGACTGGTTTAGAAACCACATACCGCAGTTCGGCCACCTGCCGGTTCACTCCCCACCGGTTCATATGATCCGGAGGCCTATTATGAACTCAAGTGGGAGGGTGAGGAAGAAGGCGGCTTGGGTGAACCCACTGAACCTGATGTCTCCCCTGACAGTGAGAGGAAGACTCCCCAGGCTATTTGTTTTTCAAGAAAGTTGCTGAGACTTTACAGCGAACTACTCTTGAGGCAGCTGAAGAGGAGAAGGAACCAGATTTTCATGAAATGATGGATGTCCCTGACACTAAGAGACTTTCAATTCCTCTTCATAAGTGTCCTAAGCAGACAAAATCCTTCAGATGCCTACTTCCATTCCTCCTGTGGACAAAAGGATAAACAGAATGTATTCGTTGTCTGGCAATGGTACAGCGTTCCTGTATAACCATTGCAGCCATGTAGGAGTTGTTCAGGCTGTTGCCTGTGATGAGGCTGGCATCCCCTTGGCCTCACACCCTCCTGAGAAGGATTCTCGGAAGATTGATGCCATGGCCAAGAAGCAGTCCTTGGCTGCCTCTTTGGAAATTAAACAAGCTTCATACGTGGCATATGTCTCTCAGATACCAGAAATCTAGATGGGAATCTGTTCTGGAATTGGCTAAGACTGCTCCATCCCAGCTTGCTAAGTATCCGGAGCAAACAGTAAAGGATGGCACTGAAGCATCCAAAATTTAGTTTCACTCTGCTGTGAATTCAAACGACGCATCCTCTAGGGTTATGGATAGTGCAGTCTCCCCAAGAAGATTCTCTTGGCTCAGGTGTACCAATCTCTCCCAGGACACCCAGTCAAAAGCTATGGATTTCCCTGTTGTCCAGAATTCTCCGTTTGGGGAACAAACAGAGACTTGCATGAAGAAAATGGATGAATACAGATCCATATTTTTTTTTCTCTCCATTCATTCACTCACTCACAATTCGGATTTATAACCTTTGAGTCAAAGACTCATTTACAAAGGCACCTCGTCACAGGGAGGGTAGACAACATATTAGTGGAGAACAACACAGGTGAGATACAAAACAGTATACAAAGCAAGGCATTTCAGTGAACAATATACAGTCGTGGCTAAAAAATATTGGGGCCCTTGCACTTTTTCAAATAACTCAATTTCCTCTAAAATAAGTTGAAATTAACAACAGTACAGTATTTGGTCTCCACAATTCTTTATTTTTCTGTTAATATTACAGAACCTTTGTTTTTGATTCAGAATTTAAGATATCCTTTTAAATCAAAAAATGAAAAGAAATGGCATTGACAAAATTGACACCCTAGACTTAATATTTGGTAGCACAGCCTTTGGTCAAAATAACTGCAATCAACCGCTTCCTATAGCCACGGATGAGCTTTCTGCACCTCTCTACTGGCAGTTTGGCACACTCTCTTCTTGTGCAAACTGCTCCAGTTCTCCCAGATTTGAAGGGTGCCTTCCCCAGCTGCTGTTTTCAGATCTCTCCACAGGTTTTCAATGGGATTTAGATCTGACTCATTGCTGGCCACTTCAGAACAGTCCAGCATCTTGTCTTGAACCATTCCTGGGTGCTTTTTAAGTGTGTTTGGGGTCATTGTCCTGCTGGAAGACCCATGACCTTCGACGGAGATCCAGCTTTCTGACACTGGGTTCAACACTCGCGCCCAAAATGGCCTGGTAATCTCCAGATTTCATGATGCCATGCACACGCTCAAGGCACCCAGTGCCAGAGGCAGCACAGCAACCCCAAAACATCACTGAACCTCCTCCATGTTGGACTGTAGGGAAGGTGTTCTTTTCTTTGAAGGCTTCATTTTGTTTTCTGTAAATATAGAGATGATGTGCTTTACCAAAAAGCTCTAATTTGATCTAATCTGTCCACAGGACATTCTCCCAGAAGGATTTTGGCTTGTTCAGGTGTGTTTTGGCAAACCCCAGTTGGGCTTTCTTATGTCTCTCTCTCAGCAGTGGGGTACTCCTGGGCCTCCTACCATATAACCCTTCATCGAGTTGGCGACGGATGGTGCGAGTTGAAACTGTCGTACCTTGTGTCTGAAGGTCAGCTTGAATCTGTTTGGCAGTTGATCGAGGTGCTTTCTCCACCATTTGAACAATCCTGCGCTGCAATCTTCGATCAAGTTCTCTCTTGCGGCCACGTCCAGGGAGGTTGGCTACAGTGCCATGGGCCTTAAACATCCTGATAACATTACGTACGGTGGAAACAGGAACATCAAGGTCTCCGGAGATTGATTTGTAGCCTTGAGATTGTCCATGCTTGGCTACAATCTTCTGTCTGACCTCCTCAGACAATTCTGTGGCCGTCACTTTTCTCCATGCTCATTGCGGTACACACAGTGGCACAAAACAGGAGAACGAGTCCTTTTCTCTATTCAAACTGGTTGAATGAGTGATTTTTTATATTGCAGGCACCTGCAACTCACCACAGGTGAGTTCAATTCCAAAGTGAAGGAGAATCATCTGCTTGAAATCTAATTATTTCTAACTACTTCTAAAAGGTGCCAATATTTTGTCTGGGCCATTTAAGGATTTCTGTGTGGAATAAGCCAAGACTTAGTAAAATTTTTCTGCCTTTTGTGTTTTATTCCACTGCAAACCAAAGAAATACATATGTGGATACCAAAATATTTTTTAATTTCAAAAATTTTCTGGAGGGAATGGTGCATTATTAGAAAAAACTGCAAGGGCGCCAATATTTTTAGCCACGACTGTAGGTTAGATACAGAAGAGCATACAAAAACTAAGCAATTTCAGTGACACAGTGGAGCACGCACATTACAGTGCATAGCGTACAGGCTACAAGAAGCTATTCTAAGTAAACTAGTACATACGTAACACTATAAGAGACTAGGAGTAGTAGGTGGTGTACCCATTTACAGGAGTGCAGCTGCTAAGGACAAAGCTGCAACTTCATAAAAGCAGCAGCCAAAGCTGGGCAGAGGCAGACCTTACCAAAGGCCTTTCTACCAGGCCCAAGCATTCCTTGCTTACCAGCAACAGACAGGATTTTTCAGGGGCAGAGGCAGGGGGTGTAAGTAGGGCTGCTTCCACCTCTCAGCCTAGGACTCCTGCCAAGCAGATACCCTGATGTGTCAGCCACAGCCACCTCCCCACTGCAGCAAGCGGCAGGTTACATACATAGATACATAGACAGTGTCGGCAGATAAGGGCCTATGGCCCACCCAGTCTGCCCATTTGAGCTTGTAAGTTCAGTTTGTTTTCCTAGAAGTCTGTTTCCCCTTACCCCTGACCTCTAGAATTCCTTTATGTCTATCCCATGCATTCTTAAATCCGTGATTGTTTCAGCCCCACCACTTCCTCTGGCAGGGTGTTCCACTTGTCCACCCGCTCTGTGAAGAAATTCTCTCTCATGTTTCCTCTGAATCGTCCTCCCTCCAACTTCATCCCATGCCCTCTAGTCCTGGAACATCTTTTTCGCTTAAAAATAGTGTTTTCCTGCACCCTGTTTCTCCCTGTAAGATACTTGTATGTCTCTATCATATCCCCTCTCTCCCTCCTCTCCTTCAGGGAGTACATGTTCAGTTCCTTCAACCTGTCTTCACTTCTTCCAGGCCTGGAAAGCCTTTACCACAGACAAGCGAGTCCTGGAAGTAGTGAGCCAAGGCCTTGCTCTAAGTTTCAAATGATTCCCAAGAACAAGAGCAAGGTCATTCAAACTTGCCAACAGTACAGAGACAGCCCTGCTGGAGGCAGAGGTTACCACACTCCTGGAGCACAAAGCTGTGGAACCTGTTCCTCCCCTCTACAGAGGAAAAAGGGTTGTACTCAAGATGCTTCCTTACCCTGAAGAAAACTGGGGAGTGGTGACCCATCCTAGATCCGAGGCATCTCAGACACCTAAAAAACAAAAACAAATTCAAGATGGTGACTAACCAAAATCCTTCCTATCCTCAGTCAAGGAGACTGGCTAGCCTCCTTGGACCTCAAGGATGCTTATTTCTACATTTCAAATCAGGCACTCTCAGAAAGTACCTAAGATTCGAATTGCCCTCAGGCCATTATCAGTTCAAGGCAATGCACTTAGACCTTTCCTCAGATCCCAGAACATTCACAAAATGTCTGGCAGTGGTGGTAGCCCATCTAAGAAGACAGGGAGTGTCCGTTTCCCTATCTGAACTGGCTGCTCGTAGGCTAGTCCCCTCAGCAGGTGAGGGATGCCTTGGTTCTGGTGCAGGATACCCTCATGTCTTTAGGATTTCTGGTAAACCTAAAGAAGTCAGCACTGGAGCCCATCCAGACATTAGAATTCATAGGAGCAGAGCTGGACATGGTCCAGGCAAAGGCTCTTCTGCCAGTGGAAAGGATATACAACCTCATCCAGCAGGCAACCCTTTCCATCAACAGGAGTCTCATCCAGCAAGACATTTTCTGCAGCTCCTGGGGCACATGGCAGTTTCTACAGCAGTGGTACTAGGAGTCAGGTTTCAGATGAGGGATATCCAGTTTCATCTCCGGTTCTACTGGTCCCAGAGAAGGGACTCCCTCTCGAAACTGATTCCAGTGACAGCCACCCCGATACAGGCATTGCAGTGGTGGAAGGACAGGAACAACCTCAGGGAAGGTGTCCCATTCCTCCAGCAATCTCCTACAGTGGGTTCTGACCACAGATGCCTCTCTCTCCTAGGGTGGGGAGCTCACTTGGGGACCACACTGCTCACAGAACATGGTCTCACCAGGAGTTCCTGCTCTTCACCAATCTGTTGGAGCTCAGGGCAGTGTTCTTAGCTCTTCACTCATTCACAAAGATGGTACAGGGCAAGGTGCTGCAGATAAGGACAGATGACGACACCACCACCATGTACTACATCTACAAACAGGGCGGGATGAGGTCCTCTGCCCTGTGTATGAAGGCAATGAAGATCTGGAGTCTTGCCTACTCCCTCAAGACCTCCATCACAGCCATGCACCTGCCAGGGATGGACAATGTTCTGGCAGATGCCCTCAGCAGAATAAACCAGAGTCACCACAAGTGGTCTTTGAACAGGAAAATACTGCTTGCAGTGTTCAGGAGATGGGGTACACCAGAGATAGATCTGTTTGCAGCCCCAGACAATCATCAGCTATCCCATCATCTACGATTCTGATTGCTCCAGATTGGGCCAGACAACCCAGGTATCCCATGCTGCTGTCTCTGGCAGCGACAAGTCCGATCTGCCTCCCCAGGAGGCACAACCTTCTGACCTCCTCTCAAGAGAGGATCCTATATCCTAACCTCAAGCCCCTCAGGCTGCGGGCCAGACTCTTGAGGACCTAGGGTATGCAGGCTTGCATCTCTCTGAAGGGGTCCTGGATATTTTGAAGGTTTCCAGAAAACCTGCCACCAGAAAGACATACTTCCAAATGGAAGAAATTTACCATCTGGTGAACACAAAAGAAAACAGATCCACAGACAGCTGGATTGGCAGTCCTGTTGGACTATTTAGCCCACCTTCATTCCTTAGGCCTTCGGCCATCCACTCTGAAAATACATTTGGCAGCTGTTTCTGCCTACCTCTCGGAAGGGAAGGGCTCTTCCCTGGCCTGTCATGCTACCTTCAAGAAGTTCTTTAAAAGGTTGCTCTGGGACTGGGGACAGTATAACCCAAGGGACACCAAAATCGGCCCTCACTGCAGGTGCTGAAAATCGATCAGACTCGAGACCGTTAGGCCTATTCTGCTGGCATTTTAGTATTTTAGTACCTACACCCCCCTCACAGGGAGCCAACCCATTTTTGGGACTTGAATATCTGCATAGCACAGCTAATGCAGCCCCCATCTGAACCAATGTCCTTTGCTAAGCTCAAATACCAGACATGGAAAACCACGTTTCTGGTAGCCATAACCTCTGCAAGGAGGATTAGTGAGCTACAGGCCTTGTCAGTGGAGCCTAATTACATAGCACTCCACAGGGACAAGATTGTCTTAAAGACAAACAGGAAATTCCTTCTGAAGACAGTTTCTCCACCTGAATCAGTCCATGACATTACCTGTCTTCTACACTGAACATTCTAGTTCAGGAGAGTGTAGACTACATAGCCTGGATGTTGAGAGGGCTTTAGCTACTATCTGGATCAGACAAAGGTCCACAGGAATGAGTGCACACAACTGTTCCTCACCTATGTGGAAGCGGGTAAGGGCATGCCAGCCACCAAGAGGACCATTGCTCGGTGGATTGTGTCTTGCATCCAGTTCTGCTATGGCAAATTGGGGAACGAGCCACCAGCTGGCCTCAAGAGCCCACTCTACTAGGGCAACAGCTGTCTCTATTGCAGCTGCCAGAGATATTCCCCTACTTGAAATCTGCAAGGCAGCTACCTGGAAACTTCACACATTCACTAAACACTACTGCCTGGACACCCAGGCTAGGACTGATGCCAGACGTGGCACAGCAGTACTGCAGTAATCTTGTTTCCTCTAATGAAGTCTTGCTGTATTTTGACCTCCCTCCTTCCCCGCCTCCCCTAACAGAACCTGAAAGGGGGCGCTGCATTACTGCTGTTCTATTTTCAAGTGTTGCACCATTGGGTGGTATTTTCTTGGGCATCTCAGACCAGAGTCTTCTAGTTTTCCCTTTTGTTTCGACTATTAGTCTGACAACTATTTGTTAAAATTGCTGGGTATGTACTGTAGCTTAGGAGCCACTGTTGGTGCTTGTAAAAATCTGACAGTTACACAGAATGTACCAGGGACAGGGGTTTGAAAACAGAGCTCGAGTACAACGTGCCATGCATTTGCACAGCATTAACTTATCTCCGGGAAAGCTGAACTGGAAAGGCTAACTGCATTCAGATGTGATGCTATATATCACCTCAACCACTGCATAGCAACGTCAAAATTATACATTTATACTCGGCCCTTGTATATATTCCTCATTATATTTATACAAAACAGTCGCTCTGTATAGCTATAACTATGTATTGTCCACCCAGCCTTCTTCTCTGCAACCAGTTGTTCCTTTGTGCTCCAATGTATCTGTATTTACTGCTTGGATATGCACTATGTATTACCACTGTATTTCCCATCTTTTGTTGCCTTCCTGTTGGCCCAGGTCGTGGCTGAAAAATCGGTCCATTTAAATCAGTCCACCTTCCTGGTTATTAAAGACATACATACACACACACACACACACACACACACACACACACACACACACACACACACACACTTCATTCATTCAGAACACAGCAAAACTCCATTAGAAGAAACAAGTATTTTTCCCTTCCACACCTTTCTGATTGTCCACCCTATTACATAATATGGTATCTTCTACAAAACAGATTAGGAACACTTTCTTTTCCAGTTCTTCTGCAATGTCACTTATAAAGACACTGAAGAGGCCCAGTCCCAGTACTCAGCCCTGCAATACACCACTGGTTGCTCTCCCCTCCTCACAGCGAGTGCCTTTTACCCATCACACTCCGTTACCAATCCCTTAATGAGTTTTTAATCCAATTTACTACTTCGAATCCCACCCCAAAGCCACTCAATTTCTTTTTAAGTCTCTTGTGTGGCACAGTGTAAAAGACCTTGCTAATGTCCAGATACGCCACATCCACTGCCCTCCCCCGATCCATTTCCTTGGGTCAAAGAAATTAATAAGACTGTTCTGGCATGACATCCACCTCATGAATCCATGCTGTCTTTGGTCTTGCAGCCCAGTGGATTCAAGGTACTCTACCAACCTTTCCTTTTAACAGAGTTTCCATTAAATTTCCTCACCACCAAGAACTGATCAGCCTACTATAGTTGCTAGTCTGCCACTCTTATGTAGAGGGGCTACACCTGCCCTTCCCCACTCCTGCAGTACCACACCGCTTCTAGGGAGTGGATGAGTAAGGAAGACAGTGGGTCAGCTAGCACTTCCCCAAGTTCCTTTAGTACCCTTGCAGAGTTTACCCTAAAGCATTTATGCCTGGGGGTACTGCCATCCTTTCATTTTAAGCCGCCATCCTTTAAAAAAACACTCAAATGATTCCCCCATGTTTAAAGCAGAGTCCTGGTTTCCAATATTAATACAATTACAGCATTTGTTGAAACAGTCAGAGAAAAAAAACAAACAGAAAGATAATCTAGAGCTACAAAGAAACCTGCAAAAAGAAAGTGAAAAGTAAATGGACAAGCGAAAGAAAATGGGTGGAAAAAACAAAGATACAAGAAGGGGGCCATATGAATCATGCCTGTGTTGTCTGACCAATGCCCCCATCCGTTCAAATTTTCCTGGGGGAGACACTGCCTTAGGTGTATACCATCTGATCCCATAGCCTTGTTCACTTTCAGAACTGCAAGTCCCTTCAGCACTCTCCTCTGAAAAAAATGGACTTCTGCCTGCCGCGCCCCCTCCCCCCAGACTTGTTCCCGCTGTTCCCTGGTGGTACACCCCCCCCCCCGGCGAAGATCCAGCAGAAGCACCTGTGCAGGACGTCTGCCTTTTCTTGGTCCTCTTCTGCAGTCCCAGCCTCCTTATTGTCACCATCCCACCCACTGCTTTCCTCTTTTCACTCATGTACCTGAACAAAGCCTTATCCCCATTAGCTACCCCTTTGACTATGCTTTCCTCAGTCTGAGCCTTTGCTCCCCCTCACTGCCTCACCTGTTCCCTCTGCTTTACTTAATGCACCCCAATGGGTTCCACTTCGTTTGAATGCCTGGCCATACATGGGGGTCCAGGTTAAGGTTACAGGATCCTTCTCGTAAACCAGCCTCCAGGGTGCGAGGGGAAATTTCTACGGGACGTTGCAGACTTAGATGCCGATAGGTTATTGGAGTCGCCCAGATGGTGGATTCAGGATGACTTCAATGCCTGGATCTGTGACAAACTCTCGCATTTTGGTTATGGACTTCCTCCAGACAATTACCCTGCTGGGCCTCGCACAAGATGTTGCTTCTGCGACCCATAGCCACACCTTGGGCTTGAGGTCACCAACCTCAAGATTAATCCGGTCATTTGGTCCGATCATTGCATGGTGTTCAGTCGGGGCCCCCCCCTCGTTGGTCCTTCCCCTGTTGAGATGGTACACTACTGTCCTTTGAAGGGACTGTCCCCAGAGGAACTGATGGCAGTAATGGATCTTTCTGAGAGTGCTGCTTGTGCAACAGGTGCACGTGAGGCAGTGGCAGCCTATAATAGTGCTTGACTGTCACACCAATCTGTATGTGACCTAGGTCTTCTCACTCGAGACCCTCACGATTTGAAGAGGCCCTCAAGGAAATAAGACCAGGGGCTGGAGATTGGAGTGCTGTTGATGGAGGTCTTGGTCTGAGAAGACAGACTGGCTTTGAGAATTCACTACGGTAAATATCAAAGGGCAATCAACCATAAGAAGACAGTGTTCTGTCCAAGGAGATTTCTGCAGAGAGGAACAGACTGGCTCTGCTTTTTCGGACAGTAGACAAGCTACTCCATCCGGCCTGTCTGCAGCAAGAGCAATTTCAGTCGCTCAGTGTGAGGAGTTAACGCTGAGCTTCTCCAACAGGGTGTCGTCCATTAGGGTTGGGATCTCTCCAACAGGCAGATGCAACCCAGCAGTGGTGATTTGGGCATTTTCAGAGGCACTCCTATTGTCTGGGGCTAGTTTAGGCCAGTGGGGGTGGCTGCGGTATGTGAGGTGATTTTGAAGCTGCAGCCCACATACTGTGAACTAGACCAGAGCCAGACTTGTCTCCTAATGGGATGCGTTGAGTCCGTTGGTAGAGTGGTCGCTTTTGGAGGGAGTTTTTCCCCAGCCCCCTAAAAGAGGCGGTGGTGAAGCCCTTCCTAAAGAAACCATCTCTCAATCTAGACATCTTGGTGAATTATAGACCAGTCTCTAAGCTCCCATTTCAGGGTAAGGTTATCAAGAAAGCAGTGGCTCTGCAGCTCAGGGTACACCTTGCAGCCTATTACATCTATGAGTCATTTCAGTATGGGTTTAAGTCTAGGCATAGCACCGAAATGGTGAGTCTAGGTGCAGAATGATCTCCTCAGGGTGAGAGATGGAGCGGACCAGTCGATACTTAATTCTTCTCGATGTCTGACACTGTAAACCATGTAGTGTTGCTGGCAGTGACAGCGCTAACATGCACCAAAAGTGTGAAAGTTTCATCCTTTTCAAAATTGACCCCTCTTTCCTTTGCCAGTGGGTCCACATTGATGCACCTACTCTATAACAATATCTAAAGGAAGAGAACGTGAACTGTTCAAAATCTGCCACTGATTATGATTTGACCCAGTAGGTTCCTCTTTAGACCCACATATCTTACACCAGTGGGTCCAATTCAGCCCATCTTTTAAACTCTCTAGCGCTGTCACTGGTTGCTGGCTCACCTAAGGGAGTTCTGTGGACTCACTGGTACTGTCATCAACTGGTTTGAGACCTTTCTCATGGGCAGGATGCAGAAGGTAGTGATAGGAAATTTCTCCCATCTTGTGCAGTTCCCCAGGGTTCAATCCAGTCATCTGTGTTGTTTGCCGTGTACATGCTGCCCCGGGTAAGATCATTAGACAATACAGCTTGGGTTTTCACTGTTATGCAGATGACACCCAACTGTACATGTCATTTTCTCCGTGGACAAGTGATGCCATGGAGGTGCCTAATAATGTCTGGCCGAGATCCAGGACTGGATGTCCTCTAGCTGGCCAAGACTCAACCCTGAGAAGACTGAGGGGCTAGTGATAGAGCCTGGTTGTCAGCAAATGTAGGGTGGGAACAGGATTATTCCTTGGCTCTGCTCCTTTAGCTGCATCTACTAGGGTGAAAAATCTGGGCATCATCCTTGATGGACTGATACTTGAGGCTCAGATGTCGTCCGTCATCCAGAGTGTTTACCACCTTAGGAATGCTGAATCAAAGCCTTAATTCCGCCTGATGACCTGCCCTCACTGGTTCACACATTTGTAACATCTAAATTAGACTATTACAATGCTCGTTACCTCCGGGTCAGTGGAGGGGTTCTCTGTCACCTGCAGCTGGTGCGGAATGCAGTGGCCAGGTTGCTGACGGGCCTTCCGAGGTCATGTCATGTGACCTAGATCCTGCATGACATGCACTGGCCGACAGTGAGGTGGAGATCAACCTTCAAGGTGGGCTTGCTCACCTGTAAGGCCCTATATGGATTGGGACCCGGCTACCTGAGTGAACCCCCCCCCCCAAACTCCTGTCTGCTCTGTGCACTCGCTCCGCTCCTCCACTGAAACACAAACACAGAATTTGACGGCAGATAAGGACCGCTTGGCCCATCCAGTCTTCCCATTTCCCTACCTAATGGATAAGCTGCAGATCCTAGTTAACCAGCAGCCTACTTCTTTCTACCCCAACCCCCTAGAATTGCCTTACGGCTGTCCCATGCATGCTTGAATTCAACCAGTTTGACTCCACAACCTCCTCCAGAAGGCCGTGCCATGCATCCACGACCCTCTCTGTGAAAAAATACTTCCTTACATTATCTCTGAGCCGCCCCCATCATCTTCAAATTGTGCCCCTTGTTCTTGCACACCTCTTTTTTTGAAAGATGCTACCCCCTTGGACTTTGTTGATTCCCTTGAGGTACTTGAAAGTTTCTATCATGTCCCCCTCTCCTCCTTTCCTCGAGGTTATACATATTAAGCTCCTTTAGTCTCTCTTCATATGTCTTCTGGTGCAGACCCTGCACCATTTTAGTTGCCCTCCTCTGGACAGCTTCCATCTTGTCTATGTCCTTGCAGAGACTGGGTCTCCAGAACTGCACACAGTACTCCAGATGGGGTCTCACCAGCTGTCTGTACAGAGGGATAACAACTTCCTGTTTTCTACTGGTGATGCCTCTCCCTATGCATCCCAGTATCCCCCCAGCCCTCCTTACTGCCCTCTCACATTGCTTGCCCACCTTTAAGTCATCTGATATGACTACCCCCAGGTCCCTTTCCATTTTTGTTGTTGTTGTTAGTATCTCACCCCCCACTGTGTACTCTTCCCCTGGGTTTTTGTTTCCCAGGTGCATTACCTTGCACTTCTTAGCATTAAATCTAAGCTGCAATACATTTGACCACTCCTCTAACCTTGCCAAGTCCCTTCTCATCCTTTCCACCCCACCTTGTGCATCAACTCTGTTGCAGATCTTTGTGTCATCTGCAAAGAGACATACTTTTCCTTCCAGTCCCTCTGCAATGTCGCATAAAGACATTGAAGAGGACCGGTCCTAATACTGAACCCTGCGGCACCCCACTAGTAACCCCCCTTTCTTCAGAGTGGACTCCATTTACTATTACTCTCTGTGTCCTATTCTCCAGCCAATTCTTTACCCAGGCTATCATCTTGGGACCCACTCCCAGGCTGGCTAACTTGTATATTAATCTTTTGTGTGGGACTGAGTCAAATGCCTTGCTAAAGTCTAGGTAGACCATGTCCACAGCCCCTCCCTGATCTACTACTTTGGTCACCCAGTCAAAGAAATCTATTAGATTTCTCTGGCATGACCTTCCTGTGGTGAATCCATGCTGCCTTGGGTCTTGTGTCCCTCTGGCCTCTAGGTACTCAACAATTCTTTCTTTCAGAAGTGATTTCATCATCATTTTCCCCTATCACTGAGGTTAAACTAACAGGTCTGTAGTTTCCTGCTTCTGCCTGCTCCCACTTTTGTGAAGGGGAAATCACATCTGCCCTCCTCCAGTCCTCAGGTACCACCCCATCCTCCCATGATTTGTTAAAGACGGTAGTCAGTGGTGTCACTAGTTCTACCCCTAGTTCTTTTAGAATTCTGGGATGAATCCCATCAGGCCCCATTGCTTTGTCCACCTTCAGTTTTAAGAGTTCTTTCATAACCCTTTCTTCTGTAAATGGGCTGGTATCAACTGCTGTATCCAGAGTGTTTCCATTGTTTGTTTTAGGTACCTCCCCCTCCTCATTTGTAAATACTGAGCAAAAATATTTGTTTAGTATCTCTGCCTTTTCACAGTCACCCTCTGCCCACCCCCTCCCCTTTATTAAGCCTCACTATCCTCTCAGTCTTCCTTCGCTCCCTGATGTACCTAAAAAAGGTTTTATCCCCCTTAACTGAGTTGGCCATCTTTTCCTCAGTTCGGGCCTTTGCTGTTCTGACTGCCTTCCCAGCTTCCTTTTGCTTTAACTCGCTAAAAGCAGTCTCCCCTGCTTATACTTCAAGACAGTCAGTTTCTTTCCTGCGCGCCGTTCTGAAATCGCCCACACGTAGCAAGTCATTTTTGCTGGACTTTAACACGTGGTCAGATCCAACATGATCTGGTGACAAGAATGAATGGGATATGTATTGTAGATACCGTTTATTGTTTGGCAATAGATGTACAGTAAAACTTGTGTGTGTAGGGCTGACCGATCGGAGAGACCCACACCCAACCCCGTAGATGCTGCAGTCCACTGCCTCGCACGTCCAGCTGACAGTTCGTACTTGCAGTGAGTGGCACTAAGCTCAAACAGCTCCTCCGAATTGTCCACTTCGCGGGAGAGCTGAGCGAGGAGCTGAGATTCGGAACTTACCAACATCACGGGGGCGAGGCTGGCCTTTGCAGCAGCTTGCGGCTCGGGTTACGCATCCGTGCTGCTCCGACGCTTCCCAAAAGAACGAGACAAATGAAGTAGCTTCAATTTCTTTTTCTTCCACAGCGCTCCTCACAGCAACCGGTAATTAAGCCACTAGCAGTACAGATGAGCTGGTACCTCCTTTCCACCTTCCCACTGGCTGACGTACAGAAACACACACACACACACACACACAGTAGAGAGCATTCACTTCCCAAAGAGCTAGAGACAGCAACATTACGTCATTTTGTAGTAGGCGAAAGGACTATTTTATCTTAAATCAGCATAAGCAAATGCTTTTTACCACGTATAAAAATGAATTTCCCAAGTGTAAAATATTTTTTAAGTACACCATTTTATAAGCGCAATAAGTCACTCCGGGTGTGTGCATGGAACACATTTACCCTTGCGCCAGAACTAAGAGCACTCGGACAAGGCTTTGTGCCTTATTATGCGCCCTGGCCGTGCAGTAAAATCCGCTTCCATGCACACCCTGTCGTGTCTTGTTGCTTACGCACCTGCACTATAAGCAACAGGGAGACAAAGAGCTTGAGAGAGCCTGTAAGACCTGTGAAGGGGGGGCAGATTTTCCAGCCTGCAATTCTGAAAATCCTAATTCCTAACAAAAAAAAAAAAAAAAAAAAAAGGCTAGAATCCAAACTATCCGATTCTGTAAGGTGGATTCCAAACAACCCTGCATGTAACCAGAATATTTTTTGTAGCAACAGGTTGTGAAAGTAGCACAAACAGAGGAATTCTAAGCAGCAAATAGCCAGAGTTCCTGAATATTTCATTTCATTTATTTGTTTTACCAGGAAAGGCTCCATTGAGCAAAGCTCATTTACAAAGAGGTCCTGGCCTGGGTGGGACAGCAATAAGACTATCTTTTGTTACAAAGTAAGGGATGGAATGACCTGAAATTCCAACTTCTTTGGAATATGAGATGAGAGTCCTGCTGATGATGACAGCTGTTAAAATGTTTTGCAGAAAACAGACGTTTAGTTCAGATAAATGTGCATGTTTAGAAGCTGGATAAAAGTGAAGTCCTCCTAGTGGTTCCCAGGGCCTGAATGAAGGCCTCTGGAGATCAATTATTCGAGGTGGTGGGCCCAGTCCTATGAAACTCTTTCTAAATCCTTGAAGGAGGCCCCATCAGTGGAGGTGTTTAAGCGGGCTCTGAATGTGCACCTTTAGAGAGAGAGAGGCATTTGGGAATTATTCAGGAGTGTCAGAATATAGCAAGGTGCTAAACTGTTTTTTTGTTTTTGTTTTTTTTGGTTAATGAGAACTTATTCAGGTATTGCCTATCATTAACGCTTTTAATGCATGTTCCTACGGCATACTGATGTATGTTGTGTATTCCAACTATTCATTGCCCGTATAGCGCCCCAGAGCCTCCGGGATTGGGTACTTGATAAAAAAAATTATATTATATATTATATATATTTTGCTTCTAACTTACCTACCCGTCTTCCTCCCTCTGCGTTTCCTTACACCTCCTGAATATCATCCTTTTTTCCTTCATCACTGTGGTCACTTCTCTAAACAGTACTTGTCTTTTTCCTGCTGCTTTTACTCTCTTCCTTGACTTAAATGCTGGTAGCCTTAATTATGTCCTCCTTTATTTTCTCCCATTGTTCCTTTACCCATCCCTGTAGCAATCCCCCCCCCCAAATGGGGCAATCTCCCATTTCTTTAAAATCTGCCCTCCTAAAGTCCAGGACCCTCGTCCTTTCAGAACACAGAAACACTATCTGATGGCAGATAAGGACTGCTTGACCCACCCCAGTCTGCCCATTTTCCCTGCTTGTACTGTCACAACAGTAGGGATGTCACAGTATCATGGTTTTAGAATATGATGTGGTTATCAGAAGTCATGGTATTGATTTTATGAACAATATCCAGTACCACGATAACAGTGTTTCACAGTTCACAGTATTCAGACCTTGAATTTTCAGGGACAACTGTCCCACACAAACTCTCTCTGACGCATGCAAGAGTTTGAGGAGGCTTTTTTGTATAAAAAATGTCTTCTGTAATATTGCAGTATAACAGTAACCACAGTATTTAATGAGACTCATCATACTGTCAGAATTTCTTACTGTGACATCCCTGCTCTGCAGAATCTACTTGATCTGCGTCCTCCCCCCACTTCCCACAAACATTCTTTTGTGCCTATTACATGCATGTTTGAAGCCCACCACTGTTTTCACTCCCACCAACTTCCAATGGAAGACTGGGACTGCCCACTAGGGTATCTGAAGTGCCATCCCTGTTTTAAGCACCAGGTCCAACACGGCTCCATCCCTTAAGGGTTCACTGACTAGTTACTCGTGGAAAGCCTCTTGTCGGGACTCAAAGATAGCCCTGCTCTTTGCTAAGACTGCAATTAGATGGCTCCAATCCACATATAGCAAATTGAAGTCCCCAGCTGGCAGCACCTTCCAGTTACTGGACATCCTAATGATGGTTTCCCCAAGTGCCTTATCGAACTCCTCTTCCTGTGTTGGAGGTCTATATACCAAGCCTGCACAGACAGCAGCCCCAGCTAGCTGCACATTCGAGCAGACTAACTTGACAGACCTTAAGGCCAGTTTCTGCTGGCAGATTCGTATGCATATCCTTTACTCCTGCCTTCCCGATTTATACCCCATTACTCTGCTTTTTCCTCCAACCACTGTCTTCTTGCATCCCTTCCCTGGGGGAGCACCCCCCCTCAGACGACATCACCACCACGTGGGAGGGGCAATTTTTGTCTCCCTTGGATTTACGGTCCCCTGCTCCACAACAGCTAGTTTAAAGTGATTTAGTACACTTTATTAACCAAGGTACCACTTTCAGTAGATGGTACCTTAGGTCCACAATAATTCCTGTGTAATTTTTTATTTACAGTTTTTTTTTTTTTTTTTTTTTTTTTTTAAAGTGGTGAGGGATCATAGTTTGGCCTAACAAGGTGGCCAACTGATCCTTTCCGATTCAGCTACACGCCCCCTGCACTCAGGCATGAAGTGACATGAAGCAAAGGACAGCACAGTGGCGAGACGCACTGAAATGAATGGGACCGTTTTTTCCTTACTTTTTAGTACATTATGATGACAACCTAGAAAAGGCCCACCACTTAAAGGTCAAAACAGGCCGAACCACGACACCAGCGACCTGACTTCAGGAATTAACTCGGAGTCAGGAGCCAGCCGGGGCTCGAGTGTCCCAGTGGACGCTTTCCTCCTCCAAGGTGGGGGGGTGGGGAGAAGAAGTCCCATCCTCCACTGTAATACTGGCACCTAGGTGACCACAGGTGATAGGGCAAGGCCACTGACATCAGTAGGCGAACATGCACATGTGTGGGGCTCGTGCCGACATCCATGTAGGAAATGCCCCCTGGGGGAGGAAACGAAGGAAAAATGGACCCAGCAACTCCATGACTGCTCAAGGGAGCTTCCCGGGCCTCTACCGCCCAAATCAAGTCACTAGCTTGATGAAACGAAGAATGTCAGGGGACTGACCCCACATTGACCTTGCCTGGGGACACAGGCAGAACTCCAAGGAGGAGAGTGATCGCAACCGGTGGAGGGAACAGTGGGACTATCACGGACTTCAGGTACCACATACTGAAAGTGGTGCCTTAGGTAATAAAAAAAGTGTACTAAATCTAGGTCTTAATTAAAAAAAGTCTTAAATCAATCACTTACCAAACACTGTAGCTGCTCCCCTTCCAATGCGGCTACATGCTGCAACATTAAACACTCCAAGAGGGAGAACGCTGGAATCATACTTCCTTTTTACAGCAGTATACAATGGAATCCTGAAAGGGCCAAAACTATGCAGCCCAAACCAGCACCCTTTTTTTCTTAAAGCCAAACCACCACACTTCTTTCTTAAAATTAAAGAGACTAGCCTATATCTAAGCAGTCTATATCATCCACCCCTCAACCTCACACCCACCACAGTTCCCCCACTTCCTTTCCTGTCCTCGCAGACCACACCTCATACCTTCCAGACCCCCTCCTCTCCCTCCCTTCCCCCCCTTAACTTCTTGTAATCACCCACCACTTTTGGCCCTCCCCTTCTGTTGTCACCTACCCTCAGGCTTTCTCCAACCTTCCTTACCGTTTCCACTTCCCACCCACTGCTTTCTGTTCTGACAAAGTCTTTATCAGACTGCTAACCTTTCCCCTCACCTCTACCCCTCCTCCTCATACCCCCTCCTCTCCCCCAACTTCGTAATCACCACTGGCCCCTCACCTCGCGTTTCTCCTGAACTCCTCTGCTTCACATCCCAATTTCACTTTCTTTTGACAAAATTTTCTACCAGACTGCTTACCTTTCCCCTCACCTCTACCCCTCTCCTCCCACCTGCCCCTGGTTCTCCCTTGAACCTGTCTACTCTCCCCACTGCCAAGGATCAATGTCACCTTAACTATCTCTCTGTGTTAATTGTCATTGCTGCACCTCAGCGAACTGTTTATCATCATGTGCTGTATAATATGTATCTGGTTTTATCCTCCAACGTGGAACCTTTGTAAAAGAGCTTCTGCTCAAAAGGTTGTTTCTGAATAATTAAATCAAAATAATAAAAAATATATAAAACATGTGACAGGAAAGTCCCAGATACAGGGGTTGAAAGAATAAATTAACTTCATACTTACTGCAATTTCCTTTTCTGTTAGCTCCAACATTGTCAGTGGGTAATCATTACAACTGGGTATAGTGCACCCCTACCAGGGG
The DNA here is from genome assembly GCA_016271365.2 of Neoceratodus forsteri. Classification (NCBI taxonomy): domain Eukaryota; kingdom Metazoa; phylum Chordata; order Ceratodontiformes; family Ceratodontidae; genus Neoceratodus; species Neoceratodus forsteri. The sequence goes on along the minus strand of CM057450.1, from coordinate 634,594,170 downwards.
AATGGCACAGCCCAAGCTTTAGAATGCTGGGCACCTGAGGATTCCTTGCACTATCAGTAGATCCCCCAGTTATTACTTACTACACAGTACCATGAGCACTACACAGAAACACAATAAAAAAATAATCACATTTACCATGGGAGGAGACGGTGAAACTGGGGGGGGAGGCAAAGCAGGGGGACGAGGTAGCAGAGGTGGAAATCATGGCAGAGAGAGTGAAGGAAGCCCTCAGGTCCCTTAAGACGGAGAAAGCACCAGGGCCAGATAAATTACATTCCACAATGCTGAAGGAACTGGCTGATGTCCTGGCGAAACCCCTGGCAGAGCTCTTCAGCATCTCTCCGAGGACAGGGTGGATGCCCTAGCACTGGAAGGTGGTGCATATAGTGCCCATCTACAAGGGGGGAGGGGAGAATCAAGGGAGGTGGCAGGGAACTACAGGCCTGTCAGCCTGACATCGGTGGTGGGCAAGGTGATGGAGGGCATTGTCAAGGAGAGACGGGGGGTGGGGGACCTGGAAAACTTGGAGTGCCTGGACGATAGACAGCATGGATTTGTCCTGGGGAAATATTGTCAGACAAACCTTTTGGAGTTCTATGACTGGGTGATGAGTGCCTTGGACCTGGGTAGACCGGTGGACGTCCTCTTTCTTAACTTCAGCAAGGCATTTGACTCTGTTCCTCACAGGGGCCTGCTGGATAAGCTGGGAGAAATGGGGGTGGGGAACCAGATGATCAGATGGATAGGCAATTGGCTCGAGGACCGGATCCAGAGTGTTGTGGTTGGCGGGATAGTCTCATCCCCAAGGAGCATCATTAGTGGAGTCCCTCAGGGATCAGTCCTTGGGCCCCTCCTGTTCAACACTTACATCTCTGACATAAGGAAGGGTATCAGGAGTGAGATGAGTCTCTTTGCGGATGACTCAAAACTGGGGGGCAGTGTTGGATGGGGAGGAAAGGAGGGTGGCCCTAGAGGTGGGCCTGGAGGCTCTGGAAAGGTATTCTAGAAACCGAAGCCAAGGTTCAATGCAGGAAATGCAAGGTACTGCACCTGGGAGCCAGAAACCCGGCCAAGTGTACACCCTGGGGAGAGAGAGAATGCTACAAGTCTCGATGGCTGAGAGGGACCTGGGGTGGTGGTGGATGTCAACATAAACAACTCGGAAACTTGTAGGAGAGCAGTGGCAAAGGCCAACAAGATGCTTCGATGCATCGCTAGGGGGATCACCTCCAGAAGGAGGGGAGGGATACTTCCACTGTATAACTGCTTGGTGAGGCCATACCTTGCGTACTGTGTGCAGTTTTGGAAACCACATTTAAAGAGGGACATTGAACTCCTGGAGAGGATCCAGAGGAGTACAACCAAAATGATTTTGGGTCTTGGGGGATAGGACCTATGGGGCGAGGCTCTAAGAGCTAAATATGTACGCATTGGAAGAGAGAAGGGACCGGGGGGACATGATAGAGGTCTTCAGGTACATGAAGGGGATAAATACGGGAGAAGCAGTCAGGATGCTCCGAAGGAAGGAGTGGGGGGCAACTAGACAGCATGGGTGGAAGCTTGGGGGGTGGAAGGGAAGAGATTCAGGGGAGAAAGGAGGAGGTGCTACTTCACTGAGAGGGTGGTGGAGCCATGGAATGCACTGCCCAGGGGACTGGTGGAGGCAGAGACGGTGGAGGGGTTCAAGAGGGGGTAGGACAGGTACAGTGGAAGGGTTCTGGAAGCAAAAACCAGTGCAGTGAGAATATCTGGGACTGGGAAAGGGAGAAGCCAGAGAGTGAGAGGGGGGCAGCAAGGTCAGCTCCCAGGGTGGGGGCTGACCAAACGAGCAGACACAAAAGACCGTTAGGCCTATTCTGCTGGCATTTTAGTATGTTAGTATAACACAAACTGTCACCTTGCTATCCGGCCTTCGGGGAAGGGATGCATTTTATGGACCCACAAAGGATTGCTGAAGTATTCAGCTCTTCTTGATGAGACAGCATGAAACCTTAAGGCGCTTCCCAGGCGCTACATGTCACCAATGTCACCATCTGTGAACTGAAGCTAATATACAAATGAGACATGTGCGCGTCATCTTTTTTTATTAAAGGCAGAGAAATAAAACTGCAACAGGAAACATCTCAATTAACCAATGAAACCTGTTAACCTGCGGTCGCAGAAAAAATAAATTAGCATATAAATATACATATCAGAGTGCAGTGCAGCAAGAGAGAGAGAAATCCACGTAGGGAATTTTACAAAATAGACCTCTCTCCTAGCATGCAGGACAAGATTCTCCTTCAGAAAGCCAGGCTCCTGGGCAGGTCCCATTGACAATGTTGGAACTACTAGAAAAGGAAATTATGATAAGTATGAAGTTTCTGTAGCGCTCCACATTGTCAATGGGTAATCATAGCTAGGTTCTAAGACGCTATACCCAGACAAATAAACAAGGGGGGGGGGGCGAGGAAGAGAGGAAGAGAGAGAGAAAATGGTATCCCATATGCCAGATGCTTAGAGAACAGTATCCCATATGCCACATGCTTAGAGAATGGTATCCCATATGCCACATGCTTCAGAATTACTTGCGAACTGCTGCCTGCAACACTCTGCAACCTAAAGCTGAGTCAGCAGAACTCTGAACATCCAATTTATGTTTCCTGAATGTGTGGACTGAGGACCACGTAGTTTCCTTGCATAGTTCTGAAACTGTAGCTTCGCCACTCACCACCCAGGAAGTTGCCATCACCCTGGTGGAGACAGCATTAAGAGCCAGAGGCCTCATTTGCACCACACAGACCTTAGCAACACAGATCCCCACCTAGTTAGGTGGATTTAGGGGCCTGTTGTCCTCGTTTCTCGATTGGCCAGCCCAAAATGCACAAATAGATCATCTGACTTATGAAATTCAGACATACATTTAAAGGGAAACTCCGATTGAGTCCCTCAGTGTAGCAGCGGCTGCTGAAACGCCCGATTAGGGCTTTCAACGTATAAGTTGTTTGTGGGGTTTTTTTTTTTTTTAGTACCCGGTGCCCTGGAATTCTAATAGAAAATATCCGCTCACTCCATTATGGCGACAGACCTGCAGGCGGACATCGTCTGCACTCGGGTGACTTCACCAGCGTTATAAGCACTAGGGCTACCGGCGTTGGTAGCCCCCATAGCATAACCTTCACGGCGGAAGTCACCCAGCGCGAGATGTCCGCCTGCATTTCTGTCGCCATAATGGAGTGAGCTGATATTTTCTATTAAAATTCCAGGCACCGGTACTAAAACAAAAAAACAAGAAACAAAAAAAAAAAAACTTTTATGTTTAAAGCCCTAATGGGGCGTTTCGGCAGCCACTGCTGCACTGAGGGACTCAATCGGAGTTTCCCTTTAAGGTATATCGTAATGGTGCAAGATAAATCAAAACTTGCACAGTTCCTTCCCTTGAATAGAGGAGGTTGGGGACAGTCAGACATTTTATTATTTATTTGCTTGTGATAACCAGGTGGGTGCACTAGGCATAAGAATGCCTATTTTCAGGCACGACCTGGGAGAGGCAGACAGTTTGAAATACAAATGAGCATACGTATGACGCAGCACATGAGATATGTAACACAGTAAGGAGGGAAATCAACATACAATCAAATTTAAGGTGTAGAGAAAACACCGATTCAATATTAAAATCACACTTGGGCTGTAGAGACAATTGTTCAGTATGAAGCAGACAAAATACATTTAGGTCAAGTAACAACAAGAGTCAAAACAATGTGAGAAACAGGCATTGCAAGAGAAAAGTATATACAGAGCAAATACAATAAGTGCCAAAAACATCTGTGGTTAACGAAAACAGGGGAGAAGAAGGGAGAGTGGAAGGAGGCAGGGGAAATGGGTAAAGGATGAGAGAAGACGTGAGGAGGTTATTTAGAGAGGCGGGTAAGTGGCATAAATTTATGTCCTGGACTCCTGGAAGGAGTTACACACCTGAGGTACGAACACAGTTCTAAATACCTCTTGTCCTTATGCCTAACAAAAGTATGGCTCCTTAACAGGAAGCCTGAAAAACAATACATCCAGCAAAGTGGATGAGTGTGGTTCAGAGAACTTCTTATGGCTCCTTTGGATGGGAGTGGTTCGGAAAACTCCTTATAAGGAGCATTCAGAACCCAGAGATCCCACGGCAAGCTAGATCTTACAGCAGACGTGTCCTACAAACACGCACTTACGAGTTCCTAGATCAAACCCAAACCTCAACCCCACCCCAAGACTGCAATAGCAGAACCCAGCCTCTCAATAAACTCGAGGCAACCTCTCTGCCTTTTCTGAGAAAAATCAAAAAATTTCAGGAAAAGGAGCCATTGAAGAAGAAACCTTTCTCAACTGGTCCAAGGGAAAGAGAGGTGGTCCCTATCGGGGCATAGGCTGCAGACACAGGATTTCTGGCAGCCATCAAGAAGTGAAGTGGTCTATTTTTATTTTTGATGGCCTCCTCTACTAAGGAGCTAAGGCACAAGCTTTTATTCCTGGATTTCTTTTGGGGAGAAGAGAGAGAGAGACAGACACCCACACACCCTGAGCATATCTCTGCACACCAGAAAGCATTAAGAGCGTTTGTTGAAGAAGATCCTCCAAGTCTGAGAACTACAGTCTACTCCGACACTCGCAGGTAACAAGAAGCAGCTCCCTCCAGAGCATCCTCATTTCAATTGCTTATCATCTCAGTATCCTTTGAGAAAATATATCAAGAGAGGGGAAATACCCTCTGCTGCAGGTACATTCTTGAGACAGAGCGACCACTGCCCTTGTCTGTGGTCACCTACAAGACTGAAGAACCTTCTTGGATCAGAAAACACCTCCGGTGCAACTTCCACTGCACGGAATGAACAGACTGCGACTAAAGCAGTCCGCCCAAAAGTTACACCCCCCTGCCAGAGTACTGACAGTCTAGAGACCTCTCAAAACATCTCACGTGCTTTAATGGTCATGTACGAGTGCCTGCCATATGCAGCATCACAAATGCACGTGAAAAAGGAGTCAGGCGGGCCAACTCCATCTCCAGAACAGTGACGTAGAGATGCTCTTTGTAGGCTGGTCAGGATCACAGAGTGGGGAAAAAGGCTCAGACTAGTCTCCCAACCAATTAGACTGACATGTTGTGAGAAGATTTAGTGGAACTTGCTCAGATCTTGCACATCCACTCACTATTTCAGGGAGTGAGGAAACTAAAAAAAAAAAAAAAAAACTAGCTGATAATCCACCGAGAGATCCCAAGCCTACAATAAACCCATTAAATAGGCTGCATCTAGAAGTGGTCCGATCCCTAGCCTACAATAGACACATTAAATAGGCCACATCTAGAAGTGGGCCCATAGGATCATAAAATGCAGTTGCCCAAGTACTTACCATAACAGTAGATCTTCGAGTGCATCTCTTGCAGCAGGTCATTATGTGTGGTATATTAGTCGCAGGCGTCATTTCCTCCGGATGACTTTCTTAGCAGTCGACCCTGGGACCTCCCCCTAGCACCTGTTCACTTGGTAGACATAAAAAGGAGAGGTCCTGGCCGGCCTGCCAGCGCAGAGGCTGTGCATCAGTCTGTGATGCCAACGACCCGTGTTTGGGAACAGACTAGGGACATCGGAGGGCCAGCTGGGAGAGAAGGACTGAGCATCCTACGGACTGCTCTCCTTCTCCAGGGGATAGGGGGAGGGGTTGTGTGTCCGGCATACTCTGGACCCCTAGCAGAGGCCAGGGTGTCGCGGTGCCTTCGCTGTATCTGCTTTTTGGTGGGAGAAGAGAGAGAGGGGCAGGGTGGATGCTGGCAGTCATTGCATTTCCCGCTCCTGATACAGCATAAAAATGCAAGCCCTGAAGCATGAAGTTCTGCTCGCCCCCTCCACTGCCTACCGTGTCCACGGGTGAGGGGTAAGCCAGGAGCCGGTGCGTTGACCTGGGAGGAATTATACCGTGACCCCACCCGGGGGTTAACTTGGGTATGGGGAGGCGGCAAGGGTGGGAGCAGAGTCCCTGCAGGGAGACTGGGGAGCAGATACACACACACACACACACACACACACACACACACACACACACAAATAGGGGAGGGGTCCCAGCTACTCCCTAGTTCTTTTCCATCCTGGCAATCAAATACATATCACAGGCCTCCGATGGGAGCAGAGGAGGAAAATCAAGGCAGCAGCTCATGAAGTCGTAAAACACAGGAGCAAGAAACCCTTCTGAAGCAATAGCAAGGGGGAAGGAGGGCAGGGCTGCATGACCTGCTACAAGATATACTCTCTAAGATCTACTGTTACGGTAAATTCTTACACAACCGTTCTATCTTCTTCGAGGCAATCTCTTGCAGCAGGTCATTACATGTGGGAAGATTCCCAAGTAGTTACTATATCCAGCAGGACGAGGAAGCTAATCAAGAAGGCTTAGGATAGTAGGCCTTGTAGGACGGCCCGTCCAAAAATGGTGCGCTTCTTAGAAGTGATGAGTAGACTGCAATGCTTGATGAAAGTATGTACAGTAGACCACGTGGCGATTTCGTACATATCCAAGGCAGAAACACCCTGGAAACACACCGTAGAGGCAGTCATGCCCCGGGTAGAATGATAATTAGCAACCCCTGTGAGAAGTGTGTCACATTTTGCATAAATGGAATGCAGATGGACATCCATGGGGACAAGCCCAGCAGTGGAACACAAATGCCCTGGTTTCCAGGGTGAAAGAAACAAAAAGTTGCTCAGTGTGTTGACAGCAAGGAAGCATAGAGAAGGGAAATGCTCAATGTGCTATGCACAGTGACAAGAAGCAGGGCTTCCCCAGGAGTCATAGGCTCCGCACAGTATACCAGTAATGGAATGATCTAATGTAAAGCACAGTCAGAAACAACCGTAGGCAAAACACGACGGGTACGTATGTAAAGACACAAGATTATCAAGAAATCGGGAGCACGGAGGTGTGCACATTAGTGCATGCAACTCCAAGACACGGCTGCCATACATAATGTAAACTGATAGCATAGATTTGACAAGAAAGACAAGGGAGGTCGCTGTTCCCAGTGGGCCCAAATGGGCTCGAATCCAAGTTGTCAAGCACCAAATTCAAATCTCACACAGGGACTGGATCCCAGATAGGGGAGGCAGGTGCAGAAGACCTTGTTTAAAAAGGTTTGAATCAAATGAGAGAAAAAAAAAAACGAGCAGACTCGAGAAACCATTATTTCTATTCTGCTGGCATTTTAGTATGTAAAGGTAACCGGGACAACAAAATACTGTCCACATGTAAATGAAATGCAACAATGTCCGAAAGAAGGGACTTGCACAGTAGGAATGTTTCAGGTCACCCTCATATACAGAGAGCAAATAATCTAAGATGCACTGAGGGGAATGTGGAAGGGTTGTGTGATGACAGATGGACCAGACACCGAACTTCAAGTTCAACACACAATCTGTGTGTGACATTTACTCAAAATACAAGAAATAACCTTCCACAATGGCATATTCCTTCTTCAGTACATCAGTTTGCAGCAATAGACTATGCATGTCCTTTCTCTGCACTTAGCCAGCACCTACTGACACTGATCTCTGATCTAAACATTTTTAGTGAAAACCCTTCACCCCGTGTGGGCCTTGTTTGCTTGGGTAGTGAGGGTTCAACAACAAAACACAAAAACAAGCTATAGACAAAGAACCTCAATGCAGAATCACTGAAAGAAGGGTTACCCCTAAGGGCACTGCCAACAAATCAAGTTTAAAAAAAAAAAAATACAACATCATGGGATATATGCAGATCACCATCACATTTCAGACGTGTTCAGTTTACAGCAATTTACATGCATTTTAAATGACACAGTTTACTCAATTTCTGTAAGAGTCACCTAATACTTTTTACCATTATCAAAAACACCTAGTGCCATGGTATTTTCAACATTTACAGGTTTCATAAATATATACAGGATAAAGTATGGGTCTCAGTGTGTAACATGAATTTACACACACCTGAGGGGTTTGATGCTACATAAACCCAGAGAGCAAAGCTCTCTTTTTCTAAAAGATACTACCCTCTTGGACTTTGTTGATTCCCTTTAGGTACTTAAACGTTTCTATCATGTCCCCACCCCCCCTTTCCCCAAGGGTATACATATTGAGCTCCTTTAATCTCTCCTCGTATGGCTTCTCTTGCGGACCCTGCACCATTTTAGTTGCCCTCCTCTGGACTGCCTCCATCCTGTCCACGTCCTTGCAGAGATGGGATCTCCAGAACTGGACGCAGTACTCCAGATGGGGTCTCACCAACTGTCTGTACAAAAGGATAACAATTTCCTGTTTTCTACTGGTGATGCCTCTCCCTGTACATCCCAGTATCCCCCAGCCCTCCCTACTGCCTTCTCACATTGCTTGCTAACCTTAAGGTCATCCGATATTACCCCCAGGTCCCTTTCGGTGTTGGGTGTTGTTACTACCCCTCAATGTGTAATCTTCCCCTGGGAAAATTAAAGAGGAAATTATAGCATAGTCAAGAAAGGGAATGGAGTGTCCATAGGTGGCCAACCTTATGGACTAGAAATTGTAAAGGCTAGATTAGGCTAAGAAAATAGAAGAACTGTTGCAACAGATTTAAGAAAAAGTCGGTCCTCAAAAGTGGCAAGTGCTCCCTGTCTCAGGGAACACACAGAAGGATCTATGCCCAGCGCATACTCCCAAAACGGAGAAGTGTGGCCAAGTCATGGAATAGGAAGACCGGGTAGAGTGCTTCCCAGCAGCCAAGAAGACATCCGCCACCACTGGGGACACCTGGAAGCCAGAGAGGACAACATCCTCAGGAATCAGGTGTAGTGCCCGGGACAGCAAAGCCTGGCAATTTGGCAGATGTATCGGCCCTGGTTCCAAGAGCTGTAGAAATAGAGGACACCAAACTGCCCTGGCCAGACCAGCGCTATGAGAATCAGACACCCTGTCGTGGACCAGTTCGAGCAGTACTCTGAATGAGCAGAAAGGGCGGGAAGGCGTAAAGCAATCTTCCTGTCCCAGAAAGAGATAATGCATCCTGCCACACAGTTCCAGGATCTCACACGAGAGCGCAGTAAAGCGGCAGTGATACGATTTGCGGTGAGGCAAAGAGGTCCCACAAGTGGAAAACATCATTTAGAATGTCAAATAAGCTGTCCCACGCGTGGGTCTAGGCAGTGGATCTGCCTAGGGGACCCACCAGTGTGTTGGACATCCCTGAAATGATTACTGCCAGAAGATTAACATTTCATTGCATCGCCCAAGATCAAACCCTCATCAATTCACTACAGAGAGGGCAGGAACGGGAGCCATCTTGGTTGTGTCCAGTAGACAGACACCGCAGAACTGAGAGTCTTGGAACACCTGTAAAACGAAGAGGATTCCCCTTCTCTGCACGACAGTGATGCGTAGGCTGGCCTACACAGGCGTCCAGGATCCATGTGACAGGACATGCAGGAACAGCGCATCCCACCCCATCAAGGAGGTGCCTTTTTGTCAGAATGAGACAAGGGACAGAAGAAGGAAACTGCATGCCTCGCATGAAAGTTGGCATGGACTTCCTTAGTGATCTAAGAGCCGAGGAAGACATGAGGACTGGAGCACTGAAATAGTCTTGTCACTGGTCCCTTCAGAGCATTCGTATCCACTGAAGGACCCACAAGCACAGCCTGGCATCAAGGACTGTTCGGGTGAAGGGAGACCAAATGTCCCAGGAGGCACCCCATACATTCAGGTGGGTAAAACACCTTCCTGAAAGAGGTTGCAAGCATGCCCAGATATACTGGAGACAACACGTGGAGCCTAGTTTTGGACAGATAGTTTACTGTTATCTCACCCCGGGCGAACAACTGCATAGGTACCAGCCTTCGGCGGGTAGACGCTGTGAGGAGCAAGTCATCCAGGTAGGGAAAGACAGAGATGCCTGCTCTATGGGGGGGCCACGTTAAAGGTATCCTCAAAATGTTAGGAAAGTACCAAACGGTGAGGGACTGAAAGGGTAATGATGTCCCTGAAACAAAACATGAAGAAACCCTCCAGGAGTGGGGTGCATCAGGGAATGGAGGAACACATCCTCCATACCCAGCAAACAGAACCAATCTCTCATGGCCCACAACTGCAAGAGTGTCGGAGAGACACCATACAAAATGGATGGAATATGAGATTCAGGTGAAAACCCCAGAGAATCAAATGCATCACATGTCCATCCTCCATTAGGGAACCAGAAGGAAACAGGAATACAATCCCGCACCCCCGGCAGAAGACTGATGTGATGGCCCGTTCAAAGAGCAAAGCATCGATATCGGCATGTGATGCCGACACATGGTCCTGGGAATAGAGAGACCCCTGGAGGCCGTTGCGGGGGTACTCAGTGACAGTAAATGCATGACCTCATGGGAGCACTTGGAGGATCCTGTGAGCCGAAGCGACCCCTGGACCCCTGAAGGACACGTGCTCATGATCGGAGGCATGCTGCCCTGCAGACAGCAGGCCCGTCTAGGAGGAGCCAGCAGCATAACGTAGGGCAATTCTCGCATCTCTGGAGCAGGGGACCAAGACCTATGACGACAGCCAGGGAAGGAACCCCCCGTCGACCGGATGCCCATATGTTCAACACATGGTGCGAATGGGCTGAATGACCAGATGCAAGAACAGCCTTCAAGTCCAAAGCCTGCCTAAAGAGCGAATCATCTGTCAAGGGGGGGCAAGGATGGACTGCAGTATGTCCAACTGGACAAACGCAGCCTGTACAGAGGCAATCTCCCCCCCTCCCCCAAAGAGGACACCCAAGCCATGACATATACCAACAGCAGGAGAGGGGGGGCCCCCCTAAGCAAGTGGCAGTGTTGAACCACATCCACAGTAGGGAACTGAGCCCCAACTGTCAGTATGGCCTCTTGGTATTTGAGGGGGTAGACCCGGCCATAAGAAGGTGGAGACATATAGCAGATGCGCACCCCCCACAAACAGGGAGCTACCCAGCAGGGCAACTAGATCCCAAACCTATAGAAAGGGATGCGGTAGAGCCCTATCCCTCGGATGTATACTGGGGAAAACAGTTTGGAAACTGTGTAAGGCCCACTTGACACAACGTTCCAGTTTGTTTGGGGTGCCCAACCCAAGAGCTCAGAGTCACCTAGGAGGCAAGCAGAAGCCATGGGAGTCAAACCCAGGTCTACTGATGTACCAAGCTCATAAACAGCACATTATTGTAGCAGGGCGTTGTCCTTAGGTGAAGAGGCGGAACAGAAACCCGGACCAGCTCCACACCTTTGGGGTCCAGGATATTCAAAGATCTAATGGTACAAAAACCGGCAGGTCATCAACAGGTTAAGGAACATTGAGCTAGAAAGCATCGTCAACAGACGATGGAAGGGTGCAATACACAGTCGATTGATTAGGACCGCCGACATGCCACAATGCATCAAAGTACAAGGCATGGCACAAACCCCAGCACTCACCGTCGACAGTGGAGCAGTCGATGGTGGAAGATGAAAGCCAACAGTCGTAGCTAGTATACTAGATGACTGAACAGCCTGGCTAGTCACTGATGATAGTATAGTCAACGGATGATCGGTCCAAAAAAATTTGTCCTCTCTGTGATGGTCAGGGTCAACGACTAGCCAGAGTCAACAGGAGTATGGGAAGGACAAAACCCCTGCAGCGACCATCAGAAAATGACTGGCCAGCAGTCACTGATGGCACAGAAGGCAACAGACCTGAACAAACTGGCCAGACATCGATGAGATAGGACGTCAACAGGCCTGAGGCTATAGTCAATGGCACAGGAAAAATAAACCCTAAATGTCACCATCAACATCCGTAAGATTGTTGATGGGCCAGAATTCAACAGTCCTCTGAGGATGGCAAGGGCATAACCATAGGACCGTCCGGAGGAGCCATCGGAGGAGGAAAGAGAGGAGCCAGTCATCCACGGTGGAGAAGAAGACATAATAGGTGGCTACCATCTCAGGCTACCTACCTACCTTATTTTGTGTAGAACTCTGGGTATTCTCTGTCATCAACCAGGGCATGGTGTGCAATGTGCATTCCAGCAGGGTGTACATTCGGATCCATGGTTGTTGACGAGGAGGGTTCACCAACATGAGACCCAGGAGTTTCCGTGTGGATCCACAAGGTGCCAATCAGAGTGCTGTGTACAGGGCCAAGGCACCCCCCACCAACGTTCTGTGGAGGACCCCCGACAGTCACAGGAACACACTGCACCCAAAGATTGTAGTAGATGAACCCACTTGTACTGTATCCAAAGACTGTAGCAGATTAACCCATTTGTACTGAACATTTAGTCAGTAGACACCTTTGTCGATGACTGGAAGCAGAGCCAAGGAGGACGACTTGTTGCAAGCAGGTCGCAGTTGAAAAGAACTGATGAGTAGCTGGGACCTTCCCTTATACCTACCAGGTGAACACCACGTGGTGGTGCAAGGGGGAGGTCCCAGGGTCAACTGCTGAGAAAGTCATCCAGAGGGAATGACGCCTGCGGCTGATATCCCACATGTAATGACCTGCTGCAAGAGATTGCCTCGAAGAAGATCTATTGGTGCCTATCCTGGGGCCCGACATTAGTGAGTCAGTAGGCCACTGACAAAAGTTACCACCTGGGAAAAACAGCTGCAAAACCTTTTCCGACCTTGCGCCGAAAAATTACCACCAAGCATCCAAGGGTTGAGGTGGCTTGGAAGAGCTCTGCTTCCGGTTCACCCTTAGCCATGTGAAAGTGGCATATCCAAAGTGCAGAGTGCCGACCTCCTGCATGAATAAGCAGGTCATTCAATCAGGATGCATGCCACCAGGACTACCAACACCTTCAAGGGACTCAGAGAACCTGATGCTTGGGCGAAGACACGCCTTATGCTGGAGGATTGATCCAGTATCAAAACCTGAAATACTCCGATTAGGACTGATGCAGGGAGAGTGACTGCAGGTATCAGTCAGATATACTGGGGCTTAAGAAAGAACCATTCATATTCCCCGAGCAGCCCGCTGATGGATCTCCAGGGCTCCATCCAGAGGACTGTGGGCACAAAAAAGGTACAGGCTTTTGAATTAAGAAATCTGACAACTCCCAGACTTCTGAGGCCCATAAACTAACAAGACCCCCGAGGTCACTGAATAGCGAGATCTGTACACTGGCCCGAAAAAAGCCTAGGAAGCTCTGAGGATATCTGGCCTTTCCACCACCCTTAAAAACTGGGGCAGAGAAGTGACCCCTAATAAGGCGTTCTGAGAACAAACTCCTCTAATCAATAAGGCACCACGCTTGAGGTGCTGGGCCCTCCTGCACTATGGCCAGTGCTCCTCAGATACTGGAACCTGGTTACCAGAGTGGGCTCCTCTATTTCCAGAAGCCAATTTCCAAAAGAATATAACTCCCCTTGGAACTGTCTGTGCTGGCCATTACCATGACCCCATTGGGTTATGGAAATCTGCACTCTAAACTGCCTCCAGGGCAGAATCAGACCATAGGCCTCCCTCAAGGGGATGATCAGCATGTTAGCTATGAAGCCTACCCAGACCTATGACAAGCTATATGGCCCTCATGGTCGAAAACAATGAAATAGGCCAAGCGGTCTGGCTCGATAATCTCCAGTAAATAACCACCTGGAAGGTGGAACCATGGCCATGAATTGTAAAAAAAGGCTCACCCTTTTGGGGGAAAAAGGTGAACAAAATTGGTCAGGGTAGTGACTCGTATGTTGAAGGTTCTGGTCAAGAAAATATGCACAAGACGCACTACTGTTGTGTGTTAGAGGCGAAACCCCTTCCTATAACGTGGTGTTCACCTCCACTTAAAGAGCAGCTTTCTAGTCTAGCAAGTCACCCTAATTCACCCATCCCCAACACATTCGGTGACTTACCTTGTCCCAAAAGTAGTGTGCTAAATTGTTTCCTTTTAGCAAAAATGCTCGTAACTTCCCCAGGGCCTGAGCAACAAAAGCATACGACTTCCTCACTCGGGAATACGACCCCACCAGCACGTTTGTGACGCTGGTTAAGGACAAGCATGGGGACATGCTCTATAGACTATAATGGGGCAGTGTTTGACCTTTGTTTTGTTAATATTTCAGTATGGAGTTTCACAAATACCGGCCACTGGTCGACTAACAAGGACCATGTTAGTCGATCGGTGACTGGGATTTGTGAAACTCTGTACCAAAACACTAAGAAAACGAAGGTCAAACATTGTCCCATTATAGTCTATGAAGCATACCCCTGCTTGTCCTTAACTGTCACAAAACATGGGAGCGCCTCCCGAAGTGAGGAAGTCGTATGCTTTGGGCTGGCCCCGCGGGAAAGTTACAAACATTTTTTTTTTTACTAAAAATATGGATTTTTATAAAACAAACTATTTAGCACACTGCCTTTGGGGCAAGATATGCCACTGAATGTGCTGGGGCAGGGGCGACTTACTACACTAGAAAGCTGCTCTTTAAATCATAAAAAACTGATAAGCCGGTGTCTTCTCAGAAATACAAAATGGCCTTGGCTTCCAGTGGAGGAACTTCCCACCCGTGGGACATTTTAAAACTATAACATGGATGGGAAGACTCACTTTTTTCCTCCACACCTGCATCATATTGCTCAAGAGTTTTATTCACATAGTAGCCAGAGAAAATGTAGACAGAGACAGACTAACATCCACTGTCTCCACAGGCTAATCTCCTGAGGTGAAAAGGACTACATGCCTCAGCTTACTTAAAAAAGACAAGGGCTTATGAATCAAGAGAGGAAGAACATTCCTGATTCAGTCTTTCTTTTAAATTTATGGACCGCCACCACCACCTTTGGAAAGGCAGGATTGGGATCTGCCTGCACATCAGTTATTACAGAACAAGGTCGCTGCAGCGCAGCTGGACGTGCAAGGATGGGGCCGCCCCGGACCTGAGGGGCCTTACTGGGGTCGGGTGTATCTGCAGGGGATGTCCCGTGGGACATCGGGGCTCAAGCTCACTCTGGAGCCACAAAGGTAATATCTTGCAATTCTGCTGCCACTGCCTTGAAGAACCAGGTGCTCCCCAGAACCAGATGAGGGTTGTTGAGCAACACAATAAGGGCAAAAAGAATCCATGGGGAAAGGCCTCATCACCCTTGTTGCAGGACATTATTTAATGGTCTCAGGTAAGCCAAGGTGCCAAGGAAAAGTGATAATTGTGCCAAATAATTGTGAGGTAAATAATACTTAGCCCCGATATTTTTATTCGGGCTCAAAAATTCCTTTACACAGCGCTTACTTAAAAAAAAAAAAAAAAAAATCTCAGTGTCACACATCATGCAAGTGAAGGTCGTGGGAATCAAACTCAGATCCGCTGAAAATATAAACTATAATTATGTAAAATAATTATAATCCATATACTAGGTGGGGGTTGTGGGAAGCAAAGCCAGGACTGCTGGATTTATGCAAGCCTTGATAATAATATAATAATTATTAGACCCCTTGCTAGAGGAGTTAAAACCAGCAAGGCAAATGTAACCCTGTAAGAATCATCACCAACAACAGAAATGTGACAAAACCCAAAACAATTACAACTTATCTTATTGATCTAAATCTTGCAAAAAGGCACCAAAACAAAAAAAAAAAAAAAAAAATTTGCACATTAACTGCAAAACAGTAAGGAAAAAAAAAAAACAAACCTGAAGCTTAGGGAGGAGTGGGAAACAGGAAAAGACACTAGAGCAGAGGAACCCCCCCCCAGATACCCTACACTCCCAAAAAATTAAAGTTGTACTTACCTGTATGCACCTTGACACTATCATTCTAATATCAATCTCTAAATCTCTATAAATTTCTATATCTCTATATCTACACACGCACGCATACACATATACATGCATACAAATATACATACTGTACATATACATACATACTCTCCACACACAGACCATAACAAAACACCCTAGCAAGGCATAAGTGGCTCCCAGACCACACAGGAGTGAGAAATTCAACTGTAGAGCCACAGCTTAACAGGCATGATTTAAATTTAGGGGTGCTCCCTGTAAACAGGCAGCCACAACCTGCAGAGCAGAACTGTAGCCCCAAACTGAAGTCTTGAATCTTAAAAGTTGAAATTTCTTCAGAGAATAGAGAGTAGCTCTTTCCCCTTCGAATGGCACAGTGAAACTGGGGGATCTGCTGATAGTGCAAGGAATCCACAGGTGCCCAGTATTCTAAAGCTTGGGCTGTGCCATTCCCCTGGAAGGGGTGCACTATACCCATTGTAATGATTACCCACTGACAATGTGAAGCGCTACAAACATTAAGTTTTGTAGCTACTAGCCAGTAGGGCTAGTGACTGGGAAAATCCACTAGCCCAGCTGGTGTATTTAAATGTTATCTTCTTCACTACAAGCCCACAGGGTTAAAGGAAAATCTTACTAGCCCGACAAAATCTACCAGCATCTGCCTAGTGAGCCAGTGCCAATTTTGATCCCTGCAGATATTCATGAAACATCACCGTTTTCGGATCAAACAAGCTCATAAGGGCCACTCGCCCTTTGGGCTCGTGACTATCATTTGTTTGACCCCTCAATGGTTATTTCTTCATCTGACACCGATCAAATATCCCCCCCCGCCCCCATCTCAGATATGATCAATGGCTCAACGCAAGAAAGGCAAACCAATACAATCAATACAAGTCAATCAAAACAGATTCAAAGTAGAAAACAACTAAGGGGGAAGATATTCAGACTGCACCAGGCAATGGTGCAAGAGGGGGCACAGCACATCAGAGATGCGCTCGGGCCAAGACAGGGAGATATTCAAAGGTGATGCGCCATGGCGCATCACTGTTGAATATGGCACAGAATGTGCAAGGCGCAGTCCCTGGACAGGGAGGACCGGGAATGATCCAAGGCAACTATGTGCTGGGCGCAACACCCACAGTATTCAGACTTGGGCATGCAAATGGGGTCATAACATATGCAAGGTGCAAATGGGGCCATTCGTTTGCCATTATGGTTCCATTAGCATGTGTTGCACAGGGCAGCCCAGCGAAATGTTCCTGGAGCCCTGCACAGACAGTTGTGTGGACTGAGGGGGTCTGGGGGGCACCACCCGCCCCATAACCGCGATCGAGGTAAACATGATTTGCACACAAGCCCTGGTGATCCAGTAGTACCCCCTCCCTCCCGTAACCATGATCACCGATATGTCCAAATGCAGGAACATGCTGTCAGTCCAGTGGAACCCCCCCTCCACACTCCCGTACCAGATTGCAGGTAATAGTTAAGGACATACAAGCCCTGGTAGTCTAGTGGTCCCTCCATCCATGGCCCCGATCCCTGTAAAATAGCGTGTAAACAATACCCTGGTGGACTAGTGGTGCCCCCACCACTCCCACAGCACCGAACATCCGGAATGTACAGTACGTCATGTCCTGGTGGGTTAGTGGTTCCCACCGCCCCTCCTGTAGCCCAGATTGTGGGCACACTGTTGCACATATACGCCCTGGTGATCCAGTAGTATACCCCCCCAACTCAAATAGGTCATCCAGCCCACTCAACCCCCCCCTGGTCATCGGTGGGAGGCTGTAACCCTACCTGCATACCACCCGACTGCCCACCAAATGACAGCTTACAGTATGTGCTATAAGCCTACTGGTCCACGGTGTGGACCAATGGGCTCACAGGGCATACCGTACTATACAGTTGGGAATACAGGAATGGGTCCATTCACGTATTCCTGACTGTACAGTACACCCTGCAAGCCCACTGGTCCACACCGTGGACCAACAGGCTCACTGTACATACTGTAAGCATTCGGCAAGTGGTATGTGAACGGGCTGCAGTCGCCCACCCATGACTGGAGTGGGGGGGTATTGGGAGGCTGGGTGACCTGTTTGGGCGGTGGGTGGGGAATACCGCTGGACCACCAGGGCATATATATGCAACAGTGTGCCCACAATCAGGGCTACAGGAGGGGCGGAGGGGGCCACTAACCCACCAGGGCATGACATATTGTACATTCCGGATGTTCGGCGCTACAGGAGGGGTGGAGGCACCTCCAGTCCACCAGCGTATTGTTTACATGCTATTTTACAGTGATCAGGGTCATGGGTGGGGTGAGGAGACCACTGACTACCAGGGCTTATATGTCCTTCACTATTACCTGCGATCTGGTATGGGAGTGAGGGCGCGGCGGCGTTCCACTAGACTGACAGGGCATGTTCCTTTATTTGGACATACCGGCAATCACAGCTAAGGGAGGAAGGGGGGTTTCACTAGACTATCAGGGACATATGTACATCTCTCTGCCCATGGCCATCCTCACGGGAGGAAGGGGGTACCACTGGATCACCAGGGACAGGACAGGTGCTTGTGGACGGTGTTCTTGCCTGGCAGGTGGCCACCCACGGCTGGCAGCTGCTGTGTTGCGCCCTGCAATACAGCAGCCCACCTGTGGCTGACCAGCATTTAAGCCATGATTTCCTGGCTCATCTTTGTGCCCCAGTATGCGGCACATCTGGGGGTTGTGCCAGCAGATGCGCTGCCCACCCCGGGCTGAATATCTGGGATGTGCCACATATGCATGGGCACGTCCCCTTCAGGTGCACCACATACATTAGCAATGCGCCCCAGCGCATCAGGATTTGCGCTGCGCACCAGTCACCCTTTTGAATAACGCGCCAGGACACATTGTGGGGTTGCACCGGCACACCTCGGTTGCGCCAGGCGTAACCCCTTTGAATATCCGGCCCCAAGTCTACAAAGCAGCTCGCATATGCTGGATTTTGTGCTGCACATTGCTATTGTGAGGTCAATGGCATTGTTAGCTGCTCTTGGATTGGTTTAGCATTCCGTTGCATCATACCCAACTTAGTAAGACCCACAGTATTCCACTGCAACACACCCAGCTTTGTAAGACAGTAGTACTATCTTACAAGTTGATCGTAGTACTAATCATACCCAGCTTTAATAGTGCTACTATCTATCTTACAAGTTGGTCAGAAGATTCTTGGCCAATCCAGACCCATACCAGTTGTAATAATCTATATTTTACATCACAAACTTCTAAAAGGCCAAATTCTATTATCCCTCCCATTGCCATCCAGGCAGTTAACTGTCACTTGGCAGTCATGCAGAGGAGGATGGCGGAGGATCAGCTGCAGTGCCAAGTCAGCAGACAATTCTAGCAATCTAAAGGACAGCAGTGTCGAGGGGGGTTACGTTTACTGTTTGTGCACCATGGTAACAAATCTCAGATATTACCTTGCCACCATACAAACAAAATGCAACAAGATCTTGCAATAAGAGCCTGCCGCTCATCAGCGACGTCCAGTAAGTGTCAAGAATGAAGGCCCAGAGGGCAGTGTTGGCCAGTGCAAGTTATTTAATTTTTCCCCCCTTTCAGAATGGTCTCTCAAGGACAATCACTAAACTTTACAGCAACAGCAAACTGCAGTGATGTCCCAAACAATTCCACGCTACAACCCTCCCCCTAAATAAAGTATTTTTATGTAGGACAAACCATGCTGCACATACAAATGCCTCCAACATATAAACCTAGGAGAACATTAATAGAAAGTACACATTAAAAACAATCGTACGTTGGACTGGTATTAGTCATACTAGCCCAAAGAACCAAACTCAAATGTGTTTTTCAAGTAGTTTACATTTACCTGGGATAGCCCACTGAAATTTACTACCTCATCTTCAGTTTGATCTGGCGGATCTCTTTTTACAGCTAATGAAGTAGAGAGGGGTTAAGTGACCAACTACACTGATTGCAAGCCCACTGGACCATTTGAGCTCCCCTGGATTTCACAGCCAGCGGCACCAATACTCACTCTGGCTCTCTGCAGAGCTGATCTTCTGAATATGCTATAGTTCTAATGTGGTCACTTGCTACAGCTGCCTGTGAATGTATCACAAGACCACACACACACACACACACACACACACACTTAAATAAAACCATGGAAGACTTTGCCTGAACTTCTAATGGAATTACAGAAGAAGAAAACGCAATGCTGGGTTTTGTGTGCATTTTCACCAGACAGTAGTACTGTATGAAAAATTCATTACTGCTGAATGAACTGCCAACAGGCTTTCATGGTATGCCTCCCACAAAACTGCATTTTCACACCAGTAGTTAAGACTGCCTCACAACCAGCAAGAACTAAACAAAGGAACGCAACCTTCTCAATATGCGGGAATCCCTGAAAGGAAAGGCAACAACTACTCTAAAGCATTAACAGATGAGAAAGTTCACAATTCAAATTAAAATGCAACGAGAGTTTCAGGTAGCTAACGTATGTCACATGCAGGCGAATGCACACATGTATTGAGACCCCTCACCTGAAACCACAGAGGCCACTTAAAACCGAACAGCTGCCCCCTCTGGAGATGCCTCCCTTCCAGGGTAGCGATTAACTCGAGCTTCCTGCTTGGGCCCCAAGTCGCAACAGGCCACCGAGCAAAGGGAACCTTCACATTCGGCACAAAACAAAAACAGACTACGTTTTGCAGCACTGAATTTTCATCAATAAGCAGTCTACAAGCATTCCTCCTCAAAGCAGCTCCTTACAAGGAAGCGGTACAGTTATTCGGCCTCGGCTCTGCTGTAGTACAATACAGGCCTTTAATCAAACCAGCCCGACAACCCTACAGAAGGCAGGCCGGCCATTTGTTGACAGACATATGCATGGCGCGGACAGCCAATCAGAAAGCAGAGCCTAGGCATGCCCATATATGGATGAGAGCAGCCCAGCAACCTGCCAGGGCTTGCTGTTAGAATCTTTAGGGATCAGCTGACAACTACCCATAGAATCTGCAAGCGCATAATCTGCCTTTGGCTTTCGCAGGCGTGCGTTGTGCAGATGCTTTGCCAATGCCATGCTTGAGTACTACACATCAGGCATCGCGCTACACAGTTTGACCTCTACATTTCCGCAAAGAAATACTAACGTTTGATGCATCATAGCTGTCAAGTTTTAAGGACGACATGTCAACAAGGGATGATGGGAGGGGGAGGAGCTCAAGCAAAATATTCGTTTCTGTACCAGTATATAGAGAATACTGGATTAGCAACTATGCACAGCCAGATTGTTCTGCAACAGTGGAGGGAATCAGAACCCCCAGGTGCATAGGAGCCGGAACCGGGGGGAGGGGGCACTAGTGCCATTGCCCTACCACTTTTATAAGTGGCCCTATCAGTTTTTGCAATCATGTTAATGTATTTAATAGGGAAGAATTTACCCCTTACATCCTTGGCCCTACCACTTTTCAAACCGTTCTGGCACCAGTGCCCAGGTGGCACAACACACTGGTTATGCATAATTATACAAGGGGCCCAAAAAATGGACAGAATCCTGCATTTTAATTGGCTGGCACCTTTTCAGCATTGCAAATCCTCCAGTGTACTCACTGGAAAAGGTGCCAGCCACCACTCAGCCACATCAGGAACTCCCTGGCAAATCCCTGCGTTTGTCACAAACACACCACTGCCAAGCACACGGAAGGACAGCGAGATTACCTAGTTGTTAATCCGACATCCGATACTCCGTCACTAGCGTCAAAAAAAGTGCTGCACCATTCCAGAAAAGTGACGCACCTGAAAGCAAAAAGAAAAGAAAATGCAGTTCATTCTCTCGACAGCAAATAAACTGAAAATATTCTTAACAGTAGCGGTGGCAATCAGCGATCCTCTGGCACATGCGCAGACCTCGCAAAAAAATCCAAGCAGTCCGTCCGCAGTAAAAAACAAATGAGCAGCAACTTTGAAAACAAACGGACGTTTTAAATATTTTTTTTTGTACAAAAACAGGACCTTTGTATAATCGCGATATACCCCTCCAGGGAGTGGGTGTATACTGGAGGATTTACCACTTCTGGTGTGGTTAAGTCCCTTGACTGCACCTCGTGACTGAACCACACCAGTCATGGTAAATCCTCCAGTATACCCACACCCTGTCGGGATATATTGCTTAAGTATTTTTATAGTGTATATTTGAAATGTGTGCATTGTATTTTTTTCTCTTTCACAATGAAACTGATATGTGCAGTCTCTAGAAGTTCTAGAATGCTGTTCTACCACAGAAGAGTACAATCACATTCCATAATCTCTGAACTGTGGTACAACAGCATTTTGAAAAGGAGGGATTTCTATATAGAACAATGCTTTACTATACACTATAATGTATTATTGACTAGATCGTGACACTAAGGCCTGGTACTAAAGTAAATCTTAAGCATGGGATCCCATTTGATCAAAGAGAAAATGTTTGAAAATGAGGAAGAAGCCGGCCTGCCAATGCAGCGGTAGCATTACCGCTTGTGACGCAGTTGAGCGGGTTCGGGAACGTGCTCGGAAGACAGAGGGCCAGCCGGGGGGAGGAGGCTCGAGTGTCAGAGGACTGCCCTCCTTCTCCAGGGAGGGAGGGAGGGGGGTTGAAGCTCGGCATTTGACTGGCCTCTGGCAGAAGCCGGAGGCACAGCAAGCAACAGAGCCAGTCTGAGGGGTTGGGGTGTGATGGACGTCGGCGGTAGCACCTTGACATCTGGGTGCACATCACGCCCCCTAGAACAAGGAAAATCGGCTTCCGGAGCTCCGGGAAGATGGAGTGCCTGGTGCAGACCCCACAGTTCCCACCTGCCTGTCCTGCTGGGTGCCCAATGAGAACAAGAAGGACTTTGGGGTGTACGGACCCCACCTCATACCCGCCTGGGGGTATAGCCACGGCCCCATGGATGTTCACCCACAGGTCTCAGGTAGGTTTAGAGAGGGGCAAACACTATAAGTGACTACTGATGATGTGGGGCTCCAGGAGTAGGGGGAGGATAAAAAAAAGAAGTGAGGAAAACATAGACCAGTTTCTCATTCTTTCGGAGATATTACTGGAGATGGAATGAATTACAAAACTAAACTGAGGTTGTTGTGTCAGCCACCTCCATCCCCATTTCGAGGGGTCTTACTCCTACCTGTCTCCTCCATGCTCATCCATCTTTCTTGATCCTCCAGTCCCCTAAGATTCTCGGGAGGGGGGTCTGGCAGGCAACAGCAGCATCCATGAGCCTTGGTGGGAGCCAAGTTAGGGCTCCACTCATCATTTTCACGTCTGAAGCCACATTGCAGTGCCTGTAATCTTGGCCCCCAGACTGCCACTGGGGCCAAATTGGGCATCCCCATGCCATCAGGCACCAACAAGTACCTTCCTGGCCCCACAAAAAGCAGTGAGGTCAGAGAACAGGAAAAGCCATGGTGGCCACATCAAGCGCAGCAGCACTAAAACGGGTCTGGAGCTCTGACTGATAAACCAGGCTGTGCGCCTGCTACAGAAAAGGGTCTTGGCTCCTAGAAAGGCAACGGTGTTGAGACTTAAGCAGCATTATTGGCACACAAAAAAATGTTGCCTGATGCAGGGCAGGCAGCGGTATGGGAACAGAAAAAACAGGTGTGCATGCACACCAGCACTGGGAGAGCAGATCAAAGGCTGCCTTTCATAATGGAGTCCCTGTCCTTAAAAATGGCTATGTGCCCTAATAAAAACACATCTCCCTGGCCCCAGGACATGCAGTGGGGCTAGGGCATCATGCAGGCAGCTTCCATGGGACTAAAAGTAGCAGCAAGCTGCTAAAGCCTGGCTCTGAAATGTAAAAAACATGGCAGTGTCCATGTATCTCCACAGTCCTCTGACTCTTGCAAGGATTTCTGGGAAGGTATCAGAGGTCGGCGCATAAAATGCCTGTGAACTTCGGCCAGTCAAGGAGCTTGCATTGCTTCCCAGCCTGCATGCAAGCCCAGTAAACTAGATGGGCCTGCAGTTCCTTTTCTGCCAACAAATTTGATGTTCTATATAGCATGGCTGGGCCAACATTCCAAAGACTGCTGAGAGACAAACTGACCAATAAGCATCAAGTTTCATCCCCTATAAAAGGGTCTGTTCCTAGGGATCTGGGCCAGTTCTGCCAGTGTGACAGAGAAATAGGAGCTGTGAGTCACTGTCTGCCAGGCACTGCAGGCCTTGCAGGCTAAAGAAATCTGGGATCCCAGCAACTGATTCTTATGAAGAAAACAACAGTTTTTATCAGAACTGCCCGTTTGAAAGTTAGGAATAAAGCTAGGGTTTTTCCTGTCCCACCAGTGGCTCTCCCCTGCGGGTGACAAGCTTCTTCAAAGATCAATCAACCAACCAAGGAGGCCACTGCCTGCTTCAGAGTCCCTGGACCCCCTGCATCTGCAGCACTAGACCAACTGTGAGAGCACCAAAACTGTTGCTTGAATACCAGACAACCCCGGGAAAGCCTGCAGTCCAGCTGGAACTACAGACAGCCATCTTGTCTGTTCCATCATCAGACACCTGAAGGATATGTGAAGCTACAAAGCCGTGAGTAACTATTGGAGATCCGTCCTCACCTCGCCAAAGGGGAAGATTGTTACTGTGATAGGCAGAACCGGACATCCATTTGTGTGTGGATTACAAATAGGGGCCCCTTTTCCACAGTTTATAGTTTCATTGTTCAGAGACAGTTTGTATTTTAAAGTATATTTTGCCTGCAACAGTGAAAGCTCGCTACCATGCTACTACATTGCTAGTAGCAGCAACTGCATACACAGTGAGGTACCCACAGCAACTAAATAGAGAGTTCTTTCCCATAGACTTTTGGGGGGGATGTAAGGAGAACTACTGGCACTGATAAAGCCCGACTGCTGCAAAGATCAGGGCTTCAGCTCACCCGCCCCATCCCCACCCCGAATACAGTATTAAGTGTAGTGTTTTCACCATAACACTTGTAATAACTGCCCAAACCTCCAGAGTGCAGCCAGCATCTTGTAGTATGGTGGTCGTTACTCTTCTGAGATTGTGCTGCTAACTGTGGGAAGATGATGCACCTTTGCCCTTCCAGACTGTTGCCTATATATATGATGGATGGATCTTATCAGAGTTCTATAAACAGCACTATTTTTACAGAATGTACCTAAACATTCTCTAAAAATAGCACTGGCATGGGAGATACAGAGATTATTACATCTCTGTGCATATGGCCAAGAGCCCAGAAGAGGCAAAGGCACATCATGGTCCCGCGTGGTTAGCAGCATGATCTCGGGGACAAAGGACCACCATACTACAAGATGCCGGCTGCACTGGAGGGTCGGGCAGTTTTTATGAGTGTTATGGTAAATACTGTGTCTCCAGGGGGGGATCTGTGAGCCGCAGCCCCGATCTTTGCAGCGGTTGGAGCTTCATCAGTGCCAGTAGAACTCCTTTAAGTCAGGTAGGTGCACAGTAGATTAAAGGATTGCTGGGGGTTGGGCACTTTGTGTGGGGTAATTGTTTTGCTTAGAGTATAAGTATTTCAGTGCTACCTTATTGCTTCCAATTCTTCCTACTGTCTTCTTGTTAATTTTGTATCCTCTCCTTGTAATTAATTTGTTTGAACTGCATATCTTGGTTTTGGGGTTGTTATTGCTGGTACATTATCACTTATTCTGGGGATGGATCTGTGTGGACAGATAATGCAGTGTTTCCTGGGTGGTAACAGCCTTGTGTGTCAGCATCCACTAACCCCATATTGCTACCCCAGGAGGGAGACACCACACCATTTTTTCGCCGGAGTACTCAGTGTAGCATAACTTTAGGCATCCCAAGCCAGCCCCCTCTGAAGGTTTGTAGAGGTGAACCCAGAGTGCCCCGTGGAGTCCTCTACATTGGACGCACCACTGGGATTTCTGTGCCACACAGAATAGTCCCCAAACTGTGACTGTGAAAAGAAAAAAAATAGCAGCCCCCCCCCCAATTTTAAAAGTTGCCATGGCGCTTCAGGAGCTGGAAGATTGGAGCTGAGAAAAGTGCCTGTTCCTGAAAAAAAGTGCCACTCACAGAAATTCCTGAAGGTACTGAAAGGGCCAGTATTTTGGAGCCACTGGATGCTTTGGAGTGTTTGGATAATTTAAAATTTTACGGTGTGAGGTTCGACCATACCGGACAAAGTATGACTGCCTTAACTGAGAGTGATTCAGAAACTGATGTGAGCAAAATACCCACAATGCTTAACCATGAAAGTTCAACAGGTCTATGGCACCTGTTTGGCAGGAGGAGTAGTCTGCCTATAGTTCCTCCCCCCCCCCCGCCAGCAGATTGCGTAACTAAAGTCAAGATGTTATTGGCTAATGAAGAAAAGACTGTGCAAGGTTTTAAGCATTTGACAACCAAAAATCCCAATGCCCCTACCAGACTTTGAGAAAAAATTCCAGTTGTTTCTCATTGTAGAAAGAAGGACTCTCAAGGATGTGGTGACTTGTTATGGAAAGACAGTGCAACCCCCACTGTGCTCCCTGCAAATTCTGTAACTGTAAGACAAGGATGGGTAGCTGTTCCTGTATCCCACTATGATACCTGTTTCTACAGAAGATTACAAGTGTTCTCAGGTACCATCCCCACCCACAACGGGGAAGATGACAACCCCAGCTGGATGAGTCAAACAACACAGATGCTTCAAGAATGAAAGTGCTCAGAAGATGAGAAAAGAAAATGAGTGGCAGAAAGCTTCCAGTGTAGTGCTTTGGGCATTATCCGGTAGAGCTGGGTAAGCCAGAGCAGGCTCGAGCTTAGTGCCAGGCCTGGCTCAGCTCGACCTCTATAAGTATTTTAAAGCCAAGGTCAAGCCAAGCCAGTTATGGTTAAAGTTAGTACTTTTTGTCAGCCTGAGCACTCAGGTAGTGTCTGGAACATTCGACTCCTGTGCAGGAAACAGCTTTCAGTAGCCAGGGCTCAACTTGTGTTTTGGCTCGTCGAGTCAAAGTCAGACCGCTGGCTTGGCGCTAGATGAAAAAACCCTGGCTTGCCCACCTCTTTTACCCAGTCTCTGCACATCAATCAGTCAAACTGTACACTTCAGGACTACCTGACAGTGCTAAAGAGCACCTGTGTACCTATCAAGAGTGGCACAGACTTGCTCTTCCAACTATGTGCAACCATCCAGAAAAAGAGAGAGAAATTGTCAGATTACCTGTCCCAAATGGAGACAGTTACCTGCTGAACATTCAAGGCTGGTGGAATCATCCCTGACCAAGTCGACAGGACCAGACTTGAGCAAGTGCTGAAATAGGCCATAAACTCACAGATCACCATCTTTTCACTTCAGCCGAAGGATCAGAAAGCCACATTACCCAGTTTGAAACAGCTACGGAAAGAGGTGTGAGAAGAAGCATCCCAAGCAGAATGGAGAGAATCACTGAAAGTATCTACGGGGAAATCCACCCTCCTCAAGCCACAAGCCACTGCTGAAAGACCTCAGATGGATACCACTGAGCTAAGAGTGCAGATAAAGCAACTGATAGAGCAAATAAAAGCACTGGCAACAGCATATAACCAATGACAAGAGGCAACTCCAGGTAGTGGAAGTGCCCTCAAATATTCTACTGCCCCTCGGCATGGGTCTCAAGCCCCACCTTATCCTAGGATCAGTGTGCTTTGCTATAGATTTGGGCAGGATGGACACATAGCCTAAGGTTGCAGGCATCCAGCAAATCCACAGTTTATGAACCAGAAGCGGAAAAGCCAACCACCCCACCAGGGAAATGACAGTGAAACCCAGTGAAGGAGTGGCCTGGGCCTCCGACAGTGCAATGCTCTGTAAAGCAGAGTGACCCTGAAATCCCCTGAGGGAGCCAGTTGCCCTCAGGACTACTGGGCCCCAGAGCTGACATTCCAGTCCTCATCAAAGGAAAACCATGCAAAGCGTTACTCAACAATGAGTCACAGTTTATCATCATCCGCCTCTCCTGCTGCAACAGCCACTTAAAACACCTGCCTCTGATGCCTATAAAGGATTTGCTCTGCGTAGCCTGAGGGATACCAGCTACCACTATGTTGGTTACAGCATTATGCAGTTTGAGTTCCCCAGACTGGGCAAGGGAGTACCACACAGGACACCAAACATTGATATGTCCAGAATCCAAGAGCATGGATGACACTCCTGTGTTGATCGGTACCAACACCAATATGTTTGGAATGCTGGCCCAAAAGTGTCAAGAGAGAGAAAGAGCACAGTGACTACAGTGTTCACTGTTTCAAGCTACTGTAAAAAGAGTTCACCTGAAACTTGAAACCCCACAGCCAGAGGTGCAAGAAAAGCCCATTGGAGGGATCCACCATGTTGACGGCCATGAAGTGGTCTTACCACCCAATATGATGTGCCAAGTGAGTGGGACTGCAGAGTTCAAGTGCCAGTCAGTGGGATCTGCTCTCATTATTGATGCACCAGATGACAACAGCCTACCAGAAAGACTGATGATCCAAAGAGGAGTGACGTCCCTCCTGTCACACCTCGGGAAAGACCAGTCACAGTGACGATGAAGAATGAAACAAAAAAAACATAATCTTGCAGAGAGGTTGAATGTTGGCAAATATCTTCCATGCAGGCAGTGTAACAGGAGTGAACGCTGAAGTTACTACTGCCACAGAAATTGACCCCAGACTATTCAGGTTTGGAGACTTGTCAATACCTGACCACTATCAGTGGAGCCAAAGTAACAAGCTAGCCAAGCACAAGAAAGTGTTCTCCTTGAATGAATGGGACATGGGATGTGTCAAGGGAGAAGAATTCATCTCCTTGACGATGGATCTTTCTGGGAGAGAGCCCAACAACTGGCCCCTGCTGTAATAGAGGGGAATCCGGTGAACAGGACGACCAAAATTGGGCACCAACAAAATGGTGACTCAATTCACGGTGTCTGTGTTCATAGCTGCCAAGCGGGGGCGGATGCTGGGGTAGGCGAATACCGCTGACAGGAAGTAGCGGTACACACACGCGCACTGGGGGGAGAGGCAGGAGAGGAATGGTATGTGGAAGGGGTGTGGCAGGCAACTGCTTGCTGGTCCACTAGCTGCAGGGAGGGCTACTGGCTGGGTACAGGGTACAGGGGTTCGGGTCCAGTGCGCTTGCAGATTTTTAATTTTTGCCGGCAGGCGGCATGTATTTTTTAAAGTTTTTCACACATACACATACACACATACCCCCAACATGTATCCCCCTGGAGTTGAGAATCCTTAAGTAGGGGGGTGGTAAGACCCGTAGGTCTCGGGCACCGTTGTTGTCCGCACTGCGAGTGTGCATCGCTGAAATTGATTTTCGGCGATGTGCACTTACAGTAATGGCGGTCACCTTTCCACGACCTCCATTATGACATGGAACCTTGTGAGGATATCAGGCATCACATGCAAGAACTGGCTGCAGAGATCATCAAAGAGTCCCAAAGTCCATATGCATTGACTATTGTGGTTGTCAGGAAAAATAACAGGAGCAATTTGGCACATTAGCTACAACACACTTGACAAAGAGATGGAGTCCAACCAAAATGTGGTACCCAGATTCAGAGACACCCTGGCGACCTTAACAGGAAGCAAGTTGTTCTCCATCCTAGATCTCTGAAGTGACTACTATAAAATCCCCATGGAAGAATTAGATAAAGAAAAGACTGCATTTATCTGCCCCCCCTGAGGTGCTGCCAGTTAGAGAGGATGCCCCAAGACATATCTGTAGCCACTGCCAATTTTCAGAGGTGAATGGAAAAGGTGGTGGGAGATATGCATCTGCTGGAAGTATTGGTCTAACTACATGACCTGATAGTGTTCGGCAGTGCACCAGAGGAGCACGAAACCTGACTCATGAAGGTGTTTGACAGATTGGATGAGTATGGTTTAAAAGTTTCCATTAACAAGTGCCAGTTTTGTCAGCCATCTGTTAAATATGTGAGGCACATCATCTTGGCAAATAGAGTACAGACTTGTATTGCAAAAGTAGAGGCACTTACCACTTGACTTAGACCACATAATCTAAAGTCACTATTGTCATTTCTTAGGTTCTGCAGCTACTACAGGCAGTTTGTAAAAGACTAGTCTATCATTGTCCACCCTTTGAATGACCTCACCCAGGGGTACCTGCCTACCCACAAAAGAAGCCTGCTTTTGAAGGGGCTGTCCTCTCACTGAGTACAGGCAGATAAAAAAAGTCTTTTGGATTAATTTGGAATGAATAGTGTGAAGTGGCATTCAAAGAGGTAATCAAATGTCTGAGTGAGGCGCCCATACTGTCATTCGCTGAGTCTACCAAACCATACATCCTGCACACCAATGCCTGCTTAAGTGGCTTAGGAGCTGTCCTGTACCAAGAGCACCTTGAGGGACTTCTTCCAGATGCTTTTGCCAGCCAAAGTTTGAATCCTTCTAAAAAGCACTATCCGCTGCACAAACTGGAATTTCTGGCACTAAAGTGGGCAGTTACTGAAAAACTCCATGACTTCCTGTATGGGGCCCAGTTCACAGTGAGAACAGACAACAGTCCTCTCACTTATTTGAACATGACCACCAAGCTGGATGTGGCAGGACACTGGTGGCTTTCAGCTTTATCCATCAGCAATTACAATCTGGAAAACCACAGTGGCCGAAGCAACATTGACGCCGATGCCTTATCCTGGCATACAAACCCTGATCAGCCAAATCAGAGTACTTCAGTTCCAAGTGTACCAGTAAATACTATGTGCTTGAAATTTGAAACAACAGATTGAGCCTCTCCTTCCAATCTGCACCGAGCAGTTGACATGCTGGATCCTCTTCAGATGCTATTCCTACTGCATATTCAGTTTCACTGGTTTGCACCTTTCCTCCTTGCCCCAGCCCAGCGATCCCAAACTTAAGCACAATGGGAAGACTATGTATGATGAGGTGTGGTACTCGCCCTGGAGAAGGGGCAGGATGCAAGTCAGGTACAAATAACCCACCCAGATATCCCCTTGTTATGAGAGTGGAACAAACTGTCTTTAAAAGACTGGTCTTATGAACAATTCATGACAGTGCACACCCTGAGTTCCTTGACAACAGCTTGGGCTGGGTTTTTTTGGCCCTCTGTATGGTCTCCTGCTTGTGGAATACCACTGAGGTGTAGTCCTTTTTTTCTCTGTACTTGGTTTTTGCACAATTCACTTTTAATAAATGTGTGCACCTCTTATTCCTGACTGTGTGGTCTAGCGTGTTCAGTGCACTTTTTGGTTTTGTGTGATAAAGGGTCAGCCTCCCTTGGTACACTGCACCTGAGATCTGATGTAGCTGGAACATTTCCTTTGTGTAACAGCTAGTCTTACCCTAGAAACACTGAAAAGCCATCACCTGATCCTTTCATGGTGATGTGGATCATTTGGGTTTTCTGGTATGGTGGTGGAAAGGATGGGTAGGAATCTGAAAAGATTAGAGGAGTGGTCAGAGGTATGGCAGCTGGGTTTTAATGCAAAAAAGTGGAAAATAATGCACTTGGGCCATAGAAATCCAGGAGCGGAGTACAAAATGGGTGAAGTGATACTGACAAAGACCAAGCAGAAAAGAGGCCTAGGTGTAATCATATAGGATGACCTCAAGATGGCCTGCAACATGACTGAGCACTCAGAAGGGCTAGTGGGATACTGGGGTGCATAGGAAGGGGCATCGACAGCAGGAAGAGGGAGGTGGTGCTGCTCCTATATAGATCACCAGTAAGACCACACCTTGAGTACTGTGTCTGGTTCTGGAGACCATATCGCGAGAAGGTCATAGAGTGGAAGTGATCCAGCGGAGGGCTACCAGAATGGTGCAGGGTCTGCATCAAAAGCCCTATGAGGAGAGGCTTAAGGAGCTAAATATGTACACCCTGGGGGGAATATGATAAAGACATTTAAATACCTCGCCGGGGTTAATAAGGTATGGGGGGTATTTTTCAGAGAAACACGTGCTCTAGAACAAGGGGGCATGCTATGAAGCTGAAGGGAGTAAACTCAGGAGGAATGTGAGGAAGTACTTCTTTACAGAAAGGGTAGTGGTTGCTTGGAAATGCCTTCCAGCAGAAGTAGTGGGGGCAAAAACAATGGTGAAGTTCAAAAATGCCTGGGACAGACACAAGGGAATTGTAGGGGTAAGGGAGGGAGTGGAAGAGATGGCACCATATATCAAGTTTAGTCTGCAGCAAAAATGAATGTTAAAAATAAAAGTGGGGAGACTGGTCGGGCTCAGCGGCCCTTATCTGCCATCATACCCTGTGTTTCTATGTTGGGAATTAACTGCACTGTGGACGTAATGCAGGCCCATTCCTCTTGGCCTAAAATGGCAACAGAGGTGGCGTGGCATTGCAAGAAGAGTCTCAGGTGCATCAAGAGAAAAACTTTGCCAAAAAGAGCAGCACCCTTAGTCAACATCAAAACCAGTGGGCCATTCAGATTAGTCTCTATCAACTTTCTCTTGTTGGAGCCTGATAGAAAAAACATTGGCAACATGCTAGTCATGACCAAACATTACACGTGATAGCTCAGGCATACCCAATGAAAGATCAAATGGCCACCACTGTTGTCAATGCAACGTAGCAAATAAGCCGGCCGGCCGGCGCAGCGGTTGGATTTCTGCTTCGGCGCCAGCGACCCGGGTTCGGAAACGGACTCGGGTAGCTGGAGGGCCGGCCGGGGAGAGGAGGATCGAGCGCCCAACGGCTGCTCTCCTCCTCTGGGGAGGGAGGGGATGCCTGTCCCGCAGCTTGACTGCCACCCGGTGGACACGGGTGGTGTTGCGGGGGGACCGATAAAGGGTGGGAGGATGTGGGGCGGAAACCGGAAGCGAGCGTACGTTAGTGCGCCGTTCCTTGGTCTCCCCAGAGTGCTCACGTCCTGTGGGGGACAAGAAAATCAGAAAAAGGACACCTGGCATGAGGGAAAGTAGACGGGTCCCGACTGCCCCAGATAACCCGTAACTGGGCTATAGTGACGCCCTTGGCTGGACACGCCTGACAAAAGACTAATGGACTGGAGGGGTGTACAAGGGGTACCCCTCCTCCGCCCGGGCCGGGGGGGCCGAGGCTATATGGAGGTAAGTCCAAGAGCGGCACCACAGTAGTTACCCGGGGAGGGATTAGGGGAGTCCCCAGTCTAGGGATACCCGGAAGAAAGATCCACCACGCCAGGAGAGTAGGAGGGGGAAAAAAAAAAAAAAAAGCAATGTAGCAATATGTCAACTATTACGGCATCCCACAAATAATTTACTCTAGCCAAGGGAGGGACTTGTAAAGTTGACTTGTGAAAGAGTTTCTGGCTACCTATGGCATAAGAAAATCAAGAACCACTCCTTAGCACCCACAGGAGAATCCTCAGCCTGAATCCTTTAACAGAACCCTGATCGACATGTTGGGAACCCTTGAGCCAGCCCAGAAAACGAACTAGAACCAGAAAGTAGTCAGGCTGCTGTCATTCCCTTTCCCAAAGGGGGCAACCTGTCTTCACCTAGTAACTTCTTACCTATTTCTCTCCTTCCCACTCTGACTAAGCTCCAGGAACACGTTGTTCTATCCCAAATCTCCATTTTTCTTGACACAACCTTCTTCACTCCTTTTCAGTCTGGTTTTGGAAAGTCTCATTCCACTTCCACCTCTCTCCTTAGGCTCACTGATGCTGTCCTCTCTGGCATGGACCAGGGCCTTGTTACTGCTGCTATTTTTGTTGACTTAGCCAAAGCATTCAGCGCTGTATCCCATTCCATTATTCTGGACAAGATTAAGGCAGCTAGACTCTCTGTATCTTATGTTGAATGGTTCTGCTCTAACTTTAAGGGGAGGTCACATGCTGTCTGGATCGAAGACTCCTTCTCCCCTCCTCTCCCTGTAAGTTCAAGTGTCCCCCAAGGGCCTGTCTGGGTCCAGTTCTTTTCTCCATTTTTCTAAATGACCTTCCCAAGCCCTGATCCTCTGTGTCTATACATACGTATGCAGGTGATACGGTCCTCTTTACCTCTGGCTCCTCTGTGCCTGACCTCATGAACCAACTCCAACTGGATTTTAACAATATATGGTACTGTGTCTGTGTCAATCACTTATCCCTTAATGCCAAAAAAACAGTCTCTATGACTTTTGGCACTCGGCAGAGACTTGCTAAAGTCCTTCCCCTTCTTCCTTTCATATGCTTGATGGTACAGCTATTGAAGATGTTTCCTCCTTCAAGTATCTCGGGGTTTGGTTCAATCACTGTCTAGATTCTTCTGTGCATGTGGATGCTATATATAAGAAGCTCCACCCCAAACTTGGGGAGCTATACAGAAATAAGAGAAACATCCCGCTTCCTGCATACAGAGAAATCCTCACTAAGATGATTCTGCCTATTTTTGACTATAGTGATATTGTTTATAGTGCTGCTCCAAAGTCCACTTTAGTTAGACTGGACCCTCTCTTTCGCTCCTTCTGTCACTTTGCTGTTGATAAACCCTTGCAAACACATCATTATACCTTGTATTCATCCCTCTCCCTTCCCTCTCTTGATGCCAGGCGCTTCACCCACAGTGTCTCCTTTATCTCCAAATTTTGGTTTGACTCTCTTCCCTCATATCTTGTCTCTTTCTCTCCTCGCCTTTCCTCCTTCATCCTCTTACTCTCTTTTTTGCAATGCTCGGTCTCACTCTTTTGCTCTCCCTCATATGAAATCTACTACAGGTCAAGCTGCTTCCTCGTTTCATTTCCTTAAACTATGGGGTTCTCTTACCCCTTCTATTGACTCTGCTCCCTCTTTTCCTGCTCTTAAAGCTGTCCTCTGTGATTTCTCTTTCCACTCCTGTAGTTGTTTCTGATATTGCTTTTAAACCCCCTTTTTTCCTGAATCTCTTATCATGTTTTTTCAGCACTTCCCATTTTCTTGCTTCATTAGTTCCCTGTTCCCTGTTTTATGTTGATTAATATTAATTTGCTCTCTCATCAGTTCTAGAAGTTACTTTATGTAATTCATTATTTGTCAAATTTTATTCTTAAGCATTAACGTATTATTTTTGATTTACTTATTTCCATTCTATGTATTTTACTTTGTATTTTGTATCTGTTCTTTTCTCCTCTCTTTCCCTTCCCCTTCCCCAGGACGCATATGAAAATGGGCTGTTGCCAGCTCATTATGTCTTTTCTGGTAAAAATGTTTTAAATAAAAAATAAATAATAAAATAAACAGATAAATAATGTAAGTTCTCTGGTACATGCCTACTATTGCACCCATAATGATGCCACCCAAAGGTCTCCATTCTGTTTAATGTTTGGCAGAGAAGCTTGCCTACCAGTTGATCTCTGCTTCACAGTCTCAGGCAAGGTGCATCAGAGCAGACATACTTAGAATATACCAGACAATTGCATCTACAGTTGAAAAAAGCCTATCAACTTGCCTGTGAGGCTGCTGCCAAGAACAGCCTTGACAACAAAAATCGGTATGATAGATGTGTTTGACACCAGGTATTGCAACTGTAGACTGTGTGCTGCTGAGAGACTTGGGCCTACAGGAAATACATAAAATTAAGAACCAATGGGCACCAGAAGCATTTGTCATAGTTGAACAGATGCCTGACCTTCCAGTCCACAAAATTAATCAAAAACAAGGTAGAGTCCTGGAAAAGACTGCATACAGGAGCCACCTCCTACCAACTGGGGAAACTGTGCCAGAGCCAGCACCTGAAATTGAATGCCCAATGGCCAGGAGACCAAAAACTGGGAGTTGCAACCACTAGCTGAGAACTGGAATGCCTGCACTTGATACGAGTATCCCAAATGCAGCACCTGTGCAAGAGCCAGCTATAAACAGCTCTGATGAAAGTGACAAAGACTGTGACAGTAATATGTTTTTTGTATTTTGTTTTGTTTGTTTGTTTAATTTTTATTATCATTTATGCCTCTATAAGGTATTTCAGTTGAGGTGGGAGGGCTAGTGGAAACTGAGAATTACATTCCTCTGTAGCCCATGCCTCAGGGCACTCAGGAGAGGCCTTTTATGTGTGAATTACTGGGATCTCAAAGAGGTTGGGTGAGAACAGCAACAGTTCCTGTCCTGAAAAGACTCTTTTGTTTTACTTAAACATCAAGGGACGAGCCCCTTTTCATCTGAAGGGCTTTTGCTTTTGTTAAACTTGAAAAGGCTGAGTCCCTTTCATAAAAAAAAAAGATATGCTGTGAATGTAAACTGGGCCAAGACACAGTGAGATGCACCCAGCTAGGCCAGGAGCTGGAGGAACAATGCAAGCTGAAGGCAATCCACAAAACCAGTTTGGGCCTGTTCTGGAAAAGGGTGATCCACAGAGATCAATGGAATGGCCCAGGATGTGATGTCAGAAAGACATGTATGATATGCTGGCCCACCAACACAGTGGTAGTGCTACTACTTGCAACATTAGTAACCCCGCTTCAATAAGCCTTGGTCATAGGAGGACTAGCTGGAGGAGGATGGTTGAGCATCGTACAGATGCTTGCCTTCTCGGGGGTGGAAGGGTGTCTGGACTTGGCTGCAGTACTGCCATCTGGGTGACCACAGGTGGCAGTGAAGCTGAAGCAGGGACTGAGGAGGGGGGGACATCGGCGGACTGACACAAGCTATATTAGCCAAGGTCTTCAGACATCCATAGGCTGGAGAAAAAAATTTGAAAAAATCCCAGACCATGCTGAATGCCGTCTGTTCCCCACTGCAGGCCCCACAATACCGACCAGTTCCCCACGCTAGAACCAACATTTCAGTGTTATCGGGGGAGTAAGGCCCAGCTCCTGGCAGTCCTTACCATGGAGGGGGTCATCCATGGGGGAACATGGAGCAGATGTAAGTCCCTGAGATGGTGGGTGATGGGGATGGGTGGAGCAGCAGAGCTGATGAGGGCCGGTCAGGAGAAAGGGGCATAAAGCACACTAAATAAAAAAAAGAGAGGCATGTATGATGATGCATGTGTAGTGGGCCAGCAAGTTGAAGGTATTTCTGTTGTATGGTTACAATGAGAAGGTAGTTATGTTTGGGATTTTCAACTAGCAACATCACAGGTTCGAGTCTGCCATAACTCACCAGTTCCCGGTTGGTGGTAAACTTCTTCTACTCTACTTAGAATCCAGCTAGCATTGAGTTAGGTTAGTTCTGTGGGACCTCTATCTTTTCAAATGTGTTTTTTTTATCTTTGCAGAAATATTGTATTCCTCATAGTCTTTAGTATGTATTATCCTGTAACATATGAAAATGTTGTGCAGTAATTGTTTTTTCAGTTAGTAATTTTTCTCCCCCCCTGGTATGGCCCCCATCCTGATGGCCCCCCAGTTCCATCACCCCAGCTTCCCCAGGACTTACCAGACCATATTCCTATGGCTTACCCCCACGGCAGGGTGGCAGGAAGCGTGCTTACCCCCATGGGCTTGTTCAGGATCCAGTGGCTGTGCCTGAGTCACCGGGTGTGGGGTCTGCAAGGGGTGGTGATTGTCCTACAATCCAGGATGTTTCCTTGTTTCTTGTTCCCAGCAGCAGTTCGGAGTCACAGCTACAGGCTGTGGAAAGCCCAGTCGTGGGTGGCTTTCTCACAGGACAGTGTGTTTTAGGGAAGGTCAGGCATGCAGAGCTGGGGACAGCTCAACAAGCTGATCCATCCCTACAGGAATGAAGGGAGTTAGCCACCAAGGTAGAAGGTGATTCACAAGGTTCAGAGAAAAGGGAGGTATACTGGGAGGATGGGCTTCTATAGCATGTGTGGGTTTTGTGTAGGAGTGGAGCAATGCACTGTTTTGCTGATGGGTGCAGCTAGGCAGAACTATGTCTGCCTCCAGGAAGAGCGCTGTTCCACACATCACACCTTGTACTGTAAGGTAGAAAATCTTCTGAATAGCAAAATAAAAAATAAAATAAATGTTTTAGATGTAAGAACTGACAGCTGACTACTTCTGAAAATCACTGTTAATTCCAGGCAGTACACTAGCTCTTTAAAGTTTGCTTGTCCAGTGGTTTGGATTTATGCAACAGTTTGCCTAAAACAGTTTTAAGCATGTCACTGAGTCACCCTCTTTTCTAGCAGCAACTGCACCCCAGGTGAGGTACCCACTACAACTTAAGAGAGCTCTCACCCATGGCCTATGGCGGGAATTAAGTCAGGTGCACCCACTTGGGGATTTGTGGGACTTCCAGACGATGGACAGATTTTGTAGGGCTGTTTAATACGAACATACGAACATACGAAATTTGCCAGCAGATAAAGGCCTAGAGGTCTATCAAGTCTGCTCGAATGTGCAGCTAGCACCCCTTATTCTGCAGCTGCCCCTCCCTTCCACCCTTCCCCTTCATTAACCCTCCCCCTTGTCCTGTCCCATCCCCTTTTGAAGCAGTCCACTGTTCTACTGGATACCACTTCTGCCGTAACATTCCACCCAGCCACCACCCTCTCTGTAAAAAGTGTCTCCTCATCTCCCTCCTGAACCTTCTTCCTCCAGTCTCATATCTTGCCCCTGGTGGCCCTCCCTTCCTTACTTTGAACAGCCCCTCTGTACCCGTCTTGTTTATTCCTTTCATGTATTTAAAGGTTTCAATCATGTCACCCTGTCCTCCTCTCCTCCAGTGAGTACATGTTCAACTCCTTCAACCTCCTCTCGTCTCGATAAGTCCCCAGCCCCTTGATCATCTTTGTCGCCCTCGCCTGCACCCCTCCAGTAACTTAATGTCCCTCTTCAGATGATGCGCCAGTACTGCACGCAGTACTCCAGGTGTGGTCTAACTAATGACCTATACAGTGGCAGAATCACCTCCTCCCTCCTCGAGGATATACCCCTTGCAATACAACCCACCATTTTGTTGGCCTTTGCAGCTGCCTTCCTACATTGTGCCAGTTGTTCATTGACCCTGTAATGAGCACACCCAGATCCTTCTCCTCCTCTGTCTGGGCTAGCTGCACTCCCCCCAGCTGGTAACTCCTCCTTGGGTTCTTCACCCCAAAATGCAGCACCTTGCATTTTTGGCATTAAACCCCAGTTGCCAGGTGTCTGACCAGGTTTCAAGCTTTGACAGATCATCCTGCAACCCCTGCCATCCCCCTAGGTCATCCACCACCGCGCCTACCTTGGTATCATCAGCAAACAGACTGATCTTGCTCTTGATGTCCCATGATATGTCTACAATGAATATCCCAAATGACACTGGTCCCAACACCGAGCCCTGTGGAACACCGCTCATCACTGCCCTTGGGTGTGAGAGCTCCCCACCCACCACCACCCTCTGTTGCCTTCCCTGAAGTCAGTTTCCTACCCATCTCACCAGCTTTGCACCCGCCCCTGTGCCTACTAACTTCCTTCTCAGCCTTCCATGCGGCACAGAGTCGAATGCCTTACTGAAGTCCAGATACAGGACATCCACTGCATGGCCCTGTCCAGTTGCCTAGTTACCCAGTCATGAACTCCACCAGGTTGGTTTGGCAGGATCTGCCACGTGTGAAGCCATGCTGTCCGCTGTCCTGTAGTCCTTTGGCCTCAAGGAGGCCACCAGCCTCTCCTTCAGGATAGTCTCCATTAGCTTACCCACGATGGATGTGAGGCTCACTGGTCTATGGTTTCGGTTCATCCTTGGGGCCACTCTTGTGGAGGGGCACCATGAGCCATCCTCCAGTCCTGAGTACACACACGAATGTAGTGAGGCATTAAATAGGTCTGCCAAAGGTCCTGCAGGACCTCTGCCAGCTTCTTCAGTACCCTGGGTGGATGCCATCTGGGCCTGGCGCCTTGTCCACCCTCAGTGCCTTCAAACCCTCTTGAACTCTGCCTCCATGATTTCCCCATCTGTCACCCCTTTCCCCCTGTTTCTGCCATTTCTCCCACCTTGGGTGTCACCCCCCTCTTCTCTTTAGTAAATACTGAGCGGAAGTACTCATTTAGTGCTTCTGCCTTATCGCACCCTGCTTCCATCCAACCCCCTCTTTCCTAAGCCTTACTATGTGGTCCATACAGCTCCTTTTCTCTCTGATGTACTTAAAGAAGTCCTTCTCCCCCTTCTTAATGCCTTGTGCCAGCCTGAGTTCCATAGATGCTTTGGCTCCCCTTACTGCCCTTGTCACCTCCTTCGATTCTGTAAAGTACTCCTCCTTGTCCTCCCCCCTCCCTGTTTTCTTGTACTTCCTACAGGCAGCTCTTTTCTTCCTTATCTTTTCCATGACCTCCTTGCTCAACCAGCTCGGTTTCTTAGCCATAGCCTTCTTGCTCTGGGCTTTGCAGCAGGTTTTGGTTGCCTCCACTATCCCCAGCTTTATGAGCTCCCACCTCTGGTTAGTGTCCATACTAGATTGAATTCTGGCCAGGTACCCTTTTACCACTTCCCTATCCTCCCAAAGTCAGCCCTCCTGAAGTCCAGCACTCTTGTGCCAGATTCCACTCCTTCCTTGCCCATATCCAATGTGAGGCCATACTGAGTGGTGGTCACTCCCTGACAGGGTTCCTCCACTGTAAGTTCTCTCACAAAGTCCCCATTTGCCAGCACAAGGTCAAGGGTATTCCCAACCTGGTTGGTTCACTGACCATTTGCAGCAGGAAGCTGTCCTGGAAGGCATCCAGCAGTACCTGCTCCCTTCTGTTCCTGGTTGTTGGGGTACTCCAGTCCACTCCTGGCATGTTGAAGTCCCCCACAATCACCACACTACCCTTCTCGCAGGTCCTGATGATCTGTCCCGCTAGTTCCCTGTCTAACTCCTCCGTCTGAGATGGTGGCCTGTACACCACTCCCATTCTAAGAATCCTATTCTTGGATTCCTGGATTTGCATCCAAAGTGACTCCATACTACCCTCCTCCCTTCCTCCCTTACACACTTCAGTCTTCCTTCACATAGTAGCCACCCCTTTCCCAATCACCCTGCCCCTACGAAATAACCTGTACCCTGGTACAGACAGGTCCCAGTCATTGTATTGGGTGGCCCATGTTTCTGTGATGGCTGCAATGTCCACCTCTCCCTCTGCCATGAGAACCTGTAACTCTGCAGTTTTCCTCCCAAGGCTCCTAGCATTAAGGGTAACCACCTTCCACCCTTCCCCCCATCCTGCCCCCCTTTCCTAGCATCACCAATAGTACTTGCCATTTGTCCTTTGTCACTGTTATGGGGGGTAAGCTCATATGGTTTCCCAACCTGTGGTCTCTGCATAGCTCTTCCCAATTGCCACCCCCACTCCTAGTTTAAATTCCCAACTTCCTCTATGTACTCCTCCATCCTCTGTTTCAACACTTTCTTTCCCTCCTCACTCAAGTGTAGTCTGTCCTTAGCATAGAGATTACTGTCCTCCCAGGTCCATCCCCACCCCCCCAACAGCCCATACCCTTTAGCACAACACCAGGTTCTTAGCCATCCGTTAAATTCTTTTATTCTCAGCTTTCTTGTTGTGCTTGCCTTTGGCACCGGAAGTATCTCTGAAAAAGTTACTGATCTTCCTGTGCCCTCACATAATTGTGCTAGTTCCTCAGACCTCCTCTGGACTATATCTACTGTCTTGTCAGCCAGGTAATTTGTCTCAAGATGTATAATTAAATGAGACTTGTCCCTACCCCTTCTAGCATATTTCAGAACAGATTGTCCCACCCTTTCTGCTGTCATTCCTGGCATGGCCTCCACCCAAATGCAACTATGCCTCTCCCCCTTGCTACCCCACCTGACTCCTCTTAGTATTGAGTCTCCCAGCACTAAGATTCCACCCCTCTTACTCCCTGCTTGCTTCCATTCATCTCCCTCTCTCATTTCCAGCTCCTCTTCTTCCTCCTGCACATTATTTCCCCCTTTTACCCCTGTTGCAATTCTCTGAGCAGAATTTTCCCCTGCTCCAGTTTGGTCCAGGCATTTATCAATTACTCCTCTAATTTCATCATTTCCCTCCTCCACCTTCTTCCTCTCTAGCAGTGCAAAATTATTTTCACAAATGCCTGCTCCCTCTCTCTTCATAGTAACCTGTTCTCTCCTTTCCACTCCATGACTTTTGCCACTTCTTCACCTCCCCTCACAAGTCCCTATCTCCTCCTTCTATTTGTCTTTTGTCTCCTGACCTGGTTTCCCCAGCAATCGTTCTTCCTGGCCTGGGCCCCTTTGTCTCTGCTTCCCTTCTTCTGACCCTCTCCTCACCACTGTTGGCTTAAATCTCCCTCCCTCATCTCCCCTTCTTCCTCCCTCCAGTATTGGGCCAAACCCACCCCATTCTGCCTTGCCTGTCTTAGTTCCTCCTGCAGACTCTCAATCTCCTTTCTAAGTTTTTCTATGTGGTTGCACACTAAACATCCTCCCACACTCCAGGTAATTTTTAGAAAGATTGGTGCACATGAGTTGTTTGCAGCCTACTACCCTACCCATTGCTGTCGTTGCTCACCAACGCCTCCCACCTTCCAGATGCAGGATACCAAACACTCCCCCAAGTCTCCCCTCTCCCTCCTCTATCAGTGCAAAACATTCTTTTCTTTATTTCCCTTACCTCCTTTGTTGTACACATTTAGATATATTGAGCAACTGCTTTTTATATTCCTATCCTTCCTAGCCACACTCAAAAAGAGACTTTAAGTAGCCATTGCACAACCTTCTTCAAACTCCTACTCCTCCTCTCCCCAATGCAATATCAATGCAAAGAAGTAATAATGAAAGCTCCTAGATTTGCATTTACTTCCCTTCCACTGAGATAGCAGTCACCTCTTCACTTGCTGCTGTTCCTTTCCTGGATGTCTGCTTCTGCTATGACAGGTGCATATCCTTTGCCCGTTTAAGGAAGTGATGTCAGAACCCCTGGTATAAAGGAAATCATGGACCAGGGGTGGGTGGGGTGAGGGGTTTGGGGGGCGTGGGACCAGCCCAAGTCTTCCAGAAACAATCAGGTAGCTGAGACCTCTGGTCAGACCATTAGCACCCTTCCCCCACTCTGCACTAAAACTTTGCAGCTAGTGAAGCCAGCGACAATGAATCACAATTCTACTCAAAGTCCCCGAAATAGGTTTGCTACCCAAAGAAACAGGACTCCAATTCAAACAGCTTCACCAACAACACATCAAAATAGGTTTGGAATTAGAAGATATATGTCTCCAATTCAAAGAAACAGATCCAGTTAAATCACACCAATTATATTTTAAAACAGAAGAAATAGGCCTCCACAAATGCAGCCTGCCACACAGTGAATTATCAAACAAATGAGCCCACTTATAGCTACCAAAACAGGTTTCAAAATTCCAACAGCCCCAAACAATACCCTGCTAGCCCCTTAGTAGTAAGAAAGGAAAGAAATAACCTTCTACTAAGTAGAATCCACAAGAAACAATGTAAAAACAAGAAGAAGCTACTGTACTGTAGATCTGATCCTGTCCCCCTTCTAGTTCCTTCTAGTTCCTAATCAGTTAACTGTAGAGTATGAGATTTTACTGCTCCACAATAGCTCACACTTTCCCTACTGTCCCCTCATTCTTCTCTTACCCTTCCCTTTTTAATACATTTGTTTGAACTACATTTCTTGGATGGGGGGGTTATTATTGCTGTTAACAGTGTCACATGTTTTGTGGAGGAGCTGCATGGGCAAAGGTAATTTTATTGCTCCTAGGGAGTGATAGCCCTGTGTTCCAGCATCCAAGTACCCCCTATTGTTGCCTCAGGTGGAGGCATCACATCACTGTTAGACCCGAATGCCCAGTGTAGCACAACTTCAGCAACCCAGGCCAGACCCTGCAAAGAGTTGGGACAGGTGGACCCCGAGGACCCTGGGCATTTGCTACACAAGTATATTTTATACATTTATTGGAAATGAGCATGCATTGAAGCAGATTTTCATTGTTGGTTGTTAAAAAAATAAATCGCATAGTTACTAAAGTGGTTCAGCAGCTGTATGTTTTATTCATATTAGAAACATACAGAGCTTCATCATAGCACAATACTTGTATTAAAGACTCCAATAGAAATGACTACTTCTCTTTAGATGCCCATGTTCGGGTGACTGTAGATATATCAATGCCATACTGCTGCGCTACAACTGAATGTCTTACATCTGGCATTGACATTTGCTAAATTCGAGCCACCGTATCATCAACAGAGGGGGAAACTTTTCATTCCTCGATGACAGTCAGTCTCAGGAACAGTTACTCCTCACAACACAATTACTTTTTATACTGCTGATTGCAGGACTGTAATTGAACACCTGTAATGAGGTGTGAGTGTGCACTTAGGCAGATGGCATAGCAAGTCATACCAGTCTGTGCATTTAGCCGATATTTGCATTCAACCAGTTTGTATTTATCAGAATAATTTAACACAGGGAAGCTAGGAACCAACTGGAAAATGAAAACTTGTGCATTGAGGCAAAACGTGCACTAGGCTGTAGGTCAAGTAGGGTCTGCAGCAAAAAACGAAGGTTAGCAAAAATGGGCAGACTGGACTGGCCCGGCAGCTCTCATCTGCTCTCACGTTCTATGTTTCTATGTTTATCTAGTGTGCCTGTAAATGGTTTCCACTGTACTATATCTTTAGAAGTAAGGAATGTTTTTTTTTTTATTATATTTTT
This sequence comes from Neoceratodus forsteri, assembly GCA_016271365.2. Lineage (NCBI taxonomy): Eukaryota > Metazoa > Chordata > Ceratodontiformes > Ceratodontidae > Neoceratodus > Neoceratodus forsteri. The sequence continues at coordinate 634,549,918 of CM057450.1, read as the reverse complement.
ATTTGTTTTAAAATATGTAAGAGACTTGTGGGATACAGTACATAATAGAGAGCACATAATACAATCAAGTACAGCTCAAGCAACACGCAGTGCATTACAGTGATGGGCACAAGATCATAATTCATATACAGCCATAAATAAATCCATCCTGATAGGGATCCTTGTATACTAGTACTAAAATGATAGGTCTTCCCCCTAAGTCTCTCTCTCTCTGTCCCCCTCGCCTTTCTCAGCATCAGGTTACTTCTCTGGTCACTCATTATGGGATAAAATGAGGAACTTGTACTGACATACAGAGGACCCATTTTCTCCACTGGAGTTCAAATTGATCTTTTCTGTTTAAATGGCTAGCTGCCAGTCTTTCCAGATAGTATACTTCCTTCATGCCGTGAACCATTCCCTTCTGGTCGGAGGTAAGGTCCGGCCCCATGATCTGGTGATTGCTTTCTTAGCTATCAATATGTAAGTAATCAAGAGGGAGCCCCTCAGAATACGGAGGCCTACGGGAGGTATGGAAAGCAACACCAATTCAGAAGTAAGGGCAGCCTCCCCTCCCACCAACTCACCCAGGGTTTCCGCCACCTCTCCCCAAAAAGGTTGGAGCACTGGGCATGACCAGAAGACGTATACATGTCCAGCCGTCTTTTCCCCACAAGATCCCCAGCAGCTTCCTACTGAGCCCTCTGTAAATTTCACCAGTTTAGCTGGTGTATTAAAAAATCTAAGCCTGACTTTCCAAGCAAATTCCTGCCAGTATGGTGCTAGAGATATTCCGTGAGATAACCTGATATATTTAAACCCAGAGGTCTTCTGGTACTGGTACCAATAATTCCTGATTCCAAGCAGCCAGGATCCCCAAAGTTGAGTCCCTAGTAACCTCCTGCAATCTCTTATACAGTGTTCCAATCAGGTGGGGAGGGGTTATTCCCTTTATGGAAGATATAATATCTACTAATAATTGAGGAAATGGGGATGGGAGGCGGTTCCATTGAAGAGCCTTATTAGCCAGATAGGCTTGTATCTGCTGATAAACGACAATAGTACCTGGTGGTAGCCCATAGGCATCTCTTAATGTGGCAAAGGGTAACATACACTGGTTGTCTAGTATCTGGAAAATGAAAGTTAGGCATCTATTATGCCAGCCATTTAAAGTCTTAGTTAGGGGGACCTGGAAATTCTTTGTCTCTAACCTAAGTTGTCGTAGAAAATAAAAGACCGGGACAAGTTCCTGAGAGGCTCTAAGCTTGTCCCAGACAGTCATACTTCTTTGCATTCCCCTGTGATAAGCATTCTGCCCTGGAAGGGGCTCCCCCAGTTTAAACAAAACATTTTTAATATCTTGAATATGATTTAGCGTAATGTCTAGCTTTTTCCAAGGTATTCTATAATTTGGATCAATCCACCCCAGTATTCTAGCCAGGGTAGCTGCTTGTGCATATTTACCCAGATCAGGTAATCCCAACCTTCCCTTGTCTCTTGGGAGCTGTAGGATGGACCATCTAATGCAAGGTTTCCTGCCAGCCCAGATGAATCGAGCTAAGGCCCTATTTCACAATATAAAATATAAAAGGGGGGGCAAGACAGGAATAGTTTGGAACAAATACTGTAGTCTGGGCAATGACTTTGATTTGTCTGTTGGAAGCTGAGAACCTTGCTACACTGCAAAGAACAAACTATAACTCCATTTAGGACCTGGAAACCTGGTAAGGCATAATAACTGGTGGGACTTGTTAAGAAGGGGAGCTACGCTTTCTACAAAATGTTTAATTTTTTTTTTCTTATTGGCACTAAGCAGAGATTGCAGAATTCCATTAAAAATGTAGTAATTTTATAACCAGAGGGAGTGAGATACAACTGAATTTGCTTGATTGTTTGGGTTGAGACCTAGGATTTGGAAGGATATTTTTGCAACATTTTAAAAGTGTCCTGCTGGCTGAGAAGTTAAGTTTTTATCCCTGGTTTCACTGAAAGATTTTGTGTATTGGAATGAGACATAGCAGAGTGCCTACATTGAAAGGCCTGCTTACATCATAGGTGTCACTAGTCAGTCAATTGGCTCTGGGTGGGGTTTCATCACTGTGCTGTCTTAGGCATCCTTCACAGTTAAAAGCCAGTCAGACTGACTTTGATTTGTCTGTTGGAAGCTGAGAACCTTGCTACACTGCAAAGAACAAACTATAACTCCATTTAGGACCTGGAAACCTGCTAAGGCATAATAACTGGTGGGACTTGTTAAGAAGGGGAGCTACACTTTCTACAAAACGTTTCATTTTTTTCCTTATTGGCATTAAGCAGAGAATTGCAGGATTCCATTAAAAGTGTAGTAATTTTATAACCAGAGGGAGTGAGATACAACTGAATTTGCTTGATTCTTGGGGTTGAGACCTAGGATTTGGAAGGATATTTTTGCAACATTTTAAAAGTGTCCTGCTGGCTGAGGAGTGAGTTCATTTTTATCCCTGGACTCATTAGAGTGGTTTGTGCAGGAGCCGTGGTCTAGTAAATTGTGGTGTTAGTTGAATTACTATAAAGGGCAATACTCACCAGGATGGTGAAGCAGGTGTGTATTTGATTGTTTCTAACAGTCACCAGTGGCTGTGGGCTACCCACCCACCCCACCCCACACCCCACACCCCCAGCATGGCATTTCCTTTATAGCCACAGTTCTGACATCACTTCCTCAACAGGTCTTGGGGCAGAACTGTCATATCCTTAATAACCCAGCACAGTGCAAAAAGGGTAGGTACACACCATAAATAATAATAAAAAATATATGTATGTATATATATATATATATATATATATATATATTACATATTAAAGAAAATACAAAATCACACATGCCCACACAATGCAAAGCATCATGGGCTGCATATACAAATCACCACTAATTGTATATTATAAGGGAGAGGGACATGTGGGGAGTGGTGCAATGCACTGGCTGTGGGGCAGCAGTTTTCCGGGAGACATTCTGGAAACTGCGTTGCTGTCCTGTTTGCAGGCAACTGTCAGCTCTGAGGGAGGAGGTTGCCCACCTCCCGGCTGAACTAGCAAGGACTAAGGAGGCCTCCCCCTTCCAAAGAGCACCACTGACACAACCACTGCCTCAGAGGTTGCCAAGTATGAAGAGCAGTTGGACCACAGTGGGTTCTGGGAGGGTGCGGATGGTGGACCAGAGGCAAAGCCCCTTAGTTGTACCTCTACACAAATCATATGCCATTCTGGCAGAGCAAGGTTCCTCTATGATGGCACCCTCAGTGGAGACCCAGAAGAATGCTGAGGACATCCACAAGGGAGATCCACAAAAGGGTGGCAAGGGACACCACAGGGAAAGGAAACATATTCTGATAGGGGACTCAATTGTTAGGGGGTAAAACTGGGAAAGGGAGAGGAGAAGGAAGTAAGGTGCCTGCCTGCCTGGTGCCATGGCTTGGAGGGACAGGAAGCGAATCCTCAGGATTGCAGAAGCAGCATCACAGGAGAGGGAACTAGATATCATAGTCCACCTTGGGACAAATGACCTAGCTAGGCATGGGATCAGTGCAGTGCAGAATGAATTTGTGGAGTTGGGGAGGGGCCTCAGACGGGTAGCAAGCACGGTAACCTTCTCAGAGGTGCTACCAGTCCATGGCAGGAGTGAGGCTAGGGTACTTCACACCATGCAGTTTAATGAATGGTTGCAAAACTGGTGCAGAGCACAGTGCTTTGGCTTCATTGGGGACTGGGGGGCCACCTGGAGAGATAAAGGTCTATACTGGCATGATGGTCTGCATCTGTCCACGAAGGGAACCAAGCTCCTAGGTGATAGGTTTAAATGCTTCCTTGGCAAGCTTTTAAACTAGCCAAGGGGGGAGGCACTGATAAAAGGCAGGAAATTTCAAGCCTCCCCTGACAAAACATGGCAGGTAGTAAGGTAAACACTGAGGTACAGAGCTCAACACAAGGCAGAACAGGGGCAAATGGAAAAATAGACAAGGACAATAAGAGCAGGGATGGGGGATAAAAGGATAAAGCCAACATTAAATGGAGGGCAATGAGTACCAATGCCCGTAGTCTGGGAAACAAGCTTCCTGAGCTAGTAGCCCTGATGGAAGATGAACAATTGGATATTGTGGCAGTCACGGAAACATGGTACACTGAGAACCATGACTGGGATGTCAGCATACCAGGGTACACAATCTACAGAAGGGACAGGGAAGGTAAAAGAGGAGGTGGAGTAGCTCTATACATAAGGGAAGAGATCAAAGCTACAGAACTAAAAAGTAAAAGGGGAGGACAAGAGGCACTCTGGGTCACCTTGGAGACAGGGAATGGCATCACAATCCGCACAGGGTTGTGTATACAGACCCCGTCTCAAGGGAGGAAATGGACAACAAAATGATAGAGGACATTCTCAAATGGCTGAAAAAGGGAGATACTGTTGATGGGGGACCTGAATATGCCAGATGTTAACTGAATAACATGTACTGCAGCCACATCCAAGAGCAGGGTCATTCGATGCCCTGCAGGGGGCAGGCCTTAGACAGCTAGTGTCGGAACCCACTCGGGAGGGAGCAATACTAGACCTGGTACTCTCAAATGGAGAGAGGATCACAAATTTAGAAGTCAGTAGACATCTGGGAACAAGTGACCACTGCACAGTGTGCTTCACAATGAGCACAACCATGGAGACAAGCCATACAAAAACAAGGATACTGGAATTTAGAAGGGCTGACTTTGGCAAAATGGGTGAATACCTGAAAAATGCACTAGAAAATGACCAAAAAGGAGGGGTGGAAGAACAATGGAGAAAAATCAAAACTGCCATCATAGAGGCAACAAGCCTTTGTGTGAAACAAATAAAGAAAACAAAGCGGAGTAAAAAACCACTATGGTTCTCAAAAGAGGTGGCAGGGAAGGTTAAGGAGAAAAAGGCTGCATTCAGAAAGTATAAGGAATCACAGAAGGAGCATGACAGGGAACTGTATCAATTAAAGCAGAAAGAAGTGGGGAAGGCAGTCAGACTAGCAAAGGCCCAAACCGAGGAAAAAATAGCCAACTCAGTTAAGAAGGGGGATAAAACCTTTTATAGGTACATTAGGGAGCATATAAAGGTTAAGGGAGGGATAGTGAAGATTAATAAAGGAGAGGGGAGGTGGGCAGAGGGAGACAGTGAAAAGGCAGAGATACGGAATGAATACTTTTGCTCAGTATTCACAAAAGATGAGGAGGAGTTACCTAAACCAGACAATAGAAGCACTCTGGGTAGGGGGGTTGACACCAGTCCATTCACAGAAGAAAGAGTCCTGAAAGAACTCCTAAAACTCAAGGTGGACAAAGCAATGGGGCCTGACGGGATTCACCCCAGAATCCTAAAAGAACTAAGGGAGGACCTAGTGACACCACTGACCATGCTTTTTAACAAATCATGGCAGGATGGGGCGGTATCTGAGGACTGGAGGACAGCAGATGTGATTCCCCTTCACAAAAGTGGGAGCAAGACAGAAGCAGGAAACTACAGGCCTGTAAGTTTGACCTCAGTGGTAGGGAAAATGATGGAATCACTTCTGAAAGAAAGAATTGTTGAGTACCTAGAGGCCAGCAGGGCACAGGACCCAAAGCAGCATGGATTTACAGCAGGAGGGTCATGTCAGATGAATATAATTGATTTCCTTGACTGGGTGACCAAAGTAATAGACCAGGGAGGGGCTGTGAATATGGCCTACCTAGACTTTAGCAAGGCATTTGACACAGTCCCGCACAAAAGATTAATAATCAAGTTAGCCAGCCTGGGAGTGGGTCCCAGGATGGTAGCCTGGGTAGCAAACTGGCTGCACAACAGGACACAGAAGGTAATAGTGAATGGAACACATTCCGAAGAAAGGGGGGTTACTAGTGGAGTACCTCAGGGCTCAGTACTGGGTCCAGTCCTCTTTAACATCTTTATAGGTGACCTGCAGAGGGTCTGGAGGGAAAGGTATGCCTCTTTGCAGATGACACAAAGATCTGTAACAGAGTTGATACACAAGAGGGGGTAGAAAAGATGAGAAGGGACTTGGCAAGATTGGAGGAATGGTCAAACATATGGCAACTTAGATTCAATGCAAAGAAGTGCAAAGTAATGCACCTGGGAAACAAAAACCCAGGAGAAGAGTACACAATAGCAGGGGAGGTACTAACAACAACAAAAATGGAAAGGAACCTGGGGGTAGTCATATCAGATGACCTAAAGGTGGGTAAGCAATGTGAAAAGTCAATAAGTAGAGCCAGGGGGATACTGGGATACATAGGAACGGGCATCACAAGTAGAAAAAGGGAAGTGGTTATCCCTCTATACAGACAGTTGGTGAGACCCCATCTGGAGTACTGTGTGCAGTTTTGGAGACCTCATCTACGCAAGGACATAGACAGGATGGAAGCAGTCCAGAGGAGGGCAACTAAAATGGTGCAGGGTCTGCAGCAGAAACCATATGAAGAGAGACTGAGAGATCTTAATATGTATGCTCTTGATGAAAGGAGGACGGGGGACATGATAGAAACGTTCAAGTACCTCAAGGGAATCAACAAAGTCCAGGAGGGTAGCATCTTTCAGAAAAAGAGATGTGTAAGAACAAAGGGGCACAATTTAAAGATAGAGGGGGCGGCTCAGGGGTAATGTGAGGAAATATTTTTTCACGGAGAGAGTGGTGGATACATGGAACAGCCTTCCTGAGGTCGTTGGGTCTAAAACAGTGGGGGAATTCAAACATGCATGGGACAGACACAAGGCAATGATAGTGGGGGGTTGCAGGAAGTAGGCTGTTGGTTAACTAGAATCTGCAGCTTATCCAGTAGGTAGGGAAATGGGCAGACTGGGTGGGCCAAGTGGTCCTTATCTGCCGTCAAAGTCTATGTTTCTATGTTTCTATATTCATTCGAATAAGATCAATCCTTGAATAAAAGGAGAGACGTAGCTGAGACCAAGTATGAAGGTCATTCTCTATTGTCTGAGTGAGAGGGTCATAATTTATCAGGATAGTGTGATCAATATTTTGAGGTAACTGTATGCCCAGATGTTTCAACTTTGTCCCTCACCTCTTAAAAGGTAAATAAGCTTGAAGCGATGGAGAAGGGGAAAAGCAGAAAGTCAAAACCTCTGTTTTTGTAGAATTTATCTTATATCCTGAAATTAATGAAAATTGAGTATTAACTTCCCAGAGGACCCAAAGAGAAGGTTCTGATAAAGACAGTAGAACATCGTCTGCATATAGGGCTATTGTGAAGGTATCCTCTCCCACCTTTACCCCCTTTACATCATCTGATTGCCGGACTGCCAGAGCTATAGGCTCAATATAAACTGCAAATAGTGGTGGGGAGAGAGGGCATTCCCTGACGGGTGCCCTCCTCTAAGGGAATCAGGGTGGAAATTGCTCCATTTATTTTTAAAAATGCTTTGGGGGCTGAATATATGTGACTAAGCCATGTAACAAATTGCTCTGGGAATCCAAAAGCCTCCAGGACCTTCCACAGAAAGTCCCAACAGACCCTATCAAAAGTCTTGAAGGCATCTAAACTCACTAATACTGAAGGAAGAGAGCTACTGCTCATATGGTCCATCAGGTGGAATGCTCTGAGAGTATTATCTGCAGCTTGCCTCTGTCTTAAGAAGCCTGCCTGGTCCATATGAATTACTTCTGGTAATATATGATCCAGACGCTGGGCCCATATGGACATGTATATCTTATAATCATAATTGAGTACAGATATAGGTCTGTATGATTCTGGGGATTTGGGGTCCCTTCCTGGCTTTGGTATGGCTGAAATCACAGCATAATGCCAGGAGTCTGGGGGTGGTTCACCATTCTGAACATCTTGGAAAACCTGTAACAGCAAGGGGCTTAATAAAGGGGAAAAAACCTTGTACCACTCGACAGAATAGCCATCAGGTCCTGATGAGATCATGGTTTTAGTTTTTTAATAGCCAGCTGGATTTCCTGTCTAGTGATTGGACTCATTAATGAGGCTTGTTGTATCACAGAAAGCGTAGGAATGCGTAGCTTACTCAGAAAGGTTCTAATCTCTGGGGGGGGGGAATGTTTTTCAGAATATAATTCTGTATAAAATTTTTGAAAAGCTTGTTCTATTTCTGGGCCTCGATGAAGAAGGTTACCAGATGTAGGATCCTTAATTGCAGTGATTGTAGCTTTCTGCTTGAACATTCTGGTTCATCTGGCTAAGTGCCTAGCCAGCTCCCCTGGGTCCTCCCTCATAAAATGTGCTTTTAGTAAATAAAAGTGCAGCCTGTACCTTCAAGTCTAGGATTTTTTGGAGCTCAGCCTGCACTTTCTGCAATTCTTTAGGCTGAATTATATGCCCTTCCTCTCTGGCTTTTTGAAGTTCTGCTAGTCTATCTTGCAATTGTCTGTATCTGGCTTCCCTAATTCTCCTCTGTTGGGTTGTATAGGAACTTATCTCACTCCTAAGGGCAGCCTTAACCATACCCCACTTTACTGCTGGGGAAATCTCTGGGGATTGATTTTCTTGAATTATCTGGGGAAGTCGGTCCTTCATCAACGTCTTAAACTCTGGGTCTTTCAGGATTGAGGTGTTCAGCCTCCAAAGGGTGGTCTTCCTATGCTCGGCAATGTCTAATTTTAATATAATTGGGATATGATCAGATAGGAGACGAGCTCCTAGCCTAATGTCTCTAATTTTTGCAATATGCTCTGTAGAGAGGAAAAAGTAGTCTAGGCGAGAGGAGGTATGTTGTCTAGGGGAAAATAAGTAAAACCTTCTTTTGCAGGAAAACATTGACGCCATACATCTGTCAAACCCAGTATAGGCAATTGGGCTTTGAGATATTTCTGGGAGGGGCTAGTCCTATGCTTATGGGGATGAGAGGCATCCAGGTGGGGGAATATAGTGATATTAAAGTCTCCCCTATTATAATTATACCCTGCTGTATATCCAAAAGCTGGTTGAAAACCCTTTTCATGTGGACTGGGGGGGGGGCCTGGGAGAAAATATACACTCACCAATGTAACAGCGGAGTTATAGAGACGTCCTTGAGCAATAGTGAAATAACCATCAGAGTCAATCCTCTCAGCTTCTTTCAGAAAGGACGTTCCAGCAGGAATCAGTATGGCAGTGCCCCTGCATTTAACTGTCTTACTGGAAGAAGCTATTACAGTGTACCTGTGGCCAGCAGAATGTTTCTGATGTTCTGAAGAAGACTAGTGTGTCTCTTGTAAAAAAATAAGATCCACCCTCTGCTGACGTAGGTACTTCTGCAATCTAGAGCGCTTAATATGGTTATTAATACCATTAATGTTTAATGATAAAAACTCTATTGAAGGATCCATCATGACTGATTAATCGAAAAAAGAGGCTCCCTCTGATGGACAGGACACCATCCGACATTCCCTGCCCTGGCTGCACATATGGCCATCTCCTGTACTGGCTTGTAAGGGAAAGGCCTCTTAATGAAATCTGGGCTTTAATGGGCATCATCTGCAGTAAGGTCAGATTGCCCTGCCCAGCCAAAGCAGTATTTCTAACAATATCCTGTATTTCATAATTATTACTCCTCTGTTTGCATTGCGTGATATGATCATGCATTTCACAGATATCCCATATATCTTGTAATCTTAGTCTTACATATAGCCATAAGTCAGTGAACAGCCTGACTTTCAACATAACAAAACTATTTACACTATAAATGACATTGATTAATAAAACCTTGTCATTGCTTGGATCAGTGACTTCCATAAGTGGGGAGGATTAGAAGTTCCTCCCTGAACCCTCATGAAGAACCCCATGTTTTTGTTGAGCTCTTCCTGAAGATGGAGGTAGTCACAGGTCACAACTGGCTGGGGCCTCCAGGATAAGGTAAATGAATGAATAGATAGGTCACTGACAGAGCAAAGGCCGATGGCACATTTATAAGGTAGAAAAAGAAATGGGCAGACTGGATGGGCCTTACGGTCCTTATCTGCCATCAACTTCTATGTTTCTATGTTTCTATGTATCCCAAAAGGTAGGGACATACGAAAAAAAGAAAAACAGTATTTAGGGAAGGATAGCACTCCTCGGAGTATGCTCCACATACCATCTCATTTCTCACCCCTCCCCCAATACCATTACTTCATAATTGCCATGTGGGCTAAATAAAAGAAAAAGCCTTATTAGCATGGGGAACAGATGGCAAGCAGGCCACTGAAGAAATAGTCTTGCTTAGTTGCCAGTATAGTCCCAGATTATAAAACATAAAATGCAGCAAGAGTCTGTAGTAAGTCTCTGAAGTTATTGGTGTCTTTAAAGAGCAAGGACAAATAAAATGTCTGTTGTTCCCCTACTTCTCAACTAATATTGCAGCAGGCTTAATAGGTCTTATTTAATGGCTAAGTGAGGGGGATGACCCTGGTCTCGTCCCCGAACGACCGACAAGTAGCTTAATGCAGGCCCAAAATTAGAAGGACCGCTCTTTTTTTTATTTTTTCTGTTATTTTCTTTTTTATTTGAATTTACTTACATTACATTACATTCGATTGTGTCCATACAATAGTAAAATTAGGAATCAAGAATGGGTACTCACAGTACTCCTACATGCACTAGAGCAGTAAATGTTCAGGGTAAGTCATTAAAAGACAGTTCCAGCGTAATTAGAATTATTGTCCCTAAGGGCTCTGGAGGTTCAGGAGGACCCAACTTCTGAAGAGCTTAATTTCGAGCAAAGTACTAAATCAGGTCCTAGATGTCAGAAAAAACATTAGGTGTTCAAATAACAGTAATGAAGAACAATATGCTATCGTTCATATCAATCTAAGGTACCCAACACTCAAGGTTGGAGACCCTAAGCCACATAAACCAAACCCTCGGTGTAAAACCAAGGTGGGGGCAGCAGGTGAGGGGAAGGAAAAGGGGGAAAGAGGAGTTTATTAAACTATGGGATGAACGTTGGGTCTTTAAGCATATAATACAGAAGCCATCTATTCCATCTAGAAATGAATTTTTCTTCTCTATCATTTAATCTATATGTTAATTTTTCCATCTGATAGATTTGCTTCGTTATGGACCACCAATCCTGGACAGTTGGGATGTTAGGAGTCAACCACACTTTGGTGATGGCTTTTTTCCCTGCTGACAAAAGAATGGCTAGAAGGTAACGGGCGCCCTGGTCTCCGAGGCCTTCGGGGAGAATTAACAGGATATAATACCTGCGGGGTCAACTGGAAAAGTCTATCATAGATCTCTTGGAGCTCCAACTGTAAAGCTTGAATAAATGGCATCAGCTTAGGGCACGAGTACACTACATGTGTGAGATGAGCCTTACCCTCACCACATAGTCGCCAGCAGGCGGCTGAGTGTCCCGGGGTGTAGTGACTAGTGACCTCAGGGGTATAGAAGTAACGGACTAGGAATTTCCATGAGTACTCTCACCATTGGTGTGAGCTAGATGTGTGTGACACCTGCCAGCAAGCTTGTTCCCACTGTTTTATTTCTATGGGTATACCCAGTTCATGGTGCCATTTTCCACGGGTATCGACCAGATTTGCCGAGGGAGACGACATCAAGGCTCGATAAAGGACTGATATCAGGTGTCTCTGATTTGGGGAGGTAAACAAAAACTGCAAGCTAGCAATCAAGGGAGGCCAGTGTTCAGGACTACGCAGTGTGTTCGGTAATGACTCGTAGTAATGTCTTAACTGTAGGTATCTATAATGGTGGGAGTTGGGCAAGTTGAATTTTGTCTGTATTTCCTGAAATGACCACAATTTCCCTCTAGTTATGATTTGGAACAGGTAACTCAGGCCATACCTGGACCACTGACGAAAAGCATGGTCCAGTTTCCTGGGCTGAAAATCTGGGAGTACTGCAATTGGGCAGATTAATGGAATAAAGGGGGAAATAGAGAATTGCCTCCTAACCTGATACCAGGTGGTCACTCTATGCTGTAACTTTATGAGCAGATTCTGGAATTCTACTGTGTGTCTTGTCCCACGGTATAATATGGCAAAGTATTCCAGATCTGGAGTAACTGCCTGTTCCAACTCTGCCCAATGCATTTCGCTTTCTAATAGCTGTCTAGCCAACGCTTGAAGGAGGTACGCAGCATGGTAATACCGATAAAGATTGTGGAGGGATAACCCACCAAGGCCTCTCGGTTTAGTAAGGAGTTTCAGCCTAACTCTTGGCCTGCGGCCAGCCCAAATAAAGTGAGATATCGCCCTGTCCCACTCCAGGAATACAGATCTGGGGAGGGCAATGGGGATATTGTTAAAAGAGGTACAAAGCCCTGGGCAAAGTCACCATTCAGATGAGCTCTATCTTCCTAGAAAGGCTCAGTGGGAGTGTACTCCAGTTGGCTAGGTCTTCCTTAAGACGTGTGGTAAAGGGGATGTAGTTCTGCCTATAGGCATCACTCAAGTCCCTAGTTAAATTTATCCCTAAATATTTTATCTTCCCTAAGTCCCACTTGCTTGGGAATTGTTCCCAAATAACCTGATCCAGGGAATATTAAAAGGTCAAGATTTTGGTTTTTGAGATATTCACTTTATAGCCCGAGAGGTGCCCAAATGATTGTAATAGCTCGTTAACTTTTGGAAGTGAAATCGCTGGGTTTCGAAGGTATAAGAGAACGTCATCTGCATAGAGAGCTATACGGTGCTCTTCACCCTCAACTTCAATCCCCAAGATGTCCTGAGATTGCCTGATTAATTGTGCTAAGGGCTCCATGAACAAGGCAAATAGGAGAGGCGACAGAGGGAAACCCTGCCTGGTGCCCCTGAAAAGAGGGAAAGATCTCGAGTGGTGCCCAGCGACCCACACCCATGCCCTTGGAGATGAGTAAATGTTTGTGATTACCCAGATTAATGACAAGGGGAAACCCATAAACTCCATAACTGAGTATAGAAATGGCCAGTGTACCCTGTCAAAGGCCTTTTCTGCATCAAGGCTTACTAAGGCAGGGAGGTTAGAGGCACATCTTACGTGACATATGATAGGTCTCTTAATGCTATCCGTGAGTAGTACGCCTCCAACAAAGCCTGTTTGGTCTCTATGAACTATTTGTGGAAGCACAACTTCTAGTCTATGGACCATAATCCCCATAAATAATTTATAGTCTGAGTTTAAGACCGAAATTGGCCGATAGGATTCACAGAGCTGGGGATTTTTACCGGGCTTAGGGATGACAGAAATTGTAGCATAGGCCCAGGTGGGGAGGAGGAGGAGGGCCCTCTAAGACAGAGTTACAGGTGTTCAAAAGGGGAGGCAGGAGGAGCTCTTTTGTAGCCTTGTAAAATTCTGCTCCGTAGCCGTCAGGTCCAGGAGCTTTCATAGTTTTGGCCCGAGCTAGGGCGCTGACTAACTCCTGCATCGTGATAGGGCTAAGCAGCTGCTCGCCCTGTTCCGGCGAGATTCTGGGGAGGGTAAGGTCCTGTAAGAACTCTTTTATCTTTTCTGGAGCTATGGGGTGTTCTGGAGTGTAAAGGGCTGAATAATATGTGGTGAATGCCTCCACAATATCATTGAGCTTATTCAGGGGTTTACCACCTGCTGGGTGGCGTATGGTTGTGATAGTGGCCGCCTTCCTCTGCTTCCTAATTTGGTAGGCCAACAGCCTGGTAGCCCCGGGTCCCACCTCATAGTACTTCTGTCGGAGGAAGGTTAAGGCAATTTCTGTCTGTTGTAGTGCCAACCTGTCCAGATCTTGTTTAACCTGTTTAAGTTGCGGAAGCACGGAATTGTCACCTTGTTTATGTGTTGTTTGTAGGAAATGCAGAGTTTCCTCTAGTCGAGTCTTGTGTTGTCTGCGAGCGTTCGCAAGTTGTGATGTATGTTTAATAAGGTGGCCCCGGAGGACTGTTTTTATGGTATCCCAAAGAATACCTGGGGAGGTACCGGGATTAGTGTTATCAGTAAGTATCTCGGATAACTTGTCAGTTAGGAATTCATTACACTGTTCAGACTTTAGATGGAAGGGGTTTAAATGCCAGAATGTATTCCTTTTCTGCAGTCCCAGTTTCCAAGTACTAATAATATGAGCATGATCTGATAAGGCAATATCTCCAATTTGGGTGTCAGCCAGCTGATCTAGGTATTCTACTTGGGTGAAGCACAAGTCGATTCTAGAGTAAGTATGGTGAACGGCTGAATAATGTGTGTAGTTCCTGGTATGGGGATGAGTGTAGCGCCAAGTGTCAGTCCAGCCCACTTCAGTCAAAAATCTACTGAGGAGTTTCTGTTGTGGGGTTTTCCTGGGGGTGTTAGAACTAGAAGAGTCTCTCTCAGGGTTAGGCAGAATATTAAAGTCTCCTACGAGCAACAGTATGCCTTTGGTGAATTGCGTAATTCTATCCAGTAGGCCCCTGATATCACCCACTGATGAATCTGGTGGAAAATAAACATTTGCCAGGGTGACCTCTGTCCCTCCCACCAGACCTCGGAAGTAGAACCAGTCGACCATAGGGGTCTGTCCACTTAGATTGTAATTGCCAGGGAGTACGATGGGTTATTATTATAGCCACTCCCCTCCTCCTGCCACCCCTAAAGGTAGAACCATACACCTCACCCCTCGAGATCCATCCCAGCTTTGTGTGCTCCACATTACTTAGATGGGTCTCTTGTAGATAAACAATGTCAGCTTTAGCTTTTTTAATTTGTGAGAGGACCCTGGCATGCTTAACTGGGGTGGAGAGCCCGTTAACATTCCAGGACAATAATCTCAAGGGTGTCTCCTCCATAGTGGGATTTTGGTTGAGTATGGATTTACAGGTAACATGTTGCGTGGCCACCAGGGAGCCCCCACCCACATCCATTCTATGCCATAGACATAGTAGTTGACTGGACACAATCGCAAATCTATAACAATCTGAATGTCAAAATAAATTTCCAAAGGCTTAACCATTAAATTATCAACTGATAACTGGTTGCCCTCAAACTGACAACTTACAGAGATAGAGGGACCGCTCTTAGCCTAGAGTCAAGATGCCAAGGAAAGGATCCAGAGGAAAAAGAGGAAAACTCTCTATCGAGAGTACCCCCAGCCCCCCTACGCACCCACCTGGTTTATGACATGAAATGTCCATAAGATTGCAAATGTCTCTTCCCTTCAGGCCACTGCAACAAGGTCGTTTCTGCAGTACACAGCCAGGGCTTTCTGCACTTCTCCAAGGTTGTTCTGTTGCCTCTTCTGTTTGTTTTGGGTAGATTGCCAACGTGAAGGCCTCGTGGAGGGATCTCGCTGTTCCAGCGGTTTGTCTGGAAATTTCAGTCTCAAGTTAAAAAGTTCCACTTTGGCTTCCAATGCTGTGGTAAACTCCCTCTTTCCCTCAGGCAGATGTACTACAAGTCAGGCAGGGTATGGGGTACAGAATTTATGCCCAGCTGCTTTTAACACAGGCAGTAATGGAAGGTATGCTTTTCTGAGACGCATTGTGTCAGTGGCTCAGTAGGTAGCACACTCGCCTCTGAGGCCGGGAGATCAGAGAGCTATGGGTTCAGTTCCCACATCTGGCACTTGGGTTAATATCCCAGTACTGACACTGTAATGCAGCATGAGAGGGGTGCTGCATTTCTGAGGTGCCGTCTTTCGGATGAGACGTTAAACCGAGGTCCCATCTGCCTGGATTGGTGGTAGTTCAGGCGGATGTTAAAGATCCCATGGCACTTATCGAAAAGAGTAGGGGAATTTTATTGGTAATAAAGTGGGCTTCATTACAAAAACAAAAACAACTCAATAAACAGAAACAATCCAAACAAGGCAAAAATCAGTTAACAGAAGAAAGTATCACAGTGTTTCCAAAACAATACAGCTTATGGGTAGAAAAAGTAAGAAGTCAGACTTTTTACAGAACACAAAGCAGCCCGAATATTACAAAATACTTCATGAATGGAAATAGTTTTTTGGTGTAGCACTAGCAAACATCTGGCTTGCCATAAATAATAACGAATAATAGCAAAATTTTATATAAACTGTCAACATGATACTTTCTATTAAGCAGGTCATTCGTGCAAAACATAACATGTTCATAAGAAAGAGAGGTAGCAAGGGTTCTGCCCAGTTAGCAGATAGGGTAGACCAGACTTACAAAGAGAAGGGCATTCAAAATAAATGTTGCTGAGTTTCACAAACATTGAGGCAAGAGGATCTAGGACAATATCTCAAAGACAAGGCTTTATGCTTATGATTGTTATTAACTCTAGTCTATCATAGTTGCATAACCATACCATATCCCATAAATACGATGGCAGCCGTTGATTTAGCAGTTGGTGGAGTACCCAGGGAGACGGCCAGAGGGGCAGAATGGAAAACAATCTCCTCCTGAGCCTCCAACCTCCAAAGCCGCCATATAGTTGGGGTCTAGATAAGATACAAAAGTCCTGAGGATGAAGACACCAGGTCAAGGCCATCTTAAAACTCTTTCCCATAAGAGGGATCAGTTGGATTTGAAATAACCCTTTATAACGGGCTTGCCAGTTATCAAGGCAGAGGGAGAACCATGCTGAAAAATAGGGCTTCCAAAAACAGTCCCTGGTTTCAGCACTTTCCCATAATTATAATGAAGAAAAGGCTGTAAAAACAACGGGTGGATCATACCAAGTCCACCTTCCTTGAGCGGTCTGTAAATAATATGTCTTTTAATGGGTTTAGCCTGATCCCCACAATCCCTTGAAAAAATCCGTTAATCTGGAAAATAGGAAATGGTAGGGGAACACATAACAAAGATGCAGGAAGATCGGTATAACCAGAGTTTTAAGGAGCACAACCTGCTTCTTCTTCCCAATTAAATGCTTTTTCCACCCATTAATCACATTATCTGCCTTTTGTAGGGCAAGATTCCAATTATAGATATGCGGATCATCACAACCCAAAAAATACCTAAATATGAAAAACATTAGTGGATACAGAAACACCAGCATAAAGGCCGTATTAGGAGGGAAGTATGTCTAGTGGTACACAAATACTTTTTGTAAAATTTATCTTAGAACCTGAAACAGAAGAGAATGCCTGTAAAACCTGAACAATATCCTTTGTTTCGTGGAAGAATCCACAGCCAAAATTAAATCGTCCGTATAAGCTAATATTTTAAGTGGTAAAGAGGAGGAGTACAGAGCAACAATAATCTGTAGGCAAAGAAAAAGGCTCTCAAAAGAGTATCAATAAAAAGGTATATAACAAGGGACTTAACGGGCACCCTGACGCACTTCTACGGGCCAGAATAGTAGGACGGCTTATCCAGCCGCTCACATTAGGACGACACAACATTCCTATATAATAAACGGCCAGGAAAGGAAGCATACTGGGAACCCAAAAGCCTTCAGGGCTAGAAATAAGAACTCATGAGAGACTGTATCAAATGCTTTTTCCTGGTCTAAACTTATAATCCATCCTGTTACAGCATTTTGTTGTCCCAGAGTAAACAATTCTCTCAATAAAATCAAATTGTCAGAAAGATGCCTACCTGGGATACCACAGGTTTGAGTTGGGCTAATCATGTGTGATGCCAAAGTAATCATTCTAGATAAAAGAATTTTGGCAAGGATCTTATAATCCACATTAAGCAGACTGATTGGTCTCCAATTTGTAATGTCAAAAGGATCCCCTTTTTTCTTAAACAGTAAAATCAGTAAAGCGCCTTTCATAGAAGTAGCCAAGGCATCAGAATGTAACATCTCATTATAGAGAATAGTTAGAACCGAACAAGATCAGCAGAGAAAGTCTTGAAAAAATGTGGGGTTAGGCCATCAGACCCCGGAACAGAATGCGATTTTAAACTAGTAATGGCCGCCAATACCTCTGGTTCAGTAATGACCAAGAAAGCTTGTTTCGATCAGAGTCCGAAAGCTGAGGTAAGGACAGTGAGCTAAGAAATGATCCGCATTGTCAAGGTCAGCTTATAGCAAACATGTTGAAACATAATTTTCAACACAGTGAAGCAAATCCTCAGGTTTCTTAAGTAACTCCCCCGATGGAGACAATAGAGAGGTAATTAATTTAGCTTCAACTCTATCTTTACAGGCCTTAAACGGGTCTAAACAACCTTTAGTAAGATGAGTGCCAAAACGCGCCTCCTGACCCAAAGAGTCAGCACGATTATACTGGGATAACCTCATTTTAGCGCTGACCTCACTAATCTGAGAGCTAAAATCATGAGTAGTAGAGCTAGCTAAAGAGAATAGGTGCTGTAGCTGATGCCGTAGTGACAGATAAGACAAATATTTAGTATTCTGTTTTTTTGCCGCTACCTTCTGAAAAAACTGTTTCCAGCTTAGCTTAGATTCCTCCCACCAATCCATCCCAGTATCATAAAAATCAACTACTGACAACGAGCTGTAAACTTTTTGTGCCAAAGTTTAAGAAAAGAGGGTCATTAGTGAGAATCATTAAGACGCCAACTGGCTTTCTACATCTAGGAGCAGAGTCCCAGGAAAAGTGGCACACAGGCAACGTGGATCCGAAAATTCGTAGCCACAGTTGTACAGGAAAGTAAAATCAAAATCTTAGATAAAAAAGAAAATCTATCCTAGTATGTAAGGACCCTTTAAAAAAGTGGACCCACCTGTTTTATGGAAATGTCTATAAACATCCACAAGCTTGGCCATAGAGACCACACTATTTAAAGCCACAGAGTCACAAAATAACTTGAAGTCTTTAGGCCTCGATCTGTTTGATGTAGGCGAATTGAAATCTCCTACCCATAGGAGTAATCTGGAGGAAAAAGGTAGGGCTTAATTTGGTGAAAAGGGAAGCCCTCTGAGCCTTGGTTTGAGGCGAGAGGTCCCAATCATACCTAAATCTTCAGATTTATATGAGAAATCTAATAACAAAGCTCTACCAGGGGAAATATCTACAAGTCTAGAGACTGTAAAATTAGAGCTGAGAACAATATCCCGACCCCATCACAAGTATCAGGTCCAACAGACCAAAAGAAGGGCCTGCAGTCCATGCCTTAGAGGCCTGGAATAATTCCCCATGGGTCTTTAATCTAGTGTCAACAAGGCAGATAATGTCACCTGTAAATCAGAAAGGGTTAAAAAACTCTCTAATTTTCTCTTCCTTTAATGCTGTTCACATTTAAAGAGCAGATCTTTAAGGAAGACAGGATTTAAGTAATAGGTGGTGACTTCACCTTCTGTCCGCTGCTCTAGTACGCTTTTGCAATGGGATCCAGATTAGCCCATCACCCCCATCCGGAAAGAAAGAAGAGAGGAGGAACTCAGTATCCTCACCCCCGAGTCTTTGTCTGAAAAATCTGTGGCTAAAACCGCAAATTTGTTAGAGGTTGCCAGTTCCGCAGGGTTCCTTACTTATAGCAACAGCTAAACCCTTCCTAGTCCGCTTATGGGTAACAGGGTAAAACTAAATTATCTCCCCTGACCTGAGGGGGGAGGCTATCCATATCTGGAATAACGGTGTAGTATCAGGGAAACCACTATGGCAGTAGGAGTAGGTATAACAGGAAAAGAGGGTTGGAAAACTGGAACAGAAGAGACATCTCCAACTACCGGAGGAGGGTAACCCGAATTAGAGGAAGCTAGACTATGGGCAAGTGACTGTTGAGCAATAGTAATAATGCCATTATGAGAGGGACAATCTTCTCTGTTATGAGAGGCCCAGGGCACCTAGCATATACGCATGGCCAGTCCCATCACATAAGTTACACTTAAATGAATTAGTACATTTAGCTGCAATATGACCGTATTCAAAGCAGTGGCTACATTTAAGGTATCATGTCAACTTAAATGGGTACGTGACCCACATTTAAAACAGGACTTGGGTTGTCCATGAAAAATGAAGCCCTTGTCTTTACCTAGAAAGAAAAATTAGGCAAATGTCGGGCCAGTGTTAGTGGAAAAAGCTTAACACGGACCTTCCAACTGCCATCCCAAATCTGTTCAGAGTCTAGATTAGGTAGGCCTATTCAAGACTTCACAGCTTGTTTAACCAAAATAAAATGTCTTCAATGTGAACTCCTCATTTTTAAAACAACAGTAATGTTATTCAATGGCAGGTTTGGTGAGAGGGATGGCCTGGAAGGGGACCAAATGGGTGTAGTCTGAAGTTTGTCATATTGGGCCCAGAATCTATCAAGCCCAGACATTTGTTTAAAACTAACATCAAAATTGGAATTACCTATATTAATCAGGGCAAAATCTCAGAAGAAAACTTCATGGAACCCTTAAGGAGGGTTTTAGCATATACAAACGATCTGGTGGGAGTTCTAATCCACCCTTATAAAGCAACGTACTGCATTCCTCCTAGGTGCAGGTTCGCTTTGAGGAAAATAAATCAGTAAGTTTAAATGTTGAACTTTTAGGTGCAGCAACAGTAGGTAACAAAGTAGGTCCTGAGAAAACAGTAGTGGGTTCAGGTACAGTAGAAATAGACTTAGAAACAACAATAGTGTCACTAGTAACAGTAGAAGAAGAAAGAGTCACACCCGGGGTCTGCTGGAGCTCAGGTCATTATTCTTAGCAGAGTTTTGAAGCATATTAATGTAGACAGGGTCCTGAGAATCAGGAGTCCAAGTCCTTCAATATCTCTTTCCCAGCCAGCATGTAATAAAGCTGACTTGGTGACCAGTCTAAATCAGTATTTGGCCAGATTTAATTTTTTGGGAATAAGGAACCCCTCGTTTGGACCAGCCAGGTTCCTGTGTAGCTGAGAAAAATACTGTGGGTTTCTCCAAAAACGAAACGGAAGCAGTTGTAGTGCTAAAGTCACTTACAGAGACAGGGAATAGCTGCAGGATTTCAGAATCTGGCTTTTCCGATGTCGGTAGTCAAGTGGGTCATTTGAAGTAGTCCGAGAAACTGCAGTAGCAGGGGTTGAAGGGAATTTCTATAGCAGGAACAGAAGCCGAATCCATCGGTAGGCCGTCGACTGGGGCTTTCCAATGCCGACAGCGAGGAGGAGAACAAGGAAGTGGCGCCCGAGGCGTATGCTCAAGCAGAAACCTCGTAATGCCGAATCTAAAAGCTGCAATTGCAGGACTAACGCCTCGCTGCTCCTGAAGACTGGAACTGAACGCGAGCCACTTTGCACATCAGGTAGACTGGAAACAACTTTAGGGTCGTTTGAAGAACGGAGTCAAATTCAAAATAGTCGATACTAACATCAGCTACAGCAAGACATGCATCTGGGGCCTCTTGAGAAGGTAGCACAGAGGAGGAGGCCGACTCACCTGAGCTAACAGCGTCCATCTCCTCCAGGGGATCATGCGAACTGGCCATCTTGCAGCCAGCAGCAAAGGCTCCACCTACTCAGAGTAGGGGAATTTCCCCGGTGTCCTGGCCAAATTTCCCGCATTCACTAAAAATACCACCAACAGCTTAATCTGGTTCAAGGTCAATTGGCATTCATCTGTATCCCTTCCCGGTCGTGCCTGAAAATAGGCAGGATTTGTCTAGTGCACTTACCCGGTCAACAAAAGCTAAATAAAATAAATAAATTGTTTTGGGGGCATAAACGTGATCAATGTAAAAACGTATCTGTCCATAGAATACTTTTTGCTTACGCCATGCTGTAAGGAGAACATTTTCTTTGGTGGCATAGTTGTTGAATCTTGCAATGATAGACCTCGGGGGTGCATTTGGATTAGCTGATTTAGGCGCTAACACTCTATGGACCCTCTCGAGCTGTAAGTCTAGGTCCTTAGGTAACTCCAATGCAGTATGTAACAATGCGTCTACGAATTCCTTAATATTGATTCCCTCTGATCCTTCCAGAATGCTGTAAATCTGTATATTTTTTCTCCTCGCATGGTTCTCTGAGTCCTCCTGCCGTACTTCCATTTGCTCGCATTGTTCTCTTAACATTTGTACCTCTGTCTCTAGATCACCTACCCAATTTTCTGTAGCTATATCCTGCCTTTCTAGGTTGTCAGCTCATTATTCAAGTTGCATCACATCCTTACGTAGTTCGCCATATAAGTCTTTAATTTCAGCCTGAAAAGAGATCAGTTCTTGATATATGGTATCTAGTTTAATTTTTTTTAGCCTTTGCCTTGCTACTTTTCGATACGGATTTTGTTAGAGCTTGGCTTGGTGTTTCGGCCATTAGACCTTTGCTGACACTACAATCTGAGGCCTCTGAGTCGCAGCCATCGCCCGTCTCCATCATCTGCTTCGCACACTGTCAAATGCTGCCCTTCTATGCTGTAAGTACCTCCTTGCTACCTAGTAACACACCAATTTCAGCCCCCCCAATTTTTTTATCAGACCTGATGGAGGTATTCTTTGCTTAGGGTACATGTGAGTGAGTGCGCTATGCAGCCATCACCGGAGGAGGCAGAACTGGAAGTCCAGAAGTAAGGAATGTTTTCATTGTTGCATACTAAACAGGACCCTTGGGGTTCACCTCTACAAACTACTTTAATGAACAGATAATGAATATAATAAACCGATGTGCACCCAAAAAAAAATAAAGGGTGCAAACAAAATGCCCCTTGGATAAATGCCAAACTACTTGGTTTGTTTAAAATAAGACACTCTTTGTGGATGCAGTTTGAAAAACGTGTACAAAGTGACCTAAACAATTACAGCAGAATTTGAAATACCTGTAAAGTAGAAATTAAAAGAACTAAACAACTATATTATAAAGAAAGACAGATGGAAAATCTAATTAATCGTAACTGGATGCCAGTGAAAAAGGGCATTTATGCTCACAGGCTATTCAGTATAAAACAATAAACAAACTAACTAATCCAAGGACATTTTGGGTCTCTTTTAAGGGAATTCTATCAGCCTTCGTGCAATAATAACGTTAATAAACTTAAAGTTAGGGAACAATTGATAAGTGATGACTTAGAGGTGGCGAATGCAATTAACATTTTTTTACAGATATGACCCAGTATAAAAATCAAATAAATCAGGACTCTGTGGGTGGAAGTGCTACAGTTAATAACAAAATTTAGCCTCAAACATTTAGTTTTTTTTTAGGGTGAAATAAAAGGAAGTTTTTTTCCCTTCTAAAAAAACTGGGTGGAAATGAGGGTCCAGGTGTGGGTGAATGACCTCCCAGATTATTAAAATTGGTTGCAAAACAATGGACCAAGCCAGTGACTTATCTTTTTAATTTATCTTTATGTTCAAATTATATGCCAGACCAGTGGAAGACAGCAATCATAACACCTATATATAAAACAAGTGACAATTAGTCACCAATTACAGACCAGTTTCTATGTTGCATGTGTTGTCTAAATTGTTAGAAAAAGTGGTGTTTGATCAATTCTCAGAATACCTGGAAAAAATAAACTCCTAACACAAGACCAATATGGATTCTGGGGAGGGTACAGCACGTCGATGGCCTTGATCAGGTTGATAAGTGACATATATAATGGTATGGACCGAAGGTTGCTTACTGGCGGAGTCTTTGTCGACCTGACCAAGGTCTTTCACCCAGTGGACCACTCCATACTGATCCATAAACTTAGATTGATGGGAGTGGGTAATTACACACTTGAGTGGTTCAGACAGTACTTAATAAATAGGAAGCAATTAGTTAAAACTGGATCTATAAGATCCTCTATGAGAGAAATATACTCTGGAGTACCACAAGGCTAAATTCTGGGTCCACTTCTGTTTTCAGTATTCATAAATGATCTGCCAAAGACTTGCAGTACAGTGTCTGTAGTAATGTATGCAGACAATACAGTGCTTTATTGCACAGGTAAAACAGGAGCGGACCTAGAAGCAAAAATGCAACCAACATATTGTGCCTTGCAAGAGTGGTTCATACAAAATAAGATTTTGTTACATAAGAAGAAAATTAAAATTATTATCTTTGGAACAAAACAAAGACTCCAAGGAAACAACATGACTACAGTAGGGAAAAAACAGAATAGGTCTGGAAGGGGTGCTAACTTGTAATTATTTGGGAGTGACTTTAGATAGCACGTTATCCTTAAATAAGCATATTACTAAAGTGACAAAAAAAAAAAAGAAACAATAAATTAGGTTACTCGTACAGAAATAAAAATAGTTTTAACTATACAGGCTAAAAGAACAACAGCAAATCAGATACTTTTGCTAGCTTTAGACTACAATTCAGTGTTGCAAATGAATATGCCAGACTTGTTGCTTCAAAGATACTGTTACATTTAACAATATTTTAGGATTTGCAACTGACTGTAGGAAACAGAAAAATAATTGTAATCTATATCAAAATTTTGGAATTATGCCACCTAGGTAGAGAATATTAAACACAACATTGATGTTCTTACACAGAGTTCTGAATCTGGAAATTCCAAAAGTATTAAATTACAGATTTACATGGGTTAAAACAATAAAGATATTACAAACATCATCAACAAAACAATATCAAGAAAATAGGATTGAGACAAAAGTTGCTGAGCGTTCAATAACATTTTATGGTCCTAAGTTACTGAATGACTTAATAAAAATGGGGATAGATGCTGACACAAAGAAACATGTATTTAAAAACAGTGTGAGAGACTATTTAGATGTATTGTCAGTTTGTTGCTGCTACGATAACACCCGATGACTATGTGCTTACATGTGCATACTCTGAGGCTGTACTTGTATATATTGTATATTTTAATTTATTTTTAATTGTTTTAATGTGTTTGATTTTATGTATTGTAAATCTGTGTTGTATTCCTATTGTTTTTCCCCCTTTCCCAGGTATGGCTGAAAACGTGTCTTTGATCCAGTAAATCAAATAAATAAATATAAATAAAACAAACCCTTCAAGTGAGCTGGCCTGGGTTGCAGAAATTGTGCTACACTGAGCACTCCGCTCTAACAGTGATGCCGCCACCTGGGATAGCAAGAGGGGGTACCTGGATGCTGGAACACAGGGCTGTCACTCCCCAGAAACAATAAAATTACTTTTGCCTACACAGTCCCTTCCCCAAAACATGTGGCACTTTAACAGCAATAATAACCCCCAAATCAAGACATGTATTTCAAACAAATAATTTATTTAAAAGGGAGAGTATAGAAAGAACAAGGGTACAGTACAAAAAATGGCAGCAGTGGGGTAATCCTTATACTCTATGCAAAACTGTAATTACTCCCAAACAGTCTGCTCAACCCCCCCCCCCCCGACAGTCCTTTAAAGAGCAACTATCTAGGTCCCTGGCCCGAGAAGCATAATGAAAGCTTACCTGGGCAGAAGTCCTAGGATGCCCATATTTTATTTTTTAATAGCCTCTATTTTAGAAGGGAAGGGATCGTATTTTGACTCCTTAGAGCTGAGCAGTGCTGATCCCTTCCATTTCCTGATGGCACTTCAGTCTGCGATCCTCCCCCGATCCGCCACCCACGCTCACACGTTTTGTGATGTCTTGATTTGTAGAGCGTGGGGGCGCACTTCTATAGAAATGAATGGGGGCTGTTTTTAAAGTTAAATTTAAGTTGTTTAGATGGCCATTTGGAACAAATCATGGCCACCGCTTAACTAACACGGACCCTGTTAGTTAAGCGGTGGCCATGATTTGTTCCAAACTTCCTGGCGTGGTGCAAGGTGTGGCATCCAGCGCCTCAACCCTCAGTGCCACCGGGCTGGCTGCTTTAACATTTAAATACAGTTAGATTAGGGTAGGAGAATTTTCTTAGTGCAGCTGTAGTTAGAGATTTTAATGAGTAAGGCAGGGTGAGGAAGTATTTTTCTTGTTTCTGGCTTAGTTTTGATTTTCAATCATAAAACTGTTTAATTTGTGCACCGCTGATCCTTTGGCATCTACTTGAACCAAGTGGAGTCACTGTCAGAGTGCTAAATTTATTTTGCCCTTATGGCTTAGCTTTTCTGTACTCACACTAAATGGACATGTACCTGTCAGTCTGGAGCTGAACTGAATCATTAGAGGGGCTGGATTGAAATCTGACTTTATTGACTGATGCTCGTTCATGGCTGCAAAGTGCTGCTAGATACACTAAATGGACTACCTGGAATAACGTGGAGTGATCTGTCCCCATCACAGGAGCGGATGGTCTGGTCCTTGTGGCCCCGGTCTCTGTTGCCGCTCCCACCTTATTAAGGCATGTGTTTTGGACCTGAATATCTTCAGTTTTTGGTGGGAGGCCAGCAGTCCATCTTGATTGGTTTACAAATCTTTTTTTTTTTTTTTTGCATAATATTTTTATTAAACAATGCAGTTTAACATACGGTGTACAAACAACACACTGATAAAACATAATTCATAACATACAACTCTATGGGCAACAAATCATTACAAATTCATATATCACAGTTCAGCTCACACAGTCCTTATGTCTCCTGTCCCTGGGGAATAATTAAAAGCTGCAGAAAGAAAGATTAGTTATTATGAAGATAGCTTTGTGTTAACAACAGCTACCTGTTTTGTCTACCATCTTGATTCTGTCCCTGCACTCAGTACCATTTTGATCTAGTTTTCTGAGTACCTCCTATCATTTCGGTCACGGGAAAGACCCATCTCCCCCCATTACAGTCCATCCCTAAGACAGGCAGACTCCCCCGGTGTCAAAGAGTCAAGGAATGGGTTCCAGGTCCTGAGAAAAGTCTCCTTTCTATTTGCAATGGAGTACGATAGACTCTCCAATGCCAGAGCCTGTATTGTGAGTGTGCGCCACTGCTGTATTGTTAGCGTCACCGCCTAGACCCATGTGTTCAGAATACAGTGACAGGCCAGGGCCAACAGGACCCACACCCACCTCGGGAAGAGGTCCCGCCTTCTGGGACCTACGTTCTCCAATCCAAACAGTAGAGTTAATGGATCTAACCTCATCTGTCTCCCCCACATCCTTTCCAGTTCCCCTGCTATTTCTACCCAGAACCTCTGCAGAACTGGGCATGTCCTAAAATAATGAAGGAAGGTGCCCAGTTCAGTCCTGCACCTCCCACATTGTGGGGAAACCACGGGGTTAAATTTATGTACCATAGCCGGTGGGCAGTATAATCTATGAATTAATTTATAAAATGATTCTTGATACTTATTACATATCAGAATTCCCCGGTGAAGATGGAGCATTACCCACCCATCCTCTTCCAATATGACCCTGCCCAGGTCCTGTTCCCATTGACACTTTGTTTTCTGTGTGTAATCTGGAAAGAAGGTCCTACCCAGCCGTGCAGCCCTCCCAATCAGTTCTTTTGCATCTGTCCAAGTACCCAAGATCAAAGTGTTCTGCCTGAGCCAAGGGGGAGTCTGATGCCTCTATTCTGTCCAGTGAATTAGTGTAGGCTCTAACCTGTAAAAATCAAATGAAGTGCCCCCTCCCGGGTAGCTTATAACCCAGTATGACCTCATCATATGTGCCCAGGTGACCCCTCACATATATGTCCCATATACAGTTGACCCCCCTATCCTCCCACAGCCGAAATCCCTCATCATCCAGTCTAGCCAGAAAAAAGGGGTTCCTAGCAACAGGGAGCAGCAGGATATCTTCCCGCAGTTTCCCCATCGCTCCCTGAATTTTCTCCCACCCCACCAATACCACATCCACCAGTGAGTTACTGTTATCCAGCCTTTTGTAGATCTTTCTTCCCCCCTTTGCCAAGTACGCCGATAATCTACCCGGGCAAGACTGCTCCTCCAAGTCTATCCATCCTGCCACTACAGGTCTATTAACTCAGTCACTAGGTATCTATATTGTGTAGCCAAAAAATAATTGAAGGTCAGGCAGGCTCAGACCTCCTTTGCCACTGTCTGCCTGAAGGCATGTGAGACTCGTCCGAGGGTGCCTCACCCTCCAAAGAAACCCAGAGAAGGCCTTTTCCACCCTCTTGAGGTCTGCTTTACCTAGGCCCATGTGTACCATCTGCATAATGTATAACACTCTAGGTAAAACATTCATTTTTAACAGATTGACATGTCCCAGCCAGGAGACCAGCTACTCCCTCCATCTCCTCAGGTCTTCCTCAATCGTTCTAACAAGCGGAGTGTAGTTGAGGTGATATAAGGAGCCCAGATCTCTGCCCACCTGGATCCCTAGGTACTTAAAGGAGGTTGTCACATACCTGAGTCCCCATGCCCCTTTACCCACTTCCTCTCCCACATCTCCCCATGTCATAATTTCAGACTTACAGACGTTTATTTTGCACCCCAAGAAAGCTGCAAACTCCTCTATCAGGTTAAGTAAAGGTAGTATGGAGCCCGAGGGGTCTGTCACATACAACAGCATGTTATCCGCGTAAAGCATGACCTTGTCTGACCTGCCTGACCTCCCTACCACCCCTCTCATGTCTGGGTGGTCCCAAATCTTTATTGCCAGCTGCTCAATGGCCAGGGTGAATAATAGTGGGGAGAGGGGGCATACCTGCCTTGTTCCCCTAAACAACAAGAAGCTTTCTGTGAGAGAGCCATTTACCAAGACCCTGGCTGCAGGCGCTATACATTATGGTTTGTCCATCCCTATAAAATCACCACCCAGACCAAACCTTGCCAGTACCTCGAAGAGATATTCCCATTCTATGCAGTCAAAAGCCTTCTTGGTGTCCATGGATAACACTGCAGTGCCACCTTGGATGCCAGGATGCCATCCACACCACATTCAGCAGCTTCCGCATATTATGATAGGAGTATCAGCCATGAACAAACCCCATTTGGTCTGGGTGCACGAGCTCCGGGAGGAGTTGGTCCAGCTGACCCGCCAGAACCTTTGCCAGTATCTTGGCATCACAGTTCAAGAGGGATATTGGCCTGTAAGATGCGCAGTCTAACAGGTCCTTTCCCTGCTTAGGCACAACACAAATGAGTGCGTCATTATAGGAGGCAGGAAGTACCCCCTCCCTCTGAACCTCCCTAAATGCCTCCCACAGTGGGTCGACTACTAGGTGCTGCATAGCTTTATAGTATTCTGAGGGAAATCCATCCGGTCCACTCGCTTTCCCTTGTTTTAATCCCTGTATGACCTTCCTGATTTCATCCTTTGTGATCTCTCTCCCTAACTGTTCTCTCCGTGTTTCTGTCAACTGTGGTAGAGTGATCTTATCCAAAAATTCCCTACCTAGTTCCAGGGTCTCTTTGCACTCTGCTTGATATAGTTTCTGATAAAACTGTTTAAACCTGTTTTTAATTTCCTTTTTCCCTGACACCAAGATTCCCTGGCTGTCCCTTATCCCTGAAATATGCATGTGGGTTCTCTACCCCTTAATCAGCTGTACCAGTAGTGGGCCGGGTTTATTCCCCCACTTAAAACACCAGTTCCTGGACTCCCCTAATAGAAATGCATTGAGAACTTCCCTAGCTGCTGTCAGTTTCAAGAGGGTCTCTTCTGAGAAACCACGTGCCAGGAGTTGCTCCAGGGACTTCACCCACTGTTCAAGTTCCTCCCTCTTAGCTTTCTTCTGCTTTTTATACCTTGCCACATAATTTATAACTGCTCCTCTAACATACGCCTTGCCGGCATCCCAATATAGACCTGCAGATTTCACCGAACCAGCGTTCGTCTCCTGATAAAGTTTCCAGTGCTTTTTAAGGTAGTCTAGAAATTCTTTTTTCCCCAATAAGTATTTGGGAAATTTCCATGGGGGTGGGTCTTCCCTCTCCATTCCCATTTTGCCTACCACTGACACCATGGAGTGGTCCAAAATAAAAGATCGGGCTATGCTGTGCTTTCTGGATTCTGTCCGATCACTCCCAAGGGATGCAGACATAGTCCTATCTTTACCATGTTTTATGGGGGTTAGAACAGAAGGTGAACTCCTTTGCGCTGTGGTTAGCCGATCTCCAGCTATCAATCATGCCCAAATCTGCTATCCCCACCAATCAGGGTCTGAGTCCACCCACATGTCCCCCTCCCCCGTCCCTCTGAGTGATCCAGCACCAGGTTCATTGTAACATTAATCAATCAATCAATCTTTATTTTACCAGGTGGAACACCGTTGAGCAATCTCATTTCCAAGGTGGGCCTGGTCAGCCTTACAGAATTGTCAAAAGATAAATAATACACTTACGGGTACAGCATAGGTACACATATTACAGAGCACCACAAATATAGCAAAATATAATTTATACAAAACTGTATCATAAGAAGGCACATCAGGAGAAACACTTACAGTGCTCGGAGAAGGATCTTCTGTAAAGATTTTTAAATTCGGGGACTTTTATGGGGTTTGCTAATTTCAGAGTTTTTTGAAGCTTGTTACATAGCTGGGATAGGGCAAAGCTAATGGATGATCTACCAAAACAGGTTTTTACCTTGGGTATCACTAAGGAGATGTAAGAATTACTTCTCAGGGTATAGTTACCCAAAGCACCTAGGGGCAAGCAGTCAGAGATATACTGTGGCAGCAGCTTGGTAATTGTTCTGTATGTCCAAAGGGCAGCGTTCCTTTGTCTCCTGAATGTGAGAGATGGCCAGCCTACTGCCGAGTACAGGGCACAGTGGTGAGTAGAATAGGCTGCCCCAGAAATGAAGCATAAGGCCCTGTGGTAAAGAACGTCAAGCATATCAAAGGCTGTCCCTGGAACATGACTGTAGATGAAGTCGGCTTAATCCAACAGTGATAGAAAGTAGCTTGAACCAGCCTCCTCTTGGCCTCTTGAGTAAGGAGGTGCTTGATTCTACAGAATAAGCTGAGTCTCTGTTTCAGTTTTTTTGTGAGTTCCTCTACATGATCCATGAAGGACAGGCGACAGTCAATCCACATCCCAAGGTACTTGAATTTATCAACATATTCCAGGGATTCACCAAGCAACATGGTAATGGGTTGCACAATGCCTGTCATGGGCAGAATAGAAGCAGAGCTATTCGGGGTCAGAAGCATAGCCTTTGTTTTTTTGGCATTTAATAGCAACGTTTGGTTGAGTAGGTTGTGTTGCAGGATAGTAAAGTCATTCTGCAGATCTATGCATGCCTGCTCAAGAGTAGGTCTAGACGTATATAGGACAGTATCATCCGTGAAAAGATGGATGTCAGAAGATATGATCCCAAGGTTGATGTCATTGATATAGAGTGCGAAAAGCAAGGGACCCAGGATTGATCCCTGAGGTACACCTCTATTGATGGGTTTCAGTGGGGAGAGATCACCCACAGTTTTCACCTTCTGAGTGCGCCCGGAAAGGTAGGAGGAGAACTAGTTCAGCGATGCTTTATCCATACCAATAACATGAAGACTAGACAGAAGTTGATTGTGATCGACGGTGTTGAAGGCCTTACTTAGATCAAGAAAGACTGCACACACAAAAAGTTTATTATCAAGGGCTTTCTGCCAGTCATTCATAACCTAAGCGAGAACAGTGATTGTACTATGGCGGGACCTAAAGCCTGATTGAGCCGGGTTGAGCAGGTTAGCGGAGTCTAAATAATTTCTAAGTTGTGAATTTACTACCTTTTCAAGCAGTTTGGAGAGGATAGGGAGTAGTGATATAGGCCTGTAATTATTAGGGTCAGTTGGGTCGCCAGATTTGAGCAAGGGTATCACTTAAGCTGTCTTCCAAACTGTAGGGAGTACACCCAGCGAAAGAGATAAATTGAAGAGGTGCATGACCGGTGCAGCTAAGACGCGGTAGCTGATCTTTAAGAAATATGGCTCAATAAAGTCGGCACCAGTACCTTTCCTGGTGTCCAGATGCAACAGCAGATCCTCTACCTCCTTGAGGGAGACAGGGTGAAAGGAAAATGTAGAGGCGGTTGGGGTATGGTCAGAGTTAGATACTACCTGGGCTAGAGATTGTCTGCGAAGGTGACTGGCAGGTGACGAGTCAAAGGTCTTTCCTGCAGTGGCAAAGTGGTCATGCAATAGATCAAGGATCCCAGCTTTGTCAGTGATAGATGTATCGCCTTTCAAGATTTTTGAGAGAAGGGAACCAGAGGGAGCATAACCTTCGATTTCCTTAAGCATTCTCCAGAATTTTGCAGGACAGTTAGTGGAAGAATCCAGTGAGGATCAGTAGGAGGATGCCTTTTCAGTTCTGATTAGTTTTGTACAGAAGTTCCTGGCAGTCCTAAAGGCAGCCCAATCCTCAGGGAGCTTTGTTTTCTGAACTTTTTCCACAGTTTGTCCCTACTATGAAGGACTGTTTTCAGCTCTGCTGTGAACCAGGGAAAGGATCTTTTCTTGGTCCGGGTTTTTACTAGACGGGCATGTGTGTCAAGTGCATTTAACACAATGGCTTCAAAAAGCTGATAGGCATCTTCAACCATCCTGGCCAGGTAAAATTTCTGCCAGAGCAGGGACTCCTGGAGGTCCAAGAGGAAGGCCTTGATGTCAAAACTCCACAAGCGTCTTTTAAGGGTGTACCTAGATGAAGAAGGGGGTTTAGGTGCAGACCTTACGCAAGCAATGAGACAGTGGTTGCTGACATCCAAGAAAAGTATGCCAGAGTGAGAAAATATGTGTGGTTTATTCACCAGAATAATGTCTACCAGGGAGCTTTTACAGGGTTTGTTTTGTTAGGTTGTGTTGCTTCAGAGATATGCTGGGCAAGGCCAAAGGTATCACATAGGTTTTTAAGTGGTTTGGAGGTATTGGAAAGCCAATCCAAGTTGAGGTCACCAGGATAATGACCTCAGCCTGCGTTAAAGTCGCCACCCATCACTAATCCTTTAAATTGTTCTTCTTAAAAGATATCTAAGATCTTGTGATAAAAAGCTGGATCAGAAGTTGCAGGGGCATACACACTTGCCACCGTGACATTTTCTCCATAGAGGAAACCCTCCACAAATATGTATCTGTCCTCTGTGTGTGGTCCGATACCACTTGGGAGACTTTAAATGGGAGTGTCTTGTCTATCAGAACCACCACTCCTCGTTTGTGAGAATTGTAGGATGAGGCGTAGCATACTCCCACCCATCCCTGCACCAACTTCTGATGCTCATGAGGCATCAAGTGTGTCTCCTGCAACAAGGCAATTTGCGCTCTCTGCCTTTTCGATGCTGAGAGCAGACTGGTTCACTTCACTGGGCAGGAGAAGCATCTCACGTTCCAAGAGACTATGGTTAAATAACTTTTATGTGCCATGGTACCCAGTTAGTAAGTCACTCTTAATGCCTCTCCAGTACTGTATATATTTACTACCAAGCGGGTGTGCAGAATACCGTGTTCTCCAGCTTTTACAGTTTGAACCAACCATATAAATTCCATTTGTTTTCCGAATATTTGTGCCCATTAAACATTTACAAAACCTTAAAAACATAACAATCAAAATAACATTTCCCCAACAGATATTTCCTCCAACCCCCTCCCTCATTTTCAGGATTTCTTCTCCTATCCCACGAGAGGTAAATTCCCAGTCTACTATTAATTCCCACCAACTGAGAAGATATAGCTCATCCCACCTCACAGCAAACGAGCCTCCCTCTCACCACCTCTACTTTAGATTATACCTACATCAACTCTTAATATCCAGTATAGCCTCTTTTGTAAAAGAAAAAGCAAACAAGAACACCAACCCATCAGCATTATCTTCAGGGGCTCTTCCATGCCCCTAATTTTGTACCAGCTAACAGGCCTTTCCAGATCCCTCCCTCCTCCCACGAAACCATGCGCTGTGATCTTCTCCTTCCCCCATGGCAGCCCCCACTGCATACCCCTCTCCCAACATTACACTCCATACACATCATTGGAGAGTACTCATAAACTTTAAATTAGAATAGTGTTAGTCTCTCTTTTCTTCATTTGCCCACAACTTCCAATTCAGTTACCTTCCTTCCCTGTCCAGGGGAAAGTGGCACGGGGGGGCAGCAGTGCACCCCAAACATTATGCGACTGCTTCCAACCCGTCCTCACCCCACCGGCTTATCTTTACTCCAAAGAATCCTACATCCCTCTTCTGTTTTCAAACCAGGGGATCCTCGTCAAATTCTCCCTGAGGCATTACCTAGCCCAATTCGGTTTCTTCTCTACAAGTGTTCCGGTGAGGGCCGCCACACCATGTACAGCATAGCAGATCACAACGCATCTTCATCGACACATAGCAAGATAAGGGGAAAGTTCCTCAGGCCATCAGTCTGGTCGGGTATGCCGCCCAAAAAACATAAGTTCAACATACTGTCCAGCTCACTCAACTTTCTTCCTCAGGTCTCCCACAAAGGTTGCAGCTTTCTCAATTTCCCAAAAAGAATAAGTGGCCCTTTCATGTCTTATTTTCAGCATTGCAGGATACACCAAATAGCCTTCCACCGTTATTTCCCTCAACTGAGTTAACACCAGGTTGAATGCTCTTCTTTTCTTCAACAGTCTGTTCAAGTAGTCTTGAAAAATGAATAGTCTGGATCCATACACTTTCAACTCCTTCATGTTGCAAAATGCAGATAAGACCGCCTCCTGGTCCTGATAATGGTGAAAATGAAAAATAATCTGTCAGGGAGGCTGATTCACAGGGGGCTTCAGGGCAACAGCTCTATGAGCCCGCTCCAGTTTGTATCGCCCATTCTTCGGTTTTAGGCCCAGCAGGGCCTGGAGCTTGACTGAACAAAATTCCAGTGCACTTGCCCCTTCACTACCCTCCGGTAGCCCTCTGAGCCGCAAGTTGAGGCGGGGATGATAATTCTCCTGATAGTCAAATAACTCCTTAAAGTTCTCCAATTCTTTCTCCAGTGCCGCTACTTTTCCTGGTAGTGGATCCATCGTGTCCTCTAGGCACGAGATACTATCCTCCACCTCCATTATTCTTGTGGCTTGTGTCGCTGCCTGGTCCATGATGGCTTGCAGTTGGGAGTCCAGCTTCTGCTCCATTTTTCCCAGCTGGTAGTCCAGTGCGGTCATAACTTGAGTAGTTACCTCCCTTCCCAGAGAGGACATCTCTGCCACTGAGAGTGAGATTGGGCCTGGCGCTTTGGGCTGCATTACGGTCGATTGTTTCTTTGCATTTTTAGCAGCTGAAAGTCACGCTTTCCCAGAGCTCTGGACTAAATACTTATCCATGGTAGCTAAGGAGTTCACTCCAGTAAGTCTGAAGTGTTTTATTAGCTGATGCAGTAGATTTTAATTAGATTTAAGTTGCAGAGGTGGGAGCAATAGAAGACCACATCTTCACTCCACAGTGCTCATCAGCTCCCCCAACTACAAATCATTTTGGCATTGGTGACTGTGGTGGTGTTGGATATGCAGACAGAGGTGCAAATCTGCCTGCGGCAGGTACCCTTTTCCAGTTCTGATTTGTTCCTTTATGGTCATGTTATACCTTGGAGCCAGTGTGAGAATCTGACTCTAAGAGGTCTAAAGAGACTCCGTTTTTAACTGTTTTCTCTGTGCAGTCTGGTATGGGCTCTCAGTTTGGAAATGAGGAGCTCTGTAGGGGAATAACCTCCCCCCATTGACATTTGCCTGCTTTGTGGGGCCTGGTGAAAGCAAGTAAGTTTCTCATCCAAATACTGGTGATCATGTTTTCAGTCTGCAGATTGCATTCTGTGAATTAAACTGGACAAATTACCCCTTCTTTGTTGCAAAATGAAGGGGGTTACACTGACTTCCTGATTTGGGATTACATTATGTCTCTGATGTCTACAGTTTGGCCTTGGAGTAAGTTTCAGGCTGTTTTCAGTCAGACTGAGTTTGTTTGTACTGTTGTATGTGCTGCACATTTTTTTCTATCATCTTTACATGGTTTACGTTTTAAGTTTTAACATCTATTTTATTTATCCCTTCACTTTTATTTTATTGTGGTTCTGAATTTACAAGTTGGTGGGTATAAATGGTTAGGTTGTAAAATTTGTATTTATAGACTAAGTTGGGGCATGTTTGTGGCATATGGGGGATTGGTTTTCTGGGGTGTTTGTTATTTTAAGTGGAGGGTGTTTAGGGGGTGTTGGCTAGATATAGCTTGGGTTTTACGTTTAACTACTGGGGTTACATCATGTGTAAAAGTGTGAGGGGAGCATCTGCTCTGGAGATCAGTTGCAGTAGCTCCGTCTTTTCGGTGGTACCTCATTAGTGCTCCTACAGGGGTCCTCAGCTGCTGCAGAAAACTGGAGGATTCTTTGAAGGCGGCACAACACCTGTAGTGGAGGTCCCAGGTATGATGTTCGGGGGGGGGAGAGATTCCCGGGGAGAATATGGAATCAGGATCGGGGTCTGCCTTGTCTGGTTCCCTTTCCCAGGGCCTTGCCAACTGTTAGTGAACAGGAAGTAGTCTGTCCAGCCTCTACTCCTCCCATTTGGGATGTTCTTTGTAACGTAATGTCACAGAGGAATAAAACAGCAGTGATGGAGGGTTTCATCACAGATTCCTTAGCTGACCTTGTTTGCATCACAGACGCCTGGCTGAATGATGACTCAAGACCTGTTCTGAAGGCTTCTGTTCCTCTGGGTTATTCTGTGGTGCATTGCCTGATGAGGGATCACAGTGAGGGTGGGGTGACCATTTGCTTTAAATCCACTTTGGGACTTACTGCACTCCCTGTGGGAGCTTTCAGGTCACTTGAATATGTGACAGTTAGATGCACTCTGGGTGTTAGTGGTAAAATCATTCTCATACAGTATACTGTTCCCCTGGGTATGGGAGTGATCATTTGCAAGAGTTGGTAGCTTCATGGTTAAACAAGTGTTAGAGGCCCCCAGATTGTTAGTGCTAGTGGATTTCACTGCTTGGTAATGAATCCTCATATTTTGAACAACTCCTCCAGTTGATGTCCTCACTGGGACTAGCAGAGGCAGTTGCCTTTGGAACAGATCAACATGGTCATGCTTTTGACCTGATCTTCTCATTGGGCCTCGACATTAATGTAGTCAATGCTGATCAAGTCTTTTGGTCAGATTATCATGCAACGTTCTTTTGTTGGGTCCCCTGTTTTAATACCCCTTCGGTGGAGACTAGCTGGTATTGTCTGAAACATAATTTGGAGCCTCACAAGCTCCAGGAGGCACCAAACATTTTGGGTAGGAGGTCTTCTTGTGCGCAGGGGCTGAGAAGGCCATGGAGCACTATAATATGGCTCCTGTGGCTCCTTTAGACTCCCGGGCACCTTACCACATTCGTCTCCTGATGTCCCATCGCAGCTTATCACGTTACTGTGAGGAACTGCATTTGTTGAAGACTAAGGGATGGAAGTTGGAGCCTTCTTGGAGATGGTCACAGTCTGAGGGGGACAGGTTGGCATTCAAAACTCATTATGGTGAGTATCAACAGGCAGTCAACATAAAAAAAAAACAGAGTTCCTGTCAAGGTCAGTTGCTACGGGAAAAGTTGGCCAGCTCAGCCCTTTCATACCATAAACAGGTTGTTAAATCCTCTCCGGCTACGATCCGTTAGAGCTTTTTCAGGAGAAAAGTTCAAGGAGTTTGGTAAATGTTTCTGTGACATGTCCTCCATCAGAGCTAGTATCTATTCAAGCACCTATCATGGGCTGGCTGTGGTCAACCACCAGGTAATGTAGATCTGCCTACCTGGAATGAGTTTTGGCCAGTTTTTAATGATGTGGTGCTCCAGGTCATCTTTAGTTTGCATTCCAATTGCTGTATACTGAACACAGGACCAACCTGGTTCCTTGAAGGTGGGTGTTTTTCCATCTGCTCTGAAAAGGGCAGTGGTTAGACCCCTCTTAAAAAAAGCCATCCTTGGACCCTGATATTCTGGCAAATGACAGACCTATTTTGAACCTTCTTTTTGTGGGGAGATTATCGAGAAGGTGGTGGTTGACCAACTTGTGGATTGCCTAGAGAATTATGATAGCTGTGAACCTCTCCAGTTGGGTTTTCAGCCCCACCACAGTACTAAGACTGCACTTGTCCGGGTGACGCATGATCTCCTCCTGGCAAGGGATTGAGAACTTTGTTCCATCTTAGTGCTCCTTGATCTCTCATTGGCATGTGACACAGTTGAACATGAGGTGCTATTGGATCACCTGAGGAATTATGTGGGTCTCACTGGCACTGTCTTGTGTTGGTTTGAGTCCTATATAACCAGGAGAAAGCAGTAGGTTGCCCTAAGTAATTTCATCTCTGGGGCTTCTGCGCTGTCCTGTGGGGTTTTGCAAGGCTCGATCCCTGCCCCACTGTTGTTCTCTGTGTACATATTACCCTTGGAAGAGATCATTATACAGTACAGGGTTGAGTTTCACTGCTATGCAGATGATGCTCAGCTGTATACGTGTTGTTCCTCCAGCAGGGACCATGCAGTTTCAGTGCTAGGGTGATGCCTTGCCGAGATAAATGACTGGATGGCCTCAAACTGGCTATGTCTCAACCCAGGGAAGGCAGAGGTCATGATGATTGAACCAGGTTGATGGGGTGTAGCAGCAATGGGAGGTGTAGCAGCCCTTCCTTTGTTGGGTGGCCAGTCTCTTTTTGCTGTTGATGCAGTTAAGAATCTTGGGGTCATTTTGGACTGCAGGCTAACACTAGACCAGTAGGTGCTGTTGGTGGTGGTGGTCCAGTCTGGCTTTTACCATCTTTCAAACATCACTAGGATTAAACCACATCTGCTTCTGCTGACCTGTTGATGACTGTTCATGCTTTTGCTACCTCTAGGTGGGACTACTGCAACACTCTGTACTTAGGGTTATCTGGATGTTTAATGCAACACCTGCAGCCGGTCCAGAATTCTGCAGCTCAACTGGTGGCAGGAGCATTCTCAGAAGGACTACATCATGCCAATGCTGCATACATCGCACTGGCTGCCTATGCAGCAGTGCATAACCTTTAAGATATGCTTGCAAACATACAAGACCTTGTGAAGTGTCGGTCCTGATTACTTGAAGGATCCACTGGTATCTTATCTCCCAACCCGACCCCTCCGCTCCACCAATGTGAACTTATTCACTGCCTCCTCTTCCTGCTTGAAACAATTTGCAGACAGAGCCTTTGAAGTGGCAGCTCCCATGTTATGGAATTGTCTTCCAGTGAGTATTCACTTTGCCTTCACAATGGAGGCCTTTACAACATCATTAAAATGTATTTATTTGAGCAGGCATTCCCTTCCTACCTATTAGTAGCCTGTTAGTATTTTATGTATTTATCAGCTGAGCTTTATTCCTCCTTTGAAGATCAACTGACCGAATGAGAAGGTCACTAACTGCTTCTGGGTCCCTGGACCCCCTGCACCTGCAGCACTAGACTGACAGTGAGAGAACCGAGATCAATAAGTGAACACCAGATGACCACGGGGAAGCCTGCTGTCCAGTCAGAAGCACGTCCAGTCATCTCACCAGTTCCATCATCAGACACCTGAGGTATCTGTGAAGCTACAAAACCATGAGTAATCATCGGGGTTTCAGGCTCGCCACAGGGGAAAATTGTGATTCTGCTAGGACTGAGGGAGAAACCCTGGACAGGACTTTGTCATTTTGATATGCGATGTGAGGGGGTACAGCTAGGGCAGTA
Organism: Neoceratodus forsteri; assembly: GCA_016271365.2. Taxonomy (NCBI): domain Eukaryota; kingdom Metazoa; phylum Chordata; order Ceratodontiformes; family Ceratodontidae; genus Neoceratodus; species Neoceratodus forsteri. The sequence continues at coordinate 634,510,746 of CM057450.1, read as the reverse complement.
GTCACTCCCAGACTCACAATCTCAAAAGTCATAAAGGTCTGACTCAGAGCTAAATATGTATTTTAAGATCTCCTCAGCTGTTTACTTCCATGTGTCCGAACAAATGACTGGAACCTTCAACTTTAGTATCACTTGTTGTTCAAGTATGAAATTCAAGGAAAATATTTTGAATTTCTGGTGCAATATGCCTCTTTTTAACTCATCCGCAGTCTGATACTGTTCTAAGGTTCAAACAGTATGGTAATAGACACTATGGCCTGGATATTCAGAAGGGTTGCGCATGGCGCAACACTGTTGCACCATGCGCAACCCACTGATGCGCCCTGGCGCAATATTCAAATGGGGATTGAGCCTGGCACAGATCCCGATGCACCGGAGTGCATCAGTAATGTATGCGGCACAGATGGGGGGGGGGCGTGCCCATGCATACTCCGCACATCCTAATATTCAGCACGGGATGTGCTGAGCCCATGCATGTGCAACCCCTACTTGCGCTGCACACAGGTGAGCCAAAAAAGGAGCAACAGCTGGCCACCCACAGGTGAGCTGCTGTATTGCAGGGCGCAACACGGCAGCTGCCACCCATGGGTGGCCACCCGAGCTCCGGCTGCACCTTTGTGGTGGCACCCCCCCATGCCCAATCGCGGGCATCTGTAGAAGAAGTTAAACATCCAATATCCCTGGTGGTCCAGTGGACCGCTTGCAGCCCGATCGTGGGCATATGTAGTAGCAAATAAAAGTCCTAAATCCCTGGTGGTCCAGTGGACTGCTCGCAGCCCGATCGCAGGCATATGTAGAATATCCTAATCGTCCTATATCCCTGGTGGTCCAGTGGACCGCTTCACACCCGATTGCGGGCCCGAAGTGGTCCACTGGACCACCAGGGATATTGGACGGTATATTTTAATACTTAAGCCCGCGATCGGGCGTGAAGCGGTCCACTGGACCACCAGGGATATTGGACGTTCAATATATTCTACATATGCCCGCGATCAGGCAGTGGGGCACTTTTCCACGATGTGCAGGGGGCGTCGGACCCCGACGGCTGCAGCCTGGAAGGGCGCCAGGCGCAAGTCGCCGGGGATCAGCACACCTGCATGCAAATGGAGCCATAATGACATGCAAATGGCCCCATTTGCGCCTTGCATGCATTATGGCCCCATTTGCATGTGCACTTTTGAATATCGTGGTTGTTGCATCTAGCACAATGGAACTCGCGCTAGCGCATCCCCCTGCTCCACTCTGGCCACTTGCGCTGGCGCAGTGCCACTGCACCATGCACACTGCGGGTGGCCAGGGTGCTATATTCAGCGATGCTGTGCCATGGCGCAGCTCCATTGAATATCACCCTGTCAACACCCCTGCGCAGCCAAGTTGCGCTGCACCCAGGCTTTCGCCACAGCCTGGCGCAGTCTGAATATCCGGGCCTTTATGTATTGCCAAGATGTGGTACAAAATATTTTAAATTTTAATATTAACTACTATGCAAGCTATTTAATACAAAAACATCTGAAAAGAGGATAAATTAAATGCTAAAAACTGGTAAACACAGGCTTCAATATGAGAAACAGTAAACAGACACTAGAGAAAAATAAATGAAAGCAAACAGTATAGTAGTCTTTCTACACTGAATATTAGTACTAAATGTTTTCAGAATGTTGATGCTCTTGATAACGTTGTATGTTTGTATAATATGAGTTAAAACCCTTTTAACACCCCCTACTACTCTAAATGAGCATCCTTAAATAAAAGAGGATACTTATTTTTGGTAGTGGCCTGGATTCTGGGGGTAGTCGATTTCTCCCGGATACAAAGTGGCGACTTTCTTTTCTTGCAGCTTTTCCTTTTTTGAATTGGAAAGCTTATCTTCAAGACTTCTGAATTTCTGGATTTTGGCACCAGAGAACAGATTGTTCAACAGCCTTAGTTACATCAGTTCAGGAACATTGTTATTGATGAGAAATCCTGCAGTTTTTCAGGCTGGGTGGCAACATTTAAGGCTAGATTTTAGCCACCCCTCCATAATATTGATAGGACACCTTTTATCCTTGTCCAGTGACTGTAACTACATTAAATATTCATGACTTTGTTTTTACATTCCAAGATTTTCCTCAGTTTCCCCATTTAGTTTTACAATTTATTTGCCTCCAAATAACGTCCTTCGGCAACATGTCAGATCAACGAAAAAAAGTTTTCATATTAGTTATAACCAAATGTATATTTTGGTGTATTTTGTGTTCCAGAGCCATTCATAGATTTAGATAAATGCTTTTCTTTTATAACTCACCTTTTGAATTCTTACAGACTTTGAAAAACGATTCTTTCAACATGTTTTGTGTAAGCAATAAGACACGACAGGGAGTGTGTTGAACAGATATTACCGCACGCCTAGGGGCGTAGTAAGGCACGAGGCTCTGCCGAGTGCCTTCAGCCCCTGGAAGTGCGGTAATATCTGTTCAGCACACACCCTGGAGTGTTTTATTGCGCTTATAAAATGGTAAACTTTTTTTTTATTATTTTTACCCCCACAAAATAGCACACCTGTAAGCAGGAAAAGGCATTTTTTATCAGAACTTCTGGTAACATAGTCCTTCTGCCAGCAACACAATTACATCATGGTTTTGGCAGGCTGCTAGGCTGGAACCCCACGCACCCCGCCCCACTGTGCATGTGCGCACACACACACACACTCACGCTCTCCAGTTTCCAAGGACCAACACGGCTAAAACGTCCTTTCCTCTGAGAGGGGCGGCAGTTATAGTTCCCTCCAGACACAGCTAAGGACCCCACAAGAAGAATACTGCCCTTTTCTTCACTCTTCCGATCCAGCGGTTCGCCGACTTGTAAAACTTTAAACTCGCTGCACAGGGTTCACCTGTCGCACTGGTCCCGGGGTGGTGACAACTGAGGCTGGAGCAAACAATACAACCACCTCCGTCCTTCCATCTCCCCGCCATGCAGCGGCTAGAGACAGCAGCGATCTTGCTCTTCAGAGTTTCAAACACCCCACTGTACCCCCCCCCGCCCGCTGCACATGCTTAACTATTTGCTTGTATGGCTCTCGCTAAGCATGAAAACAAGACGGCTAACTTTACATTTATCAACGTTCCATTTTTTTTGTCCACATTCTATTTAGGGGCAGTGATTTGTTTGCCTGTCCTTTTTTTTTCTATGTGTAATACATATATGGCACCGATTTTCTAGCCAATCAATATTCTTCTTTTTGCTATGCCCATTTTATAAAACAGGATAAGGAAACATGGACCGATGTCATTTTGATACTTTGCACATAAAACAGATTACAGGTTCATGACAGAATCATTGAAGTCAAGTATCTAAGCTGTAAACTGCTTTGCATACCTGAAGTCAGTTGTGTCATGTTGCAGTCAACCTATTTAGGCCTCAAAGTGTCCCTAGTCTAAGCAAGCATTTGTCAATGCCAAATGTTTGCTTGCTGGCATTAGCAGTGGAAGTGCGGGAGTTAGACAGATGCAGTATAGGAATGGCAGTGATGTATTGAACTGACACCAACTCCACCCCCACCCTGCAGAGATGGACAGGCACTGGGGTGTGCCTTTGGGTCGTCACTCATACCGGTCACAACATTTCACCTCACCCTACCCTGCAGACACTGACAAGTGTTGGCGGTGCGCCTTGTGGTGTTTGGGCTTTACACTCACCTCATTCCATAAGAAAATACGCTGAAATGGGTGCAGTATAGGAGAATGGTGTGAACTCTGGGGCCAAAGAGTCCAAGGTGCACCTCGATGCCTGTCACTGGCTGCAGGGGGGTGGGGGTTGGGGTGGAATGGCATGAGCATTACTGTCGACAATCCCAAGTTACACCCCTGACACCTGTCAGTCCCTACAGGGTACAGAAGATGCCTGTCAGACCCTACAGGGTAGGGCGTTATGGTCAGAAACCCTAAGGCCCTGGGCATGTCTTGGTATTTTTACTCTAAGTTTTCAACATGGGCTTTTTGAGACCCCACCGCATGAACAGTGACACTATCAGTTTGTTAGCGGAAAGGTGATTTTGCACAGTGACTGCGCCATTAACGCCACAGGTGCGAAAACACATTTCCAACATTATGTGAAAAATGACAGCTGTACTGCTCATGAGGAGGTGTAAAAAACTGGTAATGTTGAAAATCTGGAGTGAAAATATAAAAAAAACTGGTGAAGTCACGAGCGTGCATAGAAACTGCGCAATGCACACCCATAATGCAATTATTTGGGGGATTTTTTTCACCAGATTTTCAATATAGGTATTTTGGGACCTTCACTCATGAATAGTGTTACTGTGATTTTCTTAATCTGTCCCGAACACTGATTTCCCACAGCAACCACGCTATTCTGTGCTGGAAGTGCGAAAATACATTTTGGCCAGGATGTGAAAAATGACAGCTGTACTGTTCATAAGAATGTGTGGGAAAATGCCAATGTTGAAAATCTGGAGTGAAAATATTACAAATTTGTGAAGTTACGAAGGTGCGTAGAAACTGCACAATGCATGCTTGTAACACAGTCATTTTATGGACTTTTGTGACTAAATTTTCAACATAGGCATTTTAGGACCTCTGCTCATGAACAGTGTCACTGTGATTTTCTTACTCTGTCCCGAACACTGATTTCCCACAGTGACCGTGCTATTCTGCGTCGGAAGTGTGAAACACATTTCGGTCAGGATGTGAAAAATGACAGCTGTACTGTTCATGAGGAGGTGTGAAAAAATGCCAATGTTGAAAATCTGGAGTGAAAATATTACAAATTCACGAATTTGTGAGTGTGCGTGGAAACTGCGCAATGCATGATGGTAACACAGTCATTTTGGGGAATTTTTTCACCAAATTTGCAACATAGGCTTTTTGAGAGCTCACCTCATGTCGTTTTGTTAATCGGTCCCGAAAAGTGATTCCGCGCAGTGACCGCAAAATCACCTTTTGGGACCGAATAACCAAATGACAGTCAGTGAATTCATGAGATGGAGTCCCAAGAACCCAATGTTGAAAATTTGGTGCAAAAATTCAAAAAAATGACCGAGATATGCACCAAAGTTGAAAAAACCCTTATACATCTTACTGACATTTCTTCAGTTCGCGGTCGGCTTTGAAGAGTGCAGACGTGTTCCCGCTCCACCAAAGATTGTCAAGCCGGCCTCCGGAGGTAAGTATGGGGTGAGGGGTGTGTGGGGAGGTGGGGTATGCAGAGGGGGCGGGGGCGGTTAGAGGGGACAAGAGAGTCAATGAGGGACCGTTTTCTTTTATTACGGGTTTTTTTTATTTTACATGAATGAGCGTGGGACATTTGCCATGCTGGGTGGGCTCCCAGCATGGCACCTGAAAGTTTTAGGGGGCATGAGAAGCCAGCAGGATGGGCACCCCGTTGGCCACTCTGATGTGTGGGGGCACATGGTGGACTTCTGCCATGCTGTGGTGGGCTCCCAGCGTGGCAGCTGGAAGTTTGTTTTTGGGAAGGGGGCACTGGAGCCGATGGGGATTGGGCACCCCCACAGGTTATACAGTGTGCGGGGGGTGTGCATGAGCGAGGATTGGGCACCTGGCACACAACAAAGGGGGGGCACGTGCATACAACCACCGCTACAATCAGCAGTGGTGACGTGGAGGCAATTTGCATACTGCTGATGGCAGGGCAGTATGCAAATTGCCTACACGTTACCACCGCTGATTGTAGCGGTCGTTTGCTTTCAATTGTAGACCACTGCAATCTGAACTGCTGTCATAGACAGCTGGGACATTCATTGGTGCGGTGCGACTGTGCCTGCAAAAACGCTGAGGGCATTGGAAGCGGGGGTGCCACACCTACGAAAACTCATATGTTGGCACTATATTTCTTGCACATGCATGCAAGCAAACATAAAAATGCATATTATGATAGGTCACATTCTGTAGAGATTGCTGATGTAGCTGGTAGTTTGAGTCTAATTTCTTTTTTCTTTCTAGAAGTGAAAAACAGACCGCCCACCATACTGGTGTTTCCACATACAAGCGTGTTTGTTTATTAAGCAAGAAGACACCACAGGACATGTCGGGTTGTGCTGCAGCTTATTACAAACCCAGGGGCATTTTGAGGCACAACCCAAGCCACGGACCATCCTATCACTTATATAAAATAGGTCTGTGATGACATTTAAAAAAATATTGCAAGTAAAACCTTTTAAAACATGGCTAAAATCCATTTTAATGTTTACAAATCAGGTAAAATAATTCCTTCTGGAATTTTCCTCAGTTTTGGTTCTGCAGATTGAAGCACACTGCCAGCACAAGTTCTGTGACACTCCAGTTGCAAGGCAGGCACTGGCGTGTTGTGTTTCAAGATTACAGCATTTTATAAAGATGGTGGTTGTGCTGTCCAGCGGACAACGGAATACAAAACAGTCTCTTTAAAAATGAAAAAGTTGTTTTGTAAGTAGAGCGAGTAAGCGAGCGACTGTCGGAGAGACAGGGATTGGTGAGCAGTGGGGGGGGGTGGAATAAGGCATGATACACAACAATGAGCAGTTGTGGGGAGCAACAGACAGCCACAATAATGAATTTGTTTTTTTTTTTTTTTTTAATTAAGCTGTGCAGAGATTCGGTGGAGGGACTGAGCAAACAGACAGAGGATTACTGAAACAAGCGAGTGGGTAGGCAGGGTGAGGGGAAGTAAGTGGGATAAAGAACAGGAGCCAAGTTTAAATAATAACACAACAAATTTATGCTTGTTTTACATGGGATGAGAGTTGGGAGTTTGAGGAATGGATTATGTGGTCGGGGGAGACAGAGAGTGCTTGACCATGGGGAACAGTCACAGAATTTAAAAGAAATATGGCTATCAGTTAAAAACTGAAGATTATGTCAAGCTGTCACCAAGATATGGAATGTGTTATGGCCAGGTTGGCAAAGACTTGTTTTTAGGCAAGGTTTGTGTTCTCACAAGGCCCTGGCTAGACCCAAGTCTCAGCCAATCAGGACACAGGAATTTTCTATCCTTTTTATATCAATCCTTGATCAACTCCCACTGCATCTTTCCTGGACTTGGGAACACCATCAACACAGTCTAGACTAGCAACATGTAATGGGAAGAAAGGAGTCTATTGCATCATGAGTGACTGCAATGACTTCTGGTGACGTCATGGAGCCAAGAGAAGAGTAGTTGCTCAGCTCCTACACTTTTGAGAGAAAAAACTACCTTCAAAAACTATATTTTTGCAAAAATAAAGTACACAAATGGCTATGGAGGTAGTAAAAACAATTGGACCACCAGATTGCAAAGAAAGTTACAGCATAAAACCCAGGATGATGGCAGATCCAACCTGGACTTGGAATACTAGAGTAAGAGTCCTTCGCTGCCAAGTCAGCATGGCACAGATTACGACACAGAGGGAAAGGCTGAGCATTTATCTAGGAGTAGGTTTGAGATGCTGCTGAGGTAAATTAGGAGCACTAGGGCTGAAAATAAAAAGGAGTTTCAAAAACTCTCTCAACACTTCACCAAGTTGGAGCGGAGGATGGAGAAAGTAGAAGAGCGAATAGCAGAGTCTGAGGAAGGAACGGCTAAGGTGAGTTGGTGGTAGAGGCTCTCATTATACAAAATGTCTTGCTTCAAGTTAAATGTCTCAATTTGGAAGGGAGATCCAGACGGGATAACATTTGCCTCTATGGTCTGGCAGAAGGTGCAGAAGAACAATCTATTACTGCCTTTCTGGAAAATCTCCTGATAGATATTTTGGACTTACCAGCTGGCTACACATTATCCATAGAGACAGCCCATCGTTCTCTAGTGCCAAAGCTGACAAACCCAACTGCTCGCCGGCACTCAATTGTTATGAAATTTGCGAGCTATAAAACGAAAAAGGACATATTGTGGAGAGCATGGGGGGAAAAAGAACTTAAATACCTCAGCTCCAGACTATTCTTGGACCATGACTACCCTCCAGAAATACAGCAAGTCAGGATGCACTACGGCCCCATCATCAAGGTCCTTAAAGAGAAGCAGCTCGAGTTTCAGATGTCTTTCCCCATGAAGCTGACGTTTTTTTGGGGAGGATGGTCCAATGACCTATAATTCAGCTAGAGAAGCATTGGCAGGCATGAAGAACAAAGGCTTCCCACTTCCTGACCATGCCACGGAACGCTCACAGAGGCAGCCACAGATTCTGGTGGACTGGTAGCTGGTTACACAGGAAAATCTCAGCCTCCCCCTACAAAACAGGGTACTAAATGAGAAAAAGACCAAGGAGAAAGGTCAGTGGGGGATGCTGCTACAGAAGGTAAAGCCATCAAAAAATGGAGATTAATGAGTACCAATGCCCGTAGTCTGGGTAACAAGCTTCCTGAATTAGTGGCCTTGATGGAGGAGAAACATCTGGATATCATGGCAGTCACAGAAACATGGTACACACAGAACCATGACTGGGACGTAAACATACCAAGATACACTATCTACAGGAGGGACAGGGAGGGTAAAAAGAGGAGGAGGAGGAGTAGCTCTCACATAAGAGAAGGAATCAAAGCAACAGAACAAAAGGGTAAACAGGGAGGGAAGAAGCACTGTGGGTCAATTTGGAGGCAGGCAATGGCACCACAATCTGCACAGGGGTTAGATACAGACCTCTCTAGGGGAGGAAATGGACAAGGAAATGATAGAAAGTATACTTAGAATGGTAGAGGGGAGATATTGCTGATGGGTGATCTGAATATGCCAGATGTTAACTGGAGTACAGTTGCAGCAGCCACTTCTAAGAGTGGGGTTATTCTAGATGTCCTACAGGGGGCATGCCTTAGACAACTAGTATTGGAACCCACTCAAGAGGGAGCAATCTTAGACCTGGTCCTCTCAAATGGAGATGAAGAGAGGATCACAGATGTAGAAGTGGGTAGCCATCTTGGAACTAGCGACCATCGAACAGTATGGTTCACAATAAACACAGCAATAGAGTCAAGCCATACAAATGCAAAAGTACTGGACTTCAGGAGGACTGACTTTGCCAAAATGGGTGAGTGCCTAAGGAATGCACTAGCAAATGGGCAGGAAGGAGGGGTGGAAGAACAATGGGGAATAATAAAAACTGCCATCACAGAGGTAACAAGCCTTTGTGTAGCAAATAAACAAAACAAAACGATGTAGGAAACCACTATGGTTCTCAAAGGAGGTAGCAGTGAAGGTTCAAGAGAAAAGAAGCATTCAGAAAGTACAAGGAATCACAGAAGGAGCAGGACAGAGAATTGTATCAGTTAAAACAAAAGGAAGTGGAAGGCAGTCAGAACAGCAAAGGCCGAACTGAGGAAAAGATAGCCAACCCAGTTAAGAAGGGGATAAAACCTTTTTAGGTACATCAGGGAGCGAAGGAAGACTAAGGGAGGGATAGTGAGGCTTAATAAAGGGGGGGGGGGAGTGGGCAGAGGGTGACAGAAGAAAGGGTTCTGAAAGAACTCTTAAAACTGAAGGTGGACAAAGCAATGGGGCCTGATGGGATTCATCCCAGAATTCTAAAAGAACTAATGGTAGAACTAGTGACACCACTGACTACCCTCTTTAACAAATCATGGGAGGATGGGGTGGTACCTGAGGACTGGAGGAGGGCAGATTTGATTCCCCTTCACAAAAGTGGGAGTAAGGCAGAAGCGGGAAACTACAGACCAGTTAGTTTAACCTCAGTGATAGAAAATGATGGAATCACTTCTGAAGGAAAGAATTGTCAGTACCTAGAGGCCAGAGAGGCACAGGACCAATGCAGCATGGATTCACAGCAGGAAGGTCATGCCAGACAGATCTAATAGATGTCTTTGACTGGGTGACCAAAGTAGTAGATCAGAGAGGGCTGTGGACATGGCCTACCTAGACTTTAGCAAGGCATTTGACTCAGTCCCACACAAAAGATTAATATACAAGTTAGCCAGCCTGGGAGGGTCCCAAGATGATAGCCTGGGTAAGAATTGGCTGGAGAATAGGACACAGAGGGTAATAGTAAATGGAGTCCACTCTGAAGAAAGGGGTTACTAGTGGGGTGCCGCGAGTTCAATATTAGGACGGTCCTCTTCAATGTCTTTGTAGCGACATTGCAGAGGACTGGAAGGAAAAGTATGTCTCTTTGCAGATGACACAAAGATCTGTAACAGAGTTGATGCACAAGGTGGGGTGGAAAGGATGAGAAGGGACTTGGCAAGGTTAGAGGAATGGTCAAAATGTATGGCAGCTTAGATTTAATGCTAAGAAGTGCAAGGTAATGCACCTGGGAAACAAAAACCCAGGAGAAGAGTACACAATGGGGGTGAGATACTAACAACAACAAAATGGAAAGGGACCTGGGGTAGTCATATCAGATGACCTAAAGGTGGGCAAGCATATGTTAGAGGGCAGTAAGGAGGGTTGGGGATACTGTGCATAGGGGAGGCATCACCAGTAGAAAACAGGAAGTTGTTATACCTCTGTACAGACAGCTGGTGAGACCCCATCTGGAGTACTGTGTGCAGTTCTGGAGACCCAATCTCCACAAGGACATAGACAAGATGGAAGCTGTCCAGAGGAGGGCAACTAAAATGGTGCAGGGTCTGCACGGAAGACATATGAAGATAGACTAAGAAGCTTAATATGTATAGCCTCGAGGAAAGCAGGGAGAGGGAGACATGATAGAAACGCTCAAGCACCTCAAGGAATCAACAAAGTCCAAGAGGGTAGCATCTTTCAAAAAAAGAGGTGTGCAAGAACAAGGAGGAACAATTTGAAGATGGGGGGGTGGCTCAGAGGTAATGTAAGGAAGTATTTTTTCACAGAGAGGGTTGTGGATGCATGGAACGGCCTTCTGGAGGAGGTTGTGGAGTCAAAAACAGTGGTTGAATTCAAGTATGCATGGGACAGCCATAAGGCAATTCTAGGGGGTGGTGATAGAAGGAAGTAGGCTGCTGGTTAACTAGGATCTGCAGCTTATCCATTAGGTAGGGAAATGGGCAGACTGGGTGGGCCAAGTGGTCCTTATCTGCCATCAAATTTTATGTTTCTATGTACACAGCGGAAACATGGCGGAGTGCCTTTCCTTTCTGCACAAGATGCATTGGATCAGCGCGGCTCCCTGGCCCAGAAGATGAAAAGGCACACGGAATGCACGAATGACCCGCCCACCTGCTGAAGGACTTGAATGTTTACTTTTACTCTTGGCTGAGAGATGAGCGGGTAAGCGCTATGACCACACCAAAGTTATTTCCATTGTCCCTCCCAGTGTGGGACTTTTAAACCTAAACAACACTATGTGAATGTGTGGAAGGTGCCCCCCCATTGTTATACCACCGCGCATCAGGCAGTTCCCTGTGGCGATTGGGACTTCCCTGCCAGATTCTTCCTTAACATTAAGGAGTGGACTTTGCTGCAGATTGATATATGTGGGGAACACTGGGGTAACCTTTTGTTTATATGCAGTCACAAGGTGGTTGATCGTGGGAGGAAGGGGTGGACTGGTATGAGGTTCCAATGTGGGCTAAACTTTAGCTTTGTTGTTATTGTTCTCCTATAGCTTTCTTTAAAGGTGGACCAGGTGAAAGACAGGGGGTTCCCTGAACTAATTCATAGGATTGAGGGGCTTCCCATTCCACCCCCCCATTCGTTCTAGCTTCACGTATTCTAGATGGGTGACCCCACCCTCCACTTCCATGATTAAGGTGCTGTAATCCTCATACTGGAGTAAAGTGGTCCATTTGATTATAATGACAGGGACCAGTGCTATGGGGGGGGTTCTTTTCTAGGTGGGAAGGGGAACCTGGTCTGTACTGAATTCAAAAGGTATCATTGCCCCAACATTCCAGTATGTCTAAACTTCATTGCTCCCAAGGGGTGGGACATATTGGTGGAAAGACTAATGACCTCCAACCCTCCGGTGATGTCACACGAGCGAAATATCAAATAGGAGCCCACATCCTCATTGGAGACTCCAGAAGAGGGTCCTGTGCATTTAGGGTAGGCTCTTCCACCTCTTCTACTCACTCTGTCTCTTGTTTAGGGAAGGGCCTAGAGGTCTGATATGTTAGACTTCCTAAATTGGAAGCAAACAGGTTCTCAGAAGTTAGTTGTCCTGTTTGCAAGTTTTTTGGTGGGTTCTAAGAGTCTCAGTATACCACATACTAAAGAAGGATGTGGTTTAGATTTGTGGCATTGTTTGGGGATCTATTTTAAGTTGTTCAGAAATTACTTTATTAGGAAGGTAATTTTGTTACGATGTAGAAATAGATAAATGCTCAACATTGGTATGTTCTTACAATGTAGATGGTCTCACAAAACCTATCAAAAGAAGTAAGGTCTTATCCTATCCGAAACGTACGAAAGCAGATTTTTTGGTTGTTACAAGAAATGCATTTATCCCCACAGGAACACAGCAAACTGTCAAAATTCAGGTTTGGGTCAACAATTACAGCCTCTTATAAAAAAGGGAGATGTCGCAGAGTGGCCATAATAGTCCCTCATCATATTCCATTTGAATTAGTAGACACACGGACAGACAAAGAAGGGAGATTTGTCATGATGAAGGGTAGATTGCAGAATACCCTCGTTACCCTGGCACCTGTATATTTTCCTCTGGGCTCTTTGTTGGAGGACTACCATAAGTTTTTTATTTCAGTTGCAAGGACGGGCGGAAGGAACAGTAATTTGGGGACACGACTTTAACCTCATCTTTAATCCCCACTTGGATAGCATGTCTCAGATACCATGCAGGGGACATAGAAGAGCTAAAGCAGTAGGTAAACTATTAAAGGAAATGGGACACCAGGATGCTTAGAGATGGGTACACGGGCAGAGAAAGGACTATACGTTCTATTCAGCTGCTCACCGCATACTCGCATTGATTATTTTTTTATTTCTAGGGAAGATATGGAGGGGGTTCTGGATAGCTGGATAGGGGATTTCACCTTATCGGATCATGCCCCAATCTTTCTCAGACTGAACGTAGAGCAATTTCATAAGAACACCTTCTGGCATTTAAATATTTCATTGTTAAAATACCCTAAAATTAAAGACTCTATAAAAGAAACCTATGAGCAAGCGGTAAGAGACAATGTATCCCTGAAAGTGTCCTCGGCCACTCTATGGGATACACTAAAAGCTATCTTAAGGGGGAAATTCTTGGAGTTAGCTTCTAGGAAGAGATGTCAGTGGGATGAAAAATGGAAGAGACTTTCCAAACAGATTCAGCAATTAGAAGATTTACAAAAGGGGATGCTGGATAAACAAAGAACTAAGGAACTAATTGCCCTAAAAAAATAATTAAATTCCCTCCTAGATTATTACGTGGAGCAAAAATTATTATTTTTAAAGCAGAGATACCACGAGGGGGGCCTGAGTCCTTAAAACTATTGGTTTTATCACGGCCATTAAGCAGCACTTATCCCACAATTCTATTCGTATGGTTTCAGAGATCATGGAGGCATTCCGAGAATATTATAAAACTCTGTATATCCCTGAACCAGCTTTGGGTGAGGAGGAGCAGAAGTCCTTTTTTGCTGCGTTGGAGCTCCCTACTCTCACCCAAGCTCAAAATGACAGACTGTTAACCCCATAACCAACTCTGAAGTCCTCTCAGAGATCACTAGACTAAAATCTGGGAAACGCCCCAGTACGGATGGGTTACTGTCTGAGTTTTATAAGGCCTTCAAAGATATAATTACCCCACAGTTATTAAATATAGAATAATACATGGGGTAGTGTGTTTAACAAGATTTTACACATTCCCAAGGTGTTGGAGGCTACATAAACCCCGAAGGCAAAGGTGTGTGTAAAATCTTGATTTAAATACACCACCTCATGTTTTACTTTATATAATTGCTGGGGAGCATTTTCTTGCCACAGTAACTATATAAAATAAAATACATTGCCATTCAGCCGTGGATGGCTTGAAGCGCTGTCCGTCTGTGCCCCAGTCTGTGCTCTAGCTAAAGTGCAGCTTGTTTAAATTTACATTTTGTTTTCTGACTCCTTCAAGTGAGAAAAAAAAATGCTGTGAAAAAGTCTGAAGTTGATCATGGCTGTAAACTTACTGGCTGTGGAGTCTGGTACGGAAATGTAGATGCAGTCCTCGGGTTTACAGTGTCAACAGAAAGATTGCGGGTGGCACATGCACGGAATGAGAGAAACCCAGTGCGTGTTCATCGTTATAACCCGCAGGTTATAACGGTGAATTATAACCGGGTTTCTGTATGGGAGAAAATGCTCCCCAGTTATTATATACCTACTCTGATGCACTATCGCAAGACCATCCTATCCCCATGTCTTGGTCACAAGCCATAATCTCTGTCATACCGAAACCTGGACAGGACCCTTCCTACTGCACCTCGTACAGACCCATTTCAATCTTAAATATTGATTACAAAATGTTAACATCGATTTTCTCCTGAAGACTCCAACAACTTATGCCTTGTCTTATTCACCTGGACCAGGCGGGCTTTATACCCGGTCGCCAGGTGCAGGACAGCCTCCACAGAACTCTTCATATCATAGACCAAATTCACAGCACAAAAACACCAACTCTGTTATAAAGTCTAGATGCCAAAAAGGCTTTTGATAGGGTCTCCTGGGCCTTTTTGAAAGGGGTCCTTTCCAGGTTCGGATTTTCGCTGGATTTTGCCCATTGTTTATTTAAACTTTATCATTCCCAGCTGGCCCAGTGGCGCTGAGGGTTGAGGCGCTGGATGCCACACCTCGCTCTACGCTGGTGACCCGAGTTTGGGAACAGGCTCAGGCGCTGGTGGGTCAGCAGGGATGGGTTGAGGAAGGAGTGCCCTTGTGGTGCTCTCCTCCCTGGATGAATGGGTTGGGTCAGCTCAGAGTGCCGACGACCCCCAGTGGAGACCAGGGGTCGCTCCAGCAAGCCGGGCAGCATGAGATCAGCGTGGCCGACGCAGGCAGGGTTGCTGTGCAGCAGAGCATCGGGGCATGCCCAAATAGGGGTGGGGAACTAGCGTAGAACAAGGAAAAAAATGGCTTCATGGGACAGGCTATGGCACCAGTCCCCCATGCCCTCTGCCAGGTTCTCCTCAGCTGGCTTTCCATTTCCTCCCTCCGGGGTCCACCTGCAGTTGGAGTCTGACTTACAAGACAGCCCACAGAGGCGAGGGTTGTCCTCCCCAGGTGGGTGAAACTGGGGGTGCTGACTGCGGTGGGGGGGAGAGAGGAGGTGTAGACTGAAAGATCCACAGGCGGGCAGCACAAGGACTGGATGCCCAAGAGAAGGTCCCATGAACCACGACTGGAGTGAAATAGAATGGGGAAAAAAATACTTTATCATTCTCCTATTGGCTCTGTAAGTGCCAATGGACATATCTCCAACAAATTTCTGTTGGGCCGCGGTACCTGGCAGGTTTGCCCCCGCTCCCCCTTGCTTTTTGCCCTTTACATCAAACCCCTGGCCCAAGCCATCAGACAACATCCAGATATTAGAGGCATACAGCTTGGTGGGGAGGAGCACAAATTAGCACTTTAAGCAGATGATATTTTATTATACCTAACCAAACCAGACCAATCTCTCCAGAATAGTTTTTCATTAGTGCAGCTCTTCTTAACCCTATCCAGGTACTCAATGAACACCTCAAAAACAGAGATTCTGAATTTTTATTATGAAGCCCCGCAGAAAATTAGACGTCAATAACCAATGAGATGGGACCTTGGGTCCATGAAGTATTTGGGGGTCCAGATTACCCAGAAAAACCCTGACCTTTTTAAATTAAATTACAAACCTCTAATTGCACAACTGCATTTAGATTTTCAAAGGTGGCTGTGCTTGCCCTTATCACTTCATGCTCAGATTCAGGCACTCAAGATGAACACGCTGCCACGTCTACTATATTTCAATGTGCCCCTTGCCCACTTTCAAATACAGATTTTCGAACTTGGCAATCACTTTTTTCCCCTTTTATGTGGGGTATGAAGAGGTCAAGGGTTAGAAAACAAGTACTATTTCTTTCAAAAGTACAGGGAGGTTTGGAGGTGCCTCACCTTTTGGGATACTGGATAGGGACTCATATGAGAATCGCTTTGCTCTGGTCACATCAAACCTATGAAGCGCATTGGAAATCTATTAAATAGCAGGAAATGATCCACCCTTCTTTGCAGGTGCAATGTTACACCTATGGGGGACCCAGAGCCATGGCCCCATCCAGACACACGGCAGTAAATGTTACCTTGCGGGGTTAGTCTAAAGGAACTACCCGGGGAGCCATGAAGGTATAAATGTGGAAATACACTAGATGGGTGGATGATCCCACTTCTGGCCCAGCAAATCTAGATCCCTGGTTTCGGCGTCAAGTGGAGAAGGGTATTACCTCTCCATGGCAATTATTAAAAGATGATGTGGTGGTTACCTTTGACTAAGTTTGGAAAAGATTTGGCTGGTCAATGGCAGACCAATTACGCTTCTTTCAACTATGCGACTATATAAATGACAAGATGTGTAAATTTCAATTAGAGCTGTGAGAACCCTCTCTTGATCCCCCTTTTGAGAAAATATGGGCATCCCCCACAGGGGAAAGGCTAGCTCACTGCTTTATACCAATTATACAATAGATCAAGCATATACCACCACACATATTAAACATAAATGGGAAGAGGACCTTCAGATTAACCTGACAGATTAGCAATGAACTAACATATGGGCTAACACATGGTCCTCTGCCACATCTCCCACATGGCGGGAATTTTTATGGAAACTTCAAATTAGGTTCTTTTTAGTCCCTGTGGCACTTGCTAAGTGGAAACCACAGGTTCCCACTAATTGATGGAGAGGTTATGGTGAGATAGAAGCCACTCACCCCCACATTTTTTGGTCTTGCCCGAAGATTCAGAGCTGTTGGCAAGGCTTGATCACTCATTTAAAGGGAATCTTTGGGTTGTCAGTCCAGCTTGGGCCAGAACACCTGGTGATGGGACTCTATCCTGGGGACTTTCGAGGGGGAGAAGCAAAATACCTGTGGGGGGTGTTGATTGCGGCAGCTCTAAAGGGCATCACGAAGAGATGGTTGCTGTCAGACCCTCAACGGGTCTCAGAATGGGTAAAATTAGTGATACACATGAGGGGGGTTCGAGAGTCTTACATTCAGTCTAAAACAGCAGAATTCCCAATTCCAGAAGGTATGCTGACGCTACCTCGACATTTCGAGAGCGACCGATACTACAGCAACAACAGTGTGGGGCCCTGCCATTGCTTTCTGGGGGTATTGCACCCCCTCCCCGAAACAATTCCAACTTGGAGTTGGTTATTTTAGTAGTGGGGAGTCCCCCCCCCCGAAGAAAACAATCTGTTCAGAGAGAGAGAGAGAGAGAGAGACTATCAATTACA
This sequence comes from Neoceratodus forsteri, assembly GCA_016271365.2. Classification (NCBI taxonomy): domain Eukaryota; kingdom Metazoa; phylum Chordata; order Ceratodontiformes; family Ceratodontidae; genus Neoceratodus; species Neoceratodus forsteri. Next base: position 634,493,432 of record CM057450.1, on the reverse strand, counting down.
GTCTGATAGGTTAGAGACCATTATGATTCCATTTTGAAATATTTTTTGTTAAATAGTAGGAAGGGTGGATGTTATAACCTTATTTTTTCCCCCTTCCTTTATGATTAATAATAGGAATATTAAAGACTGGCTGTCACTAATGAATTTGAGACCCACAGTTTTGTTTGTTTTTATTCGATGTGTTATTTTCTTGTTATTGTTATGAAAAAATGTAGTAAGTGTTCAGTTGACTCTGTGATGAGCTGAAATACTGTAACGACTGTACACTTTCAATAAAGCTGAATATAAAATAAAATGAGTGACTGCACTATGTGGGGGGGGGGGCTCCTAATGTTCAGGAAGCATGTAATAAGAAAAGATCAAGACTCTGAATTAAAGCAAGGTTAGGTATAATTACACCATTAGCATGCATTTCAGTTCTACTGAAAAAGCAGATATAACAACCAGTGACATCAGTTTATTTTGGAGAAGGCAAGCAATTATAAATGTGAGGTTTTCAGCTAGAAATAATGATGCAAAAAAGGGTTGACTGTGTCCTCGTAAGCTTGCCTATGTTATCTTCTTACAGCCACACTGTTCTGCAATATGATTCTTCTTTTTGGGTTCTCCATTATTAGCTCTGTCTTTTGAATATAAACTTGACAAAGGCATTACTTACAGTAAGCACCTCCCTGGCCTTGGTGTAGCCAGTTGACTCATTTAGGACCTGTGGAGACTTCCTGGGTGTAGAAATGTTTTTCGGACTGTTAAAGGCTGCAAATCAGTTGGTTAGCAGGCAAATGCTTCTCAACTAGTAACTGAATGTCCAAACTGAACATAAAGTCCAACAGAATCCATTTTAATAAAAGTAAATGCTCATGAGTATCGTATTACAAGGGGAAAAATTGCAAGTCAGAACCAGGAGGGTTTCGAGTATTTCATATCCCACAAGGGGGAATGTCTTGTTAAACTTTGTCATTTCATACGGGAGGCACTTCGTAAGGTAACTGGCCCTTTAATTAGCATCTTCGGACTCCTTGGGGCTGTCCACCACCCTGTGGTAATAGGAAATTAACTATAACTGTGGGTTAGACATCCAAATTACCAAACATGACTCAGCATAAGGTAGATTTACTCAGACACTAGTCTGAAGATTTTGAACAGTACCAGCACTAAAATATTAATGAAGTATGGGGCATTCTGCTTCGAAGCTTACCTGGGGATACTATCCTTCCAACTTCACCTAGACCTGGAACCCTCCTCACCGCTTCCCCTCACAGGAATGTCCATGGTAGCCTGAAGGCTCCCAACCATCCTCTCCCTGGTGGAATTATGGCAACCAACTCAGGGCACTTGAGCCTACATAGTTTTTACCTTTTCCAGGCAGTGTGGCTCACCACACAAGTTAGAAGGGTTATAGAGGGGCTCTTCTCACTTGGGAACTGCAGCTTCTGCAAGTCCTGCCTCTTCACCCTCTAATCTGCCAGCCCTCAGACAGCAAAAGATCCCCGTAGCACACTCCAATACAGGGTCCCCCCCCCCGCTGCCCGGGGGGGCACTAAAGTACCTTAATACATTTCTTTACAATGTCCAGAACAATTATATTTCTACCACCAAAGCAGCACACTTTAGTTTTTTGAGTAAAAGAACTTTCCTTGAGGATCTGTACACTGTGGGGTAGCACTCCACAGGGGGCTCCATGGTGCAGGCTGCTACCATGATCCCAAGGCTTGGGTGGGTTCCACTTCTAGCAAGGCCTTTACTCCATCAGCTGCTTGCTGCAGCTCTATACAACTCCTCTCTAAGAATAAGTAAACAATCACACCCCATGACTCACCAGTCACTAGGAGCTGGCTGCACCCCCTACAAACTCCTAGCCAGTCCAGCCAGCATTGAGTCTCCAGGCTGGCTAGAGTTACATAGAAACATAGAAACATAGACTTTGACGGCAGATGAGGACCACTTGGCCCACCCAGTCTGCCCATTTCCCTACCTATTGGATAAGCTGCAGATTCTAGTTAACCAACAGCCTACTTCCTGCAACCCCCCACTATAATTGCCTTATGTCTGTCACATGCATGTTTGAATTCCCCCACTGTTTTAGACCCCACAACCTCTCCAGGAAGGCGGTTCCATCGTCCACCACTCTCTCTGTGAAAAATAATTCCTCACATTACCCTGAGCCATCCTCCTCTAACTTTAAATTTTGCCCCTTGTTCTTACATCTCTTTTCTGAAAGATGCTACCCTTCTGGACTTTGTTGATTCCTTGAGGTACTTAAAAGTTTCTATCATGTCCCCCCTGTCCCTCCTTTCATCAAGGGTATACATATTAAGCTTTCTCAGTCTCTCTTCATATGGTTTCTGATGTAGACCCTGCACCATTTCAGTTGCCCTCCTCTGGACTACTTCCATCCTATGTCCTTGCATAGATGAGGTCTCCAAAACTGGACGCAGTACTCCAGATGGGGTCTCACCAACTGTCTGTACAGAGGGATAACCACTTCCCTTTTTCTTCTTGTGATGCCCCTCCCTATGCATCCCAGTATCCCCCTGGCTCTCCTTACTGACTTCTCACATTGCTTACCCACCGTTAGGTCATCTGATATGACTACACCCAGATCCCTTTCCATTATTGTTGTTGTTAGTACCTCCCTGCTATTGTGTACTCTTCTCCTGGGTTTTTATTTCCCAGGTGCATTACTTGCATATCTTTGCATTGAATCTAAGTGCCATATGTCTGACCATTCCTCCAACCTTGCCAAGTCCTTCTCATCCTTTCTACCCCCTTGTGTATCAACTCTGTTACAGATCTTGTATCATCTGCAAAGAGGCATACCTTTCCTTCAGACCCTCTGCAATGTCACCTATAAAGATGTTAAAGAGGACTGGACCCAGTACTGAGCCCTGAGGTACTCCACTAGTAACCCCTTTCTTCGGAATGTGTTCCATTCACTATTACCTTCTGTGTCCTGCTGTGCAGCCAGTTTGTTACTCAGGCTACCACCCTGGGACCCACTTCCAGGCTGGCTAACTTGATTATTAATCTTTGTGCAGGACTGTGTCAAATGCCTGCTAAAGTCTAGGTAGGCCATATCCACAGCCCCTCCTGGTCTATTACTTTGGTCACCCAGTCAACGAAATCGATTAGATTCATCTGACATGACCTTCCTGCTGTGAATCCATGCTGCTTTGGGTCCTGTGCCCCGCTGGCCTCTAGGTACTGAACAATTCTTCCTTTCAGAAGTGATTCCATCATTTTCCCCACCACTGAGGTCAAACTAACAGGTTTGTAGTTTTCTGCTTCTGCCTTGCTCCCTTTTTTGTGAAGGGGAATCATATCTGCCCTCCTGCAGTCCTCAGGTACCACCCCATCCTCCCAGATTAACCCTCAGCATCCATGAATCTACTGGGGGGGGGGGCGCCTAAGCCACCTAGAAGTTACATTATAATTCAGGATATGATGGTTTGTTTTTTTGTCTGCATCTATTTTTCTGAATTTCACATAACTGTGTATGATGTATCATTTGGGAAAACAAGTTATCCCTCATAAACAGGTATAAAATATGTGAATACCCCTGTCAGTAAAAAGATTCATGCAAGCCACCTCCGGGATGCACCTTTAAACAAGCTATCATAGCTTGGTGTGCCTTTTCTAATCACACAAAACTTTAAAATTGCTCCAAACAGAGGAAGCCTTTCCAAAGACATCTCTTGTCTTGCTATAACAAGCTGCTTTTAGCCACAGATGTAACAACTTCAACACAATTGTTGTAATTAATGTTCTCTCATTTTTAAGGAAACAAAAGGTTTCTGAAATCCTCAGATCCTTATAAATCCTAAACACGCTAATGCACTGTGGTGTGTTTAACATTTATGGGCAGCTCCACCCAAATGCCTCAAAAAGATACTTGGTAGGCCGGCCTGCTGGCGCAGCGGTAGGGCTACCGCTCACGGCACCAGCGACCTGGGTTCGGAAATGGACTCAGGTAGCTGGAGGGTCAGCCTGGGGGATTAAGCGCCCATAGGCCACTCTCCTTCTCTGGGGAGGGTGGGTTGCCTGCTCTGCTGCTATACTGCCACCTGGGCGACCACGGGTGGTGGTGCAACGAGACAGTCTGCAAGGGAGGGAGGACATCGGCCAGGAGTCAGAGCGTTAGTCCATCATTATGCGCTCTGCTCCTAGACTCCCCCTTCGTGCCAACATCCGTTGGGATGGCAGAAACAAGGAAAATGGACCCTTGGATGCCTGCGTAGATGGGGGGATCTAGCTCCCAGACTCCATAACCCAGCTCTCGGAGGTGTACGACCAGATCGCCCGACACACACTCTGATGGACTGAAGGGGGAAGTCCCGGGAGACCCCCTCCTCCCCCCCCGGGGGGTAGGCCAAGGTAGCATGGGGGTGAATCTGGTGACTCCCTGAGAGGTACCAGGGGAGGGGCAGAGAGAGCATAAGACCCACAAAAAGAGAGAAGCATTCAAGGTGAAAAGGGGGCAAAAAAAAAAAAAGATACTTGGTAGGGGTTAAAAAGGAAAGCAGCCCACAGGAACTCAGTTCCACCATCTCTTAAAAAAACTACATGACGGTTCCAGCACCTCCTCTGTCATCTTTCTCCACTGACTACTATAGGAGAGTTCCACCACCTAGGATTCTATAAGAGTTCCCCCACCTAAACATTTCCAGTTAACTGATACTAGGCATGTTCTTTTTATCACCTGAGGTTTATAAGAAATCTACTCAGGTTTATTTTTCACCTTCTGGATTTCCCAAAGCTATTTAATTTCTCATTAATGGGACACATTCATGTACAGTGTCAGACATAGTTTCAAAGCCCATGAAACATTCTTTTAATTGAGGTATTGGGCATACCTGTAGCTGGAAGCAGTCCAGAGATATAGATGACCAAGTCTGTGCAATATAAATACTACATTACAGCCATTCTTATAACCTTGTGATGCCAGTGACGATCAAGCAGTGCTTAATTCAGTGCAGTTAGACACTGATTGATCATCACTGACATCACAAGATTCTATGAATGGCTCTAACGTAGTGTTTATATCGCACAGACTACGTCATCTATATCTTTGGACTGCTTCCAGCAACAGGTATGCCCAATACCTTAATTAAAAGAACTTTTCATGGGCTTTCAAACTGTGTCTGCCACTGTACATGAATGTGTCCCTTTAACAGAATACACACACCACACATTACATTCATACAATATTGCTGTAGTTGTTGTCAAATTCTTTTACCTGTTTACTAGTATAATCACCGATATGAGTTTCATTGCTTCAAGGGAATAAGAAATGCAGACATGGAAGACTTGTCTAAGTTTTTGTTGTTACCAGCAACGAAAAGGCACAGACAAAAAAAATAGCTTGCCATGTGTCCTGGGAGATGCTGTGTTCCATTTCTTTTGCTTACACCTGAAGAAGGGACCTATGTGCCTCTGAAGGCTTGTGTAGTGTAATAGCTATATACAACTTATTTTTTAGTCTAATGATAGGTATAGTCTGTAAGGAATCCAGTATCAGTGACAGAAACATTTCTTTTTTTAAATGTAACATTACAGTTCCAGAGCAATTATTCAACAAAGTCAATTTAGACCCTTTTATCTGAGTTCCATAAGCACGCTTCATCCTTCTGCCACTATAGGAAATGTTGCATGTTAATCATACACAGACATACAGTAAAAAACCTTTACCATATCTATTTAAAATATAATTAAATGTTTTCTAGCTGCTCTACTGTAATTTGCCCTGCCATGTGCCATGATTAACAGGTAGTCTGGCTTAGTGGTGAGTCTGTTGAGCTATGAACCAGGAGCCCCAGGTTTGAATCCTACTACTGCCCTCATAGTGTGATTGAGCAAGCCATGCATAACCTCTCTCTATGACCTTGCTAATCTACCAGTTTATTTATTGGATTTTGTTGACTGGGTTGGCTCAGTGACATACAACCCTTTTCCGGGAGTGACCCGGAATAAGCAAAATACAGATTAAGCCCAGAAATCACATGGTACAGAATCATGTACAATTAAACAACATAAGCAACACAGTGACAATGGTAGTTACAATAGGTACAGCATTGGTGGTCAGCAATGATACACAGAATTTTCAGCACACAGATCAATAAAGTGCATTGTGCAGTGTTACAGTATAGAGAACAAAACCTCAAGTTCATGGGACTGTGCTGTTTGAATATCCCTGTGAAGCTAAAATGCAAGCACTGCTCTCTTACCCCTCTGGATTGTGAAATGCCTTGGGCTAGTATGTATACAAAAAAACATTTCTGCCAGTGGATAGAGCATACAGAAAAGCACATGAAGCCCATATTTGAATCCCACTACCACCACTTACTCACAGTGTGACTCTGATCAAGAGTGCTCTCTTTGCTGTATCTTGTTATTCTATCTCTGCTATTTGAATCTCCCTCTGTGCCTAAATGGCACAGACCCATTAAACTGGAGCCAAGGTGTAAATCCCACTATAACCACTTACTCGCAGTGTTTCTTAGCCTACAATGGCAACAACACTCTCGTCTTTCTCTCCTTCACCTGACTTGTAAAGCTCCATAGGATATAATGTAAATGACAGCTATACTCGCTATTGCTGGATCTCTCCATATGTGCATGTTCCTAGTCAGAGTTCCTTGACCTGTTCCCTCGGCCCACCAGGCACTTGAGCCTATCTCCCTACTTTGGTTATTACATTTGTTTATATGCTCTGTACTATCACTTTAGTTGTGCAATTTCTGTTAAACTAGGCATGCCACGCTGACGTAACTGCTATTTTTACTTGTTACTTGTCACCTGTATAATCTTACTGTTCCCTGTTTGACTATGTATGTTGTAAATTGCTGGGCCTGTCGTCTGGTAATGTTCTGTATCATGTATCCTCCCGGGTCATACCTGAAAATAGGCACATGTTCCTAATGTAACTCACCCGGTAAACAAAAGCATATAAATAAGTAAACAAATAAAGGCACTTTAAAATAAAATCTGGTCAGAGTCAATACGGCTACAAAATGATGAATTTGCAGCACCTCATGAACCACAAAGGTGAAAGTGTTTAAATCCCTGCCAAAATGTGATTGTGCAGCACCAGAACATCATCCCGTACCACAGGTGCACAAACACATTTTGGCAAGAATTTGAAAAATGACAGCTGTCACGTTCATGAGGTGGTGTGAAAAAATGGCTACGTTGAAAATTTGGGTCAACATATTTAAAATTACCGAAGTTCTGAACAAGCATAGAAAAACGTCAACATACACTCATAACTTTATCATTTTTACACATTTTATCCCCAAATTTTCAACATAGCCTTCTTATGACCCCACTTCATGAGCAATGGTGGTGAAGATTTTCAAATCCTGTCTGAAAGGTGATTTCACCAAGTGACCACTAAATCACCTTTCGGGCCTGATTTGCATAATTCCACCACCATTGTTCATGAGGTGGGGTCCCAAAAAAGGCCACGTTGAGAATTTGGGGTGAAAATATGCAAAATGACAAAGTTATGCATCAAAGTTCAAAACCTCATTAAAATACATTGACCTGCATTTACCTTAGTTTCTCAAATTGCAGTCACTGGCTCCAGCAATAAGACGTGTCTTCGATCAGAGAGTGGATCTTCGCCCTGGGACACGTTCAGGTGAGTGAAGGTGTGTGGGTGTGTGTGGGGGTGTCCGGTGGTGACTGCTGAGTGGGAGAACAGGGTAGCAGGGGAGAGATCAGCGAGGGATCATTTTCATTTTTACATATTCAAAGAAAAACAAAACATTGAGGGATGGTTTTATTACAGGTCACATTTAAGAAATTAATATGGGGGTGGCAATCAGAGGGCAGGGGTGCCACGAGACACCAGGGAAACATGAGGAAAACACGGGGGATAGCGATCGGATAGGGGCCACTAGACACCAGGGAAACATTAGGGAAACATGGGCAACAATGATCAGAGGGCATAGGTGTGCCACTAGACACCAGGGAAACATTAGGGAAACATAGGGATGGTGATTGGAGGGTGGGGGGTGCCATTAGACACCAGAGAAACATTAGGGGAGTATGGAGATGGCAATCGAATGGCTGAGGGAGCCACTAGACACCAGGGAAACATTAAGAAAACACGGGACTGGTGATTGGAGGGTGGGGGGGGGCCACTAGACACCAGGGAAACATAACAGAAAAACTTGGATGAAGATCAGAGGGCAGGGGTGCCACAAGATACCAGGGAAACATTAGGGAAACACCAGGATAGTGATCGAAGGGTGGGGGGTGCCACTAGACACTAGGAAATATTATATAGATAGGGGGCCAGCAACCAGAGGGCAGTGGATGCCACTAGACACTAGTGAAATATTACATGGATGGGGGACAGTGATTGGAGGGCAGGGGTGCCATTAGCACCAGGAAAACATTATAGTAATAGAGGGATGGCGATCGGAGGGTGGGGCGCTATTAGACTCCAGGGTTACATTATATAAATATGGGGCTGGTGACTGGAGGGTGGGGGTGCCACTAAACACCGGGGAAGCATTACAGGGTGGGGATGTTGCCTAGCTCCGAACCGGAAGTGAACCAGAAGTGAGCTTGGAGCAGGAAAATAATGTGACCGGTGGGAGGGGGGAAAGGGAGGAACAGCACTGTACTCAGTAGAAAGGACCACATGTGCTTCAACTCCACAGTGGAAGGACAAGTGCAGATATCCAGTCACATGCTTCCAGAGTCCCCTCTCTCTGCTACATAATAGCAATACATCACATAGCTCTGATATGCAGCCATAAAAACAAAATTACTTTCAACATTCCCTAAAACTGTTTTCTAAAAAGTAAAGTGGGAATCATGACCTAACAGAATAGTGCTTTGTCAAAAAAACAAATGTACAGAATAAAAATCACTGACTTGTAAAAACAGAAAAATATATTTTTTTTTGTTTAAATAAAATATTTCAAAATACTCAAAACAAGCCCCCCAAGCTCCAGAAATATCCCTCTGTACACTTACAGTAAGTAACAGATTTGGTAGTTTAAGAATGTTTTAAAACTCAAACTCTTGCACATATCTAACCACTCCATCTTTCCTCTCTATCTTTCCCCACAAAATCGCATGGCAGCAGGGCAGACAAAGTGAAAGCTGACTGTATACCCACTTGCACTTGTTTCTGCAACAATGTGACATCTTATTCACTTGGGGACTATGACCTGCGTGATCCTGAGACTTCAGCCTCCTCTTGCAATCCCATGGATCACTACAAGGAAATGACGCTGAGCTCTGATTACCAGCATTGTTTTTGGGAGGATGTACAGTGTACTTTCTGGTGGCAATGTAGATGTAGTGCCCTGTACCGTATGCTGTACAGTACAGGGAACTATAGGGGTTAATGCACACTTGAGCATTACATTTGTTAAAGCAGTTTCACTGACGGTTTGAAAGCAAGATTAAGATTGAGCATTATATTTTATATTTTTTATAAAATGAAGCCACCTGATAGGCTAACAAGCTCTGTAAGTTGTGCAATTATGTCACCATAATTACACAGCTTCACACTGGGACTTGGTAGTAGCAACATTGCACAGTAAGCAAATCAGTCCCCCTGCATCCCGGAAGTAACCTGCCATCACAAACGTGTCTGCCACCTTTACTCACTAAAAACAATCAACTAGGCCCTAAAATCAAACTCTTAAAAATAAAACAAATTTGAACTCACATGCTGCTGAAAATTCCTTGCATTGAGAGGGGTTTGTAATTAATGAAGGCACCCTTCCCCCGCACTGGCCGCCAGTTCTCCTGGAAGCTGCTTTTCCCTGCTACAGACATATGCTGAGAAGCTGCTAAGAGAGGATTACTGCAGCCACCGCACCAATCACAGCAAAGCTGTGCCTTCTCTCCCTCCAATCTGCCAATCCATGCTGCGTGCTGCCTTTGTTCCTCGAGTCCTCTTATGAAGTTGCTCCTACACTGCGCTACAGCAGCTGGACTCACAAACTGCTGAGGGACCTTATGGGTTGAAAAGGCTTTGTAACTGCAGAAGGCACTCTCCCCCCACACTGGCCACCAATTCTCCCAGAAGTTGCTTTTTCCTGCTACAGGCAGGTGCCAAGAAGTTGCTAGGACAGGATTACAGTGGCAGTTACTCACAGTAAAGCCATACCTCCTCTCCCTCCAATCCACCAATCCATGCTACTTTTTTTCCTGAGTCCTCTTAAAATCATTGTCTCCACTAGGGGTCCTCTGCACTGCGGTCTGGAGTGTAAAAGACTGCAGTGAAAAGGACATTGAGGGACTCTGCCAGGAAGTCAGCCAGGGAGGCAGCCAGCAGCTGGAAATGCTGTCTGAACGTGGAGCCAGTACGTAAGGACTTGTACTACTTAGAATGCTCATTGCGTTTACAAATAGTTGTCCCTACTGCTTTGGTTTTGTATTTGTCACACAATAACTACTTAAGAGTTCAGAATTGATGCACCACTGTGCTTAATCTCTTGTCATACTGTGTGTTTATACCACTATCCATTCCAACTACACCTTAACTGGGTGGTGTGTGCTTATAACTACCTCTTCAGCAGTTGCTGCTTTTTATCCTACTGCCTTTGCTGCCTGGTCTATTTTACATTAGTATCCCCCTCTCTAAGCTATGTATTATCTTTCCATTCCTCCCCCACCCCATTTGGCCTAGTTTACCTCAGCAGTCTTTTACATGTATTTTGTTGCAGTCTCTCACTGGGTGATCCCTGCAGTCTGTAACTTATTTAGTTAGTCCTGTGGGTGTGCTTTACCCATCACTTAAACATCGTTTTGCTGTGCTCCCCTGCTATGCCCATTCCTAGTGCTGCCCTCATTTCTGACACTTCCTGTGGCACTAGGGCATTGTTTAGAACCCAACCGGAACTCATTATGTCTGCTCTTGTGACTCTTGAGTCTCTGTTTTGGCTCTGCACTTGCTGGAGTCCACCCCAACACCCTACCACAGGTACCCCCATGCAGTGTCAGTCCTACACCAACTTTTATTCCTGGGGTAGTGGTACTGATTATATCCCTCCCTCCCCCCAGCCCATAAGGGGGGCAGATTTCCTGTCTCTCACTCCTGATCCCTCACCACCTGGCATTATTCTATTATTTTTTTTAAGTGTTCTGGGATATCTGATTCAACCAGGTTTATGCTAATATTACATATGTCAGGGTTATTGTCCCCCCCCAAGGCACCACAGTAAGAGGCTGTGGTGCCTCCCCAGACACAGGAGTTTGGTACTTATTCTGTGAGTTGTGTTTGGCTCAGTCCATCCCCACCAGGACCCTTGCACCATTCCAACAACCAATCCCTAAAGACTGCCAAGATTAATACACCTGAACATTCAGAGAATGCCAGTCAAATCTAACCAACTGGAAGCATGGGTATCAGCATCTAAGCTTGACATCATTACACTTTCCAAAACATGGCTAGCCAACAAAATATCTGATGATGAATAAAATTAACCGTCTGTTCTATCTTTGGAAGAGATAGGAGAAATAAATGGGGAGGTGGCAGCCTCGTCTACAGCTCCAAACATCTTAGGGCTACTGAGTTCCCAACCCAAATCCCCTCAGGCCCATGTGACCTCCTTTCTCTTTATATTTTGTTCGGCCAGGAGAACAGCCTTTCAGTTAGCACCATTTACATCCCCCCAAGCAGGCAGAAGAGAACCAGCCTGTCATCTCTGACTTTGGAGGTTCTTTGCTCAAAAGCAGGGAATGAATTCTTCTCTGAGACTTTAACATGAACTGGCCCTCAGGCCAAGCTGACAAAGCCAGAGATCTATTTGTAAACTTTGGTCTGAGCTAGATTATTACCAACTGTACCAGGGAAAACTACAAGTCCATATATGAATCTACTCTAGACTAGATTGTAGTTTCTTACTCCTCCAACATCTGCAACTCCAGGGTAGTTCCTGACTCGATCAGTGACCACAATCTGGACTTCTGCAACTGGTCCACCAAGCTCCCTCATGCCTCCCCAATTTATACCAGTTCCAGATGTCTCAAGGATCTAAATCTGGAGGCTTTCAACTCTGCTCTACTCTCCTCTGACTGATCTTTCCTAGACAATATAGAGGACACTGACACGGCCTACTTAAGATCTTCACTAGGATTTGTGAGAACTTCTGTCTTATGAAGTGACTCAGAATTCAAGACAACAAGCAGGAATGGGTCACTGAGGATATCCCTTAATTAATGCCAGGGACAAAATGTGGACCCTATATAAGAAAATGAAAGACTCAACCTACTTGCAAGAATACACATCTTTTCGAAATAACTGTCAAAGAACATCTGTGTGCAAACACTGAGGAAAGGATTACCACAAAGGGCATTTGGCTGGGAAGCCAAGTTTCAAGAAAATACAAAATCACACATGCCCACACAATGCAAAGCATCATGGGCTGCATATGCAAATCACCACAGAATGTTATGCTGGTTCAACTTTAAGCAGAATTGCATGGTGCCAAAAGGTCTCTCACACAATCTGCAAAGGGTGCTAACAGATGACATAGACACGTGTTTCGTCCTACCAGGACTCATCAGTATGCCTCATCTGTTTGACACCCCAGTGGAATGAACCAGCTACCCTAAGATGGTCTGTCTGGGTTATATTGTGGTGAACCCATTAAAATAAAAAACTATTTAAAAGACAAAGAACCTCAAATAACGGTAAATCTGTGGTTCACAAAACTAAAAGTTTGCCATATAAAAGTTGGCCTGACGTCCAATGTTGGGACAACATTAACAATATCATAAGTAGATCAAAGGGTACCCAGTCCTGGATCATAGAGGGTAAGGATGGGGTCACACGTAACCCCAAGACTACTGCCTTGCTGTTTAACAGTTTCTTTTCAGACACCTTGATAAATATTGTAATCTATCTCAAAGCTCCCTCCCTTTGCAGGTCTCAACTGTTTCATCAGACGGAATCTCCCCACCAAAATTCTAATTCAAACACCTGACCGTGGGGCAGGTAGCCAAATACCTGAGATACTCCACTCTGAATCCTGTCTCTGGCCCTGATGGGATTGATTACTGCCTTGTTAAACTGGCTAGCGAGGTGCTGGCATACCCCATCTCATGTATTTTTATCTTCTTCCTTTGCACGGGTGACTATCTCCAATTGTGGAAAATGGCCACTATTATCCTAGTTAAACACCTCACCTCCAACTATAGTGCCATCTCTTTCCTAGCCCCCCTCTCAAAAGTGTTCAAAAGGATTGTTTTTGATCAGACGTGTGCCTACACTCAGCACTATGACTTGCTGACCAGTATATAAAACACAAAAATCCAGCACTCACCACCTCCCCCCAAAAAATGCTGCTCTCATTCACGAAACAGTGCCAAAATCTTTACTGCAGGTGTCCAGAAGCAGAAACAAAAGTCAAAAGGCACTCATCTTAACACGTTTCAGGGTTCTCCCCTTTATCAAAAGATAGTGCCCAGCATGGATTTCTCCCCAAGAACAATATTGAGACTGCCCTTTTGAAACTCACTGACTATGTGCATCTAGCCTTAGAGTCAGGAAAATATGTGGCCACAACATTTGTGGACCTCACCAAGGCCTTCAGTCTACTGGACCATGAATTGCTGATTCATGCCCTTTCTTTGCTCAGTTTTTCACCCAATGCCACCTTTTGGTTCAAAAACTACCTGTCCAGCAGAGTGTACAGGACTGCAATTGACAATGTCCACTCGGACTTTCATCCCATCAACTGCGGGGTCCCACAAGGTTCTATCCTTGGTCCCCTGTTTTTCTCACTTTTTCTAAACTCACCAATTTATTTATTTATTTATTTGAATTTTGATGACTGGGTAGGTCAACCGAGACAAAGTCCCTTTTTCAGCAATGACCAGAGGAATAAAGCATTCCAAGAACAAACTATAATACAATAATACACATAGAATAATACAGTGAGTCACAATATACAGTTAAGCCATAGGTAAATAACAACAGGACCCGAGTAGGCAATAACCAAAGGATTCAGGATTACAGGCAATTTGCAGGTAGTCAGGGGAGGCAGGAGGCAGATTAACATTTTATACCATGTGCAGGGACATTTATGCCATTCACACAACAGATGTCAACAATTTAAACAGCAAGATAACTAAAGATAGTCAGATTCAGCTGCATTTGGTTAGAGACATGGGGTTCAGGTTACAGTCAGATGTAATTCTAGGTAGAGGAGGAGTGAGAAGTGGGGAGAACAGCTGGTCTTTGAGATAGGAGAGAAGGGAGGCTGTTTGTGACCATTGCGGAGATTGACAGAGACACATAAAATTAGTCACGTGTGGCCTTACTTGTTAATGCTTGCCCATCCACCAAAACCTTACTTTATTCTGAAGATGCTGACATCTTTAGCTCAGGCAGGACCTGGCAGCCTTCAACAAAATCATTCAACATGGCTCTGACTGCCTCCAAACATGGCTCTTAAATAATAAGATGGTCCTCAACACCAAAAAGCTAAAGCCATGCTTTTTGGGGGATGCACAAGAAAGCGGCCAGCTCTCCTTTTCTTATCCACAATTTAGATGGCAATGTGGTGGAGCTTGCCTAACAGTTTAAATACCTAGGTGCCTCTCTGGACAACTCACCATCCTTTGACACTCATGTCAATAACCTGGTAACAATAATGTACCAGAGACTTAGTGCCCCACACAGGGTCAAAAGGTTCCTGATTCATGAAACAAAGTGATTACTCGCACACAGCCTACTGTTCCCTGTTGTTGACTATGGTTCCCTTGTGTTTGCTGCCGCTCCTTCCAGGGCCCTCACCAAGGTGCACACTATTTAGAACAGTATCTTTCACTTCACGACTGACCTGCTTTGTCATACACATCATTGACAACTATATAAATCTGCTGCCTGCCTTTCCCTGGAAAATAGATTTGCCCATAGGTTGGTGGTGTTGCTACAAAAGGTGGTGCTAGGAAAAGTTCCATCCTGTATTTCCACATTCTTTCCCCACTTCACCAATAAGCCAGGAACATGCTCTCCATTCAGATTTACTTTCCTATGCCCCTTTAGAAACACTGCTGCAGGGCAAAGTGCTCTGTACTTCAGGGCACAACCTACTACCTTCCCACCTCACTTCAGGAATAAGCATCCCTTCCTTCAGTGCCAGCCTCTGCCAGTTTCTGATTGATAAAACGCACTATAACATACCAAATTGTTATTCTCCTACTTGTATCATGTATTACCAGCTTGTACGTGTGTCATTTTGCCTGTTGCTCTGTATTACCTACCTTGAAAGTTAATGTTTACAACTGGTCTCTTGTGAAAATGGGCTATTTAGCTCATCTTGTTCTCCAGTATAATAATTAAAAATGAAAATTAAAAATAATTAAATGTTATTTCCCTAATCAAAGCAATATTTTTACACATATACTGAAAAAAAACATGAAGGACTGTTCATAGTTTTCATAACTAGTGTTCCTTTGCCAACCATGAACAATCCCCTTCCTATCTTACTTACCAGGGTAATATCTGCTGTCTACCCTGCCACAGATATAAAAGAGGCTGTGGCTCCACAAGAGGCATTTTGTTGCGTTTACGTATGTTGACAGATGAGCTATCTAAAAGTGCAGTTGTGTAGAACTTTGAATTCCCATATTTCATGGTAAACATTCCAGCTTCTGAATGTGGGGAAAAGATAGGAAAAAAAAAACAGGGTGAAGGGAGGCAACAATACAGAAATAAATATATAAAATGCTTTCATGCCGTGCACATAAAACTACCCATGTGATGTGTGTGCTGCAAGCATGATTTAAATGTTAAATTGGAACCAGTTTCATGCATGTGGCATGCGTGCAGCAAGCAATCGTGGAAAGCATGTTTTTTATGTTAAATTGGAACAGACTGCATACATGTGGTATGCATGCAAAAAGCAAGTGGTCACTGATAACTGCACTCATAAAAGTTAAGTGATTTGCTGAGGATCACATAGTATACAAGGGGGGTTGATGAGATTCAAACCCAGGTCTTCAGGTCTCCATGTCTCCCAGTTTACAGTTCACTGCCTTTAACCACTAAGCCATACTGCCTGCATACATATGGCTCACTTGTACTTCAATACAAATCTGCATACATCTGCATGCATGCAGTATGCTTATAGCCATCAATATACTTTTTAGTTTTCTTGTCCCCCCTCATCTCAGCTGCACAGCTGAACTGTAGAACACATACCAATGAAAACATGTGGTTATTCCCACCCCAATACACACATACTTATCCACAAAACTGCTTAATTACTTCTCTCTGGCCTGTACTCCCACTATTTTCTCTCCATAGTTTTGAATGCTTCCACACAAATGGACTTTAAAGGGCAAACACAAAAGTAGCAATAACTTGACTCCCACCTACATGGCCAGTTCCCCCATGCACACACACACACTGTAGGGGGAGCAGCCACACTGCTACAGACAACCCACAAAGTATAGATAAAGGGCAAGAGTCTCTTACTGAGTACTAGGGAGCCAGAGGTAGGAGTCTTTAATAGACTTTTTTCATGGGTCATAGTGCAAAGGCGTACCCCCTTGAAATGAATGGAGTTATTTTTTATTTAGTTTTTTTGTTGACTGGGTAAGTGCACTAGGCAGATTCTTCCTATTTTCAGGCACAACCCGGGGAGGGAGATACATATGAAATGCCAAGTGACCTTGAACCAGAGTAAGCTGTTGGTGGTATTTTTAGTGAATGAGGGAAGTTTGGCCAGGGCACTAGGGAAACTTCCCTACTCTTTTTGTGGGGGTTGTTGGATGATGATTTTTTTGTTTTCCTTTTGACTCTCTTGTATTTTTCTTTCTGTTCTTCTTTTTCATTATGGTTTTGTATGCTGTAATACTTTTCTGTATTTTTGTTGCTGTTTTCGAGAAGTGCCATGGGATCTTTAACATCCACCTGAACTACCGCCAGAACAGGCAGATGGGACCTTGGTGTGACGTCTCATCCTATTTTATAACTTATGATGGTGAGTTGGAGAATAATGAATGCCACTGTTCTACAAACAAGGCCTGTGTTAGTTGAGCAGTGGCCTTCATTAATCTCTAACTCTCCATCAATGATGTATAAAATAGTAATAAAAATATACCCTCATTCATTTCAATGGGACACTCCTCTACACTCTTCCTTGCCCTATGTCATAATGTGCCTGAGCGTGGGGATGTGGAGGTCAGCTTCAGTGGGGTGGAGGGGGCACAAGATGACATCCTGGGTAAAGAACTGGCTGGAGAATAGGACACAGAGAGTAATAGTAAATGGAGTCCACTCAGAAGAAAGGAGGGTTACTAGTGGGCTACCGCAGGGTTCAGTATTAGGACTGGTCCTCTTCAATGTCTTTATAAGCGACATTGCGGAAGGACTGGAAGGAAAGTATGTCTCTTTGCAGATGACACTAAGATCTGCAACAGAGTTGATGCACAGGGTGGGGTGGAAAGGATGAGAAGGACTTGGCAAGGTTAGAGGAATGGTCAAATGTATGGCAGCTTAGATTCAATGCTAAGAAGTGCAAGGTAATGCACCTGGGAAACAAAACCCAGGGAAGAGTACACAATGGGGGTGAGATACTAACAACAACAAAAATGGAAAGGGACCTGGGGGTAGTCATATCAGATGACCTAAAGGTGGGCAAGCAATGTGAGAGGGCAGCAAGGAGGGTTGGGGTTACTGGGATGCATAGGGAGAGGCATCACCAGTAGAAAACAGGAAGTTGTTATCCTCTGTACAGATAGCTGGTGAGACCCCATCTGGAGTACTGTGTGCAGTTCTGGAGACCCAATCTCCAAGAAAGACATAGACAGGATGGAAGCTGTCCAGAGGAGGGCAACAAAATGGTGCAGGGTCTGCACCGGAAGACATATGAAGAGAAACTTAAGGAGCTTAATATGTATAGCCTCGAGGAAAGGAGGGAGAGGGGGGACATGATAGAAACTTTCAAGTACCTCAAGGGAATCAACAAAGTCCAAGAGGGTAGCATCTTTCAAAAAAGAGTGTGCAAGAACAAGAGGGAACAATTTGAAGATAGAGGGGCGGCTCAGAGGTAATTATAAGGTATTTTTTCACAGAGAGGGTTGTGGATGCATGGAACAGCCTTCTGGAGGAGGTTGTGGAGTCAAAATCAGTGGTGGAATTCAAGCATGCATGGGACAGTCATAAGGCAACTCTGGGGGTTGGGGGTAAGAAGAAGTAGGCTGCTGGTTAACTAGGATCTGCAGCTTATCCAGTAGGTAGGGAAATGGGCAGACTGGGTGGGCCAAGTGGTCCTTATCTGCCGTCAAATTCTATGTTTCTATGTTTCTATAGTAGGGCTCATAGTAGGGCATTAATTGTCTGTGCATACCATACCACTCAACTGTCCCTGAATGCAAGGGACAGCCCTCATTTTACCCCTGAAAACTGCTCTGCCCCTCATCCATCCCTTATGGAAAACATGCTGCTCACACAGAGGATGTCCTGTAAATTTAGACATTATGGTAGGGGCACCATTTCAGATTTCAGCAGGGGGGAGCCAACAAACAGTGGAGGTCAAGTGCTAGTTAGCCCCTAAGTGGCAAGCTCTGGAATGTCTGGAACATCTCTAAAAGGTAAAACTCATTTTTTTGTAACTGAAAAGTGTAATGCAGCTGGCCCAGTGATGTGGAGGGCTGAGGCTTACCTTCTGCTATGCTGGTGACCCGTGTGAGTGGTGTGAGCAGGCTGCTGGGGGTTGGCCAGGGAGGGTGAGATCGAGCATCTGGAGGACTGCTTTCCTCTCCCAGGGAGGAGTGGGGATGGAGTCTGCAGCTTGACCAGCCCCTGGCGATGGCTGGGGGATGGTGCAATGAACCCACAAACATAGGGGGCGGATGCAGGGCAGACACCCAGCATGCCACATGCAGAAGCATGCACGGCTCAGCCATTGGTGTCACTGCATGCCATCACACCGTGCTTGGGCCTGGGAAGTGAATACAAGAAAAATCTTGACTGGTGAGATGATGCTGACCCCTCGCAGGCTCCTCACCCATCCAGTCAGCAACTTGTGGAAGCCAGAGGTGAGTCCGGTAGACACCGGGTTGACTGGGCTGGGGGGGGCGGAGGAAGGGGGTCAGTCAGGAGGAGAGAAAGAAATTAGGGGGGACAAAACCCTAAAAAAAAGTGATATGCAAATCAGGAAAAATTCAAATGTATAAGATTCATCTGTCTATACCCCAGAGCAGTGCATTATATTTGGGCTTAAACCCACCCAGTTACTAACCAATATTTTTCCTGGCTGAAGTTCTGAACTTCCCCCCAAAAAAAGTTGTCCCAATTTCTCTCCCCAACTTCATTCCATTCAGTACTTATCCCGTATGGGTCAAGAAGATGTCCAAAGGTGCAGAAATGTGAAAAACATATTAATATTTCAGTCCTTCCTCCTTCTCCAATCCCCCTGTAAAAACATTTTTTTACTTTTACTTGCCCGGGTCCCCAACATGGTCTGTGACCAAGTCACCTCACCAACCGAACCCACCCAACCTGTGTTGCTTGCTTCTTACTTGGCTGCTGCCATGGCTGCTGCAGTATTGTAGTGATCAAGGCCTATGAAGGCTGCCCACACTGCTGTCACTGCTGCTGCAAGGCCTAGCTTGTTGCCACTGGGGGCCTGCGCAGTTTTTGTTTGCGAGACGAGCCTAGTAGAGTAAGTAGGAAGCCTAGTCTTGAGTTATTTTCTAGCTCACCCCCAGCCCCTTCAGCCACCAAGGGAGATGGAGACTGGCTAAGAGTAGACCAACAAAAATAAGCTGCCACAATACTGCTGAGAGTTCAGTGCTCACCGGCTCCTCCAAGCTGTAGTGTGCTGCCTGTCTACTCTGGTGGGAAACACAGTGTCCCATTCATGCGACTCATGTGGTGTTGCTTGGCTGGAGCTCCTCCACGTCACGTGTGATGGCACCGCCGCTAATAGGCGGAGAGAGTGGATAACACAATACAGACACAGTCAAGTCAGGAGTACACCTGCAACGTGAGCAAAACACAGGCCAGGGGGACACTTATTGTGCAAAAGATTAAATCCAAATTTAATGCTATTACTTCAACACCATAAGAACAACCTAGGCACAAATGTGGTGGGGGGGGGGGCAACTGCCCCTCTGCCCTAAATGGCACCCCTGCTTTATGGTAAAAATTAACTCTCAGGGGCTAACATCAGTACACATAAATACAATGGTTTCCATTGTGTTCTGGGGTACTGTATCTCCATGTTTCAGGATGTGTCCTGATCAATGTGAGGGTTAGTGTCCCTCATTTTGAGTGTTCATGTCTCTCATTTCATGACACAATGTGAGGTATGGTGCATGCTTCCAAGACCCTACTCAGCACAAAGAGTGCTGAGCATGGCCATAGTGTATATCCTCAATACAGAATGAGAAAGGGATACATGAGATAAAACAGTCATGGAGAAACACATTTGTAGCACTAAATATGCATAAGGGATTTGCATGGTCCAAAACCAAAAGGTCAGGCTTCACAACACAGAGGCTCCTCTTCACACATCTGGAATGGGGGATGTTGGCTGACTATATCCTAGGCATTTAATGCAGTAAGCAAACAATGCTCTACAAATTAATGGCACTTTAATAACAAAAATCAAAAGCCATTAAACAACTTGCAAAAGGATCAGAATTAATGAGTTTACCTAATTTTAATGGGAAATCAATGAAAATGGTATTTTAATGGCTCTAATTGCTAGCAGTAGTATGAGAACTAGAAACTGATGTGTTTTTTTAGATGAGAATTGCACCAGCTTAGTTACACACATGGCAAGCGGGCAACATGTGAACCTGATGTGATTTTTAAATGATGTTCCTGCCAGCTTAACTGCTGCACTCATGTCAAGTGTGCAACACACAAACCTGATGTGATTTTTAGATGATGTTTGCACCAGCTCACTTTCTGCACACATGCCAAGCTTGCAGCATGCAAACCTGATGTGCTTTTTAGACCTGGTTCGCATATGTTCACTTTGTGAATGCAAACTGCATGCAAACATTCCACAATTATGCATGTGGCATGCATTCTGCATGTATGCAGCACATTTATATTTCTGTAAAGTAATACAAACAAAGAGGAAAAACGCTGGGGAATGCAGTTAAATGGGCAGAGGCAGGCCCAAAGGGCTTAATGATACTCCTGAATTTTATAACAGCAATTCAAGTCAAACTTGTGTTTATTCAGATCAATAAACATGGATGATGACAGGCCATTTGAACTCAGAAAACTTGTTTTCAATGACATCCCAATGTATCTGAATCAGGGATAGGGCAGAGAACCTGTTCAGGAGAAATCTACAACCCCCTTCCCCAAACCTAGCATGTTCAACAGTTTTGAACACACTGGCATTAAAATACATGTATTGATTTGATATACATTTTACATAACTAAAGTGTTTTTTATAGGAAATCAGTGCCACATAGGGTTTTCATTGTCTTGTTGTTTTTAACTACCCCCGGCCTTTACTAGAATATGAACTATTTTTGCCTTCCGAGTTAAAATGGAAGCATATTGCAGTGAAAAGGTTTTATTTTTATCTTTTTTGAACATGATTGCTTAGTTTTTTATTGATTTTAAGCCAGACATATTTAAAAGTAATTTTATAAGCACAGTAAGGGACACCAGGGTGTGTCATTGTGGTGATATAATTGCACTGCTCATGTGCATTTAATTACACTCGGCTGCACTTTGTGCCTATCAACAGACCTCTGGTGTGTGACTATCACCATAATAAACACCCTGTCATTGTCTAATTGCTTACTTAAAGAATGGTGTCAATGGCAGTTTACTGGGAGTTACACAACTGCCATGTGTTACAACTGGACCAATGAGATGGCTCAATTTTGGCAATGCTCTCTCAATCATTTTACAACGCAAGCAGGTTTTCCCACAGCCCAGATCTGAACCCTGATCTGTAAGCAACAGTTAAAAGCAGACTCACAAAGGGTCACTTTCTCCTCCTTGGAATTTTCTGTGACTTTCAGGAATGAGGGGTTTAACAGGAAAATGTTGTGACATGCCCCAACCCAGCAGGCTGCTACATTAACAGGAAACATTCTCAGTGTGTCATCCCCTCCACTTAATAATTCATTACCCTAACATTACAGTTGGAACTTCTCACCGGAAATGGCAAAACCCTGAACTGACTTCATTTCAGCGATCCAGCCACATGTGAGAATTACCCACAATCTAGCTCAATCTACCCAGTTCTGTTTTCAGCTTTGTTGTGTCTGGTTCCAGCTACGTACCATATGGGTTTAGGATGAAATCAGAACAAAGTTTTTCCAGTTCTGTTGTGGATGTTACCCAGTCCTCATATTGCCAGCTGCCAACAGGGTCTGCAGGGGTAATGCTGGCTCTTGAGTCAACTGTCACTGCGACACATGCAACACTAATCTTGTGTCCAGTCAAGGTTTCTGATTGAGGAGTATGAGGGACCATTAGCAGCTATTTCAAATGAAGGATGTGATCAGCTAGTTTACACATGCAGTTGGCAGCAAAAAGCAGCTCCGCAAAGCCTCTGGGAACATCATAGATCAATTACTGCTGGCACACAGCCAGGCTCATTTTGCAGATCTGAACATGCCAACCTTTTTTAAGTAACCTTGAAAATAATATTGGCCTGTCCTTTTCCTACCCAGGCTGGAATATTTTTTCAGTCAGTCAGTAGTTTTCTTTCCTCTGATCTCCCAATTAATCAATACGCTCTGCACCAAAAGACAAACACATTTAAAAGAACCCAACTGGATGATATGCTCTTTGTAACATTAACATTGTGTCCACAGAATGATATTAGCTGTCTAACAACATTTTTCCACAAAATGAAGCAGTCTGACAAAAGGCATTTTGGTCACAGAATGAAGTCAGCAGTTTGTCAGAAGGCATTTTGTCCATGGACTGAAGTAAGCAGTTTGACAAAATGCATTAGTCCTTAGAAGGAAGTCAGCAGCACAGGCGCTGACTGTGGGGGTCTGGATCTATGCTCCTTCTGAAAGTATTAGGTGTTTGTTTTTTAATATTCAAGGCAGTTCACCCTGAAGAAATGATTTTTACTTGCTTTGTGGAGTCAAGGCACCCCACCCAGAGTGTGTGGCACAAAATTAGATCAACGACAGTAAAAAGACTATATCAAAATACTCTACTCTGATGGGTCTCCACCTTCTGATGGTGATGCACAGCTTCAGGAAAAGACATCAGAGTACATGCCACTTCTAACGCACTTGGCTTAGAATATGATGCTAGGAGCCAGTGTGTGCTTGTACTGAGCAGCAGTCAGGAGGCAAAATATTTTGAAGACAACACTGACACGAATAGAAGACCCTAGTGGACAAGTTCAAGAAAGGAGTGATGGGTGGCAGCAGAATTGTGCATGTGTATTGGTGGTAGGTGTTAGTGAAGAATAAGAAAGCGTGGCTATTCTAAACAGCTGTTTCTGCTCGATGTTCACCAAGGAGCACATGGAGCTGATGCCTGAGAGTGGCATATTAGCTGCTGATAGAGGGAACCCGCATATGAAAACTCCATCAATTGTTACATACAGAGTTAGAGAGGCACTGCTGAACCTGAAAGTGGACAAAGCACTAGGGTCTGATGGGATGCACCCAAGGGTACTAAAAGAGCTAGTGGAAGAAGTGAGCAGTGAGGGGGGAATTAGCAAGGTACAGAAGGATACTCAGGAGGAGGAGAGGCATAGGATTGGAGGGGAGGGAGTGGCCATGGTAAATAAGGAGGGGGTGGCATGGCACCCAGATAGGGGGAGGAACAAGGAGCCAGCTGGGTGGAGGGGCCGGTAGAAAGGATGAGGGACATGGAAGGGGGAATGGAGGAAAAGGAGTGGTCAGAGTGCTCCTGCTGGGGGATTCTATGATCAGTGGTATCAAATGGGATAGGAAGGGAGAAGCCTGGCCAGTTAGAACAAGATGCTTCCCTGGACTAACGGTGCACAGGGCTAAGCACGAGGTATATCAGCTGGCAAAGGACTGTGAGGGTTCCCAGACATACTGGTCCACCTGGGTACAAATGACATTGAGGGAAATAGCGAGCTAGAGATACAGGCAAGATTCAGGGAGCTCGCCAGGGTCTGTCATGACATAGGATGCACAGTTTCCTTCTCAGAAATCCTGCCAGTGCCAAGGGCTAGTGGGGAACACAAAGGAAAATTAGGAGATAAACCAGTGACTCAGGGAGTGGTGTGAGGCCAGAGGGTATGGGTTGATGGGGATTGGGGAGACCTGGGAGGATAAGGAGCTGTATGCTAGAGATAGACTACATCTCAATTTGGAGGGGGGAATCCTTAAGTTGAAAATAGAGGAGTTCATTGGTGAAAAGTGGGGTTTAAACTTGTGAAGGGGGGTGGGATGGGAGAAAAGGCTGTCAAGGGGGTGCCGATAAAGGACGGACTCTGTCTCCACCCCCCTGGGGACCAGGAGGATTGCAGGAAAAGGCCAACTGGCAAAGTGCAGACCAGAAGGAAACAGAATCCCCATGGGAACACGAGCAGGGGAAATGGAACTATAGGGAAAGGGTGGAAGGTAGTCCTGCTAAATGCCAGAAGCTTGGGCAATAAAATGCCTGAGCTCCAGGCGATGTTAACTGAGGAGCAGTGGATGTGGCAGCGGTCACTGAGACTTGGGCCACTGCAAGACATGACTGGGACCTGAACCTGGAGGGTTACACTATGTTCAGGAAGGACAGGGAGGGAAGGGAGGAGGGGTAGCTATGATAGTCAAAACTGCATTGGCATAGGGGAGTAGAGGAGGCGGAGGGAACGTGGAGGCGATTTGGGTCACCTTGATAACAAGGGGGGCAAGAGAGTAAAATAGGAGGTGTATAGACCCCTGCCCTGGCGGAGGAGCTGGAGGACAGTCTGGTGGCAGATGTTAGGAGACACTGCAGACTGGGCAGAGGAAAGGTGGTGGTGTTAGGGACTTAAACATGCCAGGAACAGACTGGGAGACTATGACATCCTCTGTGACCAGGGAACAGAGGTTGTTGGATGTCTTTCAAGACGATTCCTAACTCAGCAGGTGAGGGAACCAACCAGGAGGCACGGGTACTGGATGTGGTCCTGGCAGACAGTGACCAGATTGGGGCATGGAGGAAGGGACCCATTGGTGGGAGTAACCATGCCACGGTCTGGTTCTGCCTGGAACTAGGAGGGTAGAAGGCTGCACAAAGACGGAAGTAACCGACTTCAGGGGCGGATTTAAGGAAATGGGAAGGATCCTTAAGGAGCATTTGGATGGGATTGGGTGACATGGACGCTGATAGTAGGTGGGAAATCATCAGGAGAGGGTGCAGGATGCTACCAGCACCTGTGCAAGAGTAAGACTAAAATGCGGTAGGGCCCAAAACCCTGTTGGTGGACCAGGGAGGTCCAGGAGGTGGTGCGAAAGAAAGCAGCCTATAAGAAATTAAGTGCTCAAGGAGTGAAAGGGACCAGGAGCACGAGCTGATGGCTAGAAGGGCCACTAGAGTGGTGAGGGCAGCTAAGGCAAGGAAGGAGCAGAACCTGGCCAGGGAAATTAGGAGAGGAAAAGGGTTCTTTAGATACATTGGGGAAAGACGAAGGGTGAAGGGCAGATTAGCAGGATTAAATCAGGGAGAGATGGGCACAAGACCCAGGGGAGCAGGCTGAGGTACTAAATGAGTACTTCACCTCAGTTTTCACCAGGGAAATGGGATGCTGCATCATACATGGGAGGAGACAGAGATAATGAGGAGGGGGGACCTCACCGATCGGCAGGTCTGGGGAGAGGGAGGGGCATCACTGGCAGGTGGGGAGGGCTAAGCAGGAGAAGAGGTACCAGAAGTGGAAATCACAGCAGAGAGAGAGGAAGCCCTCAGCTCCCTTAAGACGGAGAAAGCACCGGGCCGGATAAATTACATCCTAGAGTGCTGAAGGAACTTGCAGATGTCCTGGCAAACCCCTGGCAGAGCTTTTCACCATCTCTCTGAGGACAGGGTGGGTGCCCCAAGACTGGAAGGTGCGCATGTGGTGCCTATCCACAAGGGGGGACAAGGGAGCTGGCAGGAACACAGGCCTGTCAGCCTGACACGTGGTGGGCAAGGTGATGGAGGGCATTCTCAAGGAGAGGCTAGGGGGGACCTGGATAAGTCAGGGTGCCTGGATGATAGACAGCATGGATTCATCCCAGGGAAATCATGTCAGACAAACCTGGTGGAGTTCTATGACTGGGTGACAAGTGCCTTGGACCTGGGTAGACCAGTGGATGTCCTCTTTCTAGACTTCAGCAAGGCATCTGACTCTGTTCCTCACGTGGGCCTGTTGGATAAGCTAGGAGAAATGGGGGTGGGAAACCAGATGATCAGATGGATAGGCAATTGGCTCCAGGACCGGACCCAGAGGGTCGTAGTTGGTGGGATAGTCTCATCCCCAAGGAGGGTCATTAGTGGGTCCCACAGGATCAGTCCTGGGCCTCTTCTGTTCAACGCCCACGATCTGACATAAGGACAGGAATCAGGAGTGAGATGAGTCTCTTTGCAGATGACTCAAACTGGGGGCAGTGGTGGATGGGGAGGAGGGAGGGTGGCCCTGCAGGGGACCTGAGGCTCTGGAAAGATGGTCTAGAAAGTGGAAGCTGAGGTTCAATGCAGGAATGCAAGGTACTCCACCTGGGGCCAGAAACCCAGGCCAAGTGTACACCCTGGGGGAATACTACAAGTCTCAATGGCTGAGAGGGACCTGGGGTGGTGGTGGATGTCAAGATGAACAACCTGAGACTTGTAGGAGGCAGCAGCCAAGGCCAACAGGATGCTGGGATGCATCACTAGGGGATCACCTCAGAAGGAGGGAAGTGATACTCCCTCTGTAAACTGCTTGGTGAGGCCGCACCTGGAGTACTGCGTGCAGTTTGGAGGCCACACTTAAGAGGGACATTAACCTCCTGGAGAGGGTCCAGAGGAGGCAACCAAAATGATTTGGGGCTTGGGGACAGGACCTATGAGGGAGGCTCAAGAGCTAAATATGTACACATTGGAAGAGAGAGGGACCGGGGGACATGATAGAGGTCTTCAGGTACATGAAGAGGGTAAATAGGGGAGGAACAGTCAGGGTGCTTGAAGGAAGGAGGAAGGGGCCACTAGAGGGCATGGGTGGAAGCTGGAGGGGAAGATTCAGGGAGAAGGAGGAGGTGCTACTTCACTGAGAGGGTGGTGGAGCCATGGAATGCACTACCTAGGGGGCTGGTGGAGGCAGAGACAGTGGAGGGGTTCAAGAGGGGGTGGGACAGGTACAGGGGAAGGGTTCAGGAAGCAAAATCCAATGCAGCAAGAATATCCGGAACTGGGAAGGGAGAAATCAGAGAAGGCGAGGGGGACAGCAAGATCAGCACCCAGGGTGGGGGCTGACCAAACGAGCAGACACGAAAGACCGTTAGGCCTATTCTGCTGGCATTTTAGTATGTTAGTATGTTAGTATGTAAGAACTAGCAGTCCTGTTGACACATTAGTTCAACTGGCCACTTCTAACTGGTGTTGTGCCGAGGGAATGGGGAAGAGTGGATGTGGTACCCCTGCACAAGGGAGGGAATACAGAAGAGGCTAGCGCCTACAGATAAGTCAGCCTCACAGCTGTGGTGGGGAAACTTATGTAGACCTTAACTAAACAGGATCTGGTAGAATATCTAGAAAGGAACAGCTTCCAGGATATCAGACAGCATGGGTCTGTGGAAGGTAGATCGTGCCAAACAAATCTCCTTGCATTCTTTGATTGGGTGACCAAAGAACTGGACAAGGGCCACCCAGCAGACCTCCTCTACTTCAGCTTCAGCAAGGCCTTCAACTAGGTGCCACATAACTGACTGTTAAAAAAGTAGGAGGACCTTGGCACTGTCAAGTCCATATTCAGGTGGGTAAGAAATTGGCACAGTGATAGGAGCCAGAGAGTGGTAGTTAACAGGGTGAGATCTAATGAGGGAAGTGTCACTAGTGGCATGCCCCAGGGCTTGGTCTTGGGCCCAGTCCTGTTTAATATGTTTATTAGTGACATAAGAGTAGGTATAAAGGGCAAGCTTGAACTATTTGCGGATGACACAAAAATGGGCGGTAGAGTGAACAGCAAGAAGGCAGTCAGGGACCTGCAAAAACACTTACAAAGGCTCAAAAAATAGTCCAACATCTGGCAGCTTAGGTTCAATGCAAAGAAGTGCAAGGTGTTACATCTAGGGAAAGGAAATCTCAAAAAGGAGTACTGACTCAACGTGGTCCAACTCAGCCCCTCGCAGGATGAGAGAGATCTTGAGGTCATCATAAATGAAACTTTGAAGCAGTTGAGCCAATGCAATAAAGCTTACAGCAAAGCAAGCAAAATGCTTGGGTGTATAGGGAAAGGAATTGACAGTAGAAACAAGAAGGTGATCCTCCCACTCTACGGGTCTTGGTGAGGCCTCACCTAGAATACTGTAACCAGTTTTGGAGACAACACCTTAGGAAGAATAGAGATAGGATGAAGACCATGCAGAGAAGGGTAACCAAGATGGTACAAGGTCTCCAAGGACTGCCGTACGAGAAACGCCTGAAAACACTAAACATGTATTCAATGGAAACTAGGAGGGAGAGGGGGGATATGATCGAGATGAACAAATTATTGAGCGGCATCAATCACGTTCCCCTCTCAGAATTATTCAATGTGGTAGATGGCTCAACCACTAGAGGGCATGAGTGGAAGCAATGGGGAGGGAGCTTCAGGAGGGATCTGAGGAAGCACTATTTTCATGTTCCCATGGAATAACCTGCCTGCCAAGGTGGTAGGTGCACTGATCATGGTAACATTTAAAAAGGGGTGGGATAGGGCAAGGGCACAGATAGTAACCAAGAGGCCAGGAACAGTCAAAAGCCAGTTGGGGGGCTAGATCCAGAGGTTGGTACTTCATTTTGGAAACTCTTGGGCAGACTAAATGGACCTTTGGTCTCCTTCTGCCGTCACTTTCTATGTTTCTAGGTTTCAAATGCTAGCGTTCATACTGTAATATTGGGCATATAGAATCAGGCATTCTGCACAAGAAATGGCCTTTACCTCCTATAAAACACTACTTCAGTTGTCACTGCCAACATTTCTGGTTGTACACCCAAATCCTCCTACTTTGTACTATTCTCAATGGCTTGGTTGCAAGCCACTGGAAATGGCATTGTAGCAATGTCCATGTTGGTTGCTTGCACATCCACAGCCAGCATCTGCTAGGTGTAAGTACAGGACTGGACTCTCAGAGGTCCAGACATATGAGTTTTCTGATACAGAAGTCAGTAACTTGGAATGCAAGGGGGGTGGAACTAAATAATGGAGCCACCAAAATAGGAGGAGTTAGCAAGGGGGGAGGTAAATACTTCCTGGGGTGGCCTGCAATAGATGTGTTCTTGTGAGAACCCACAAGGTGGGCAACAAACTGACAAATACTTCTTCAGGGAGACTAACTTTGTTGGGAGTAAACACTTACTAAGGTAAGGGTAGGATTCAATAACCAAGACTACATTATAATGGGTGTCTGGTATAGACCAACAGGGCAATTAGAATCTATGGATGAAGCACTTATAGGTGATCTGGAACATCTTCTGAATAAGAAAATCATTACACTATTTGGGGATTTAAACTTACCAGTAATAAACTGGGAAAATGGCAACAGAGGTTGTCCACAGAGTAACCGGTTAGCAGTGAATATTTTAAATCTTAACTTGGAGCAGCACATCAAGGAACCAACTACGGGCAACAACATTCTTGATGTTGTACTAAGTGATTTGGGACATGATACTAAGCACTGTAGAACAAGGGAACTGATAGAAGATAGTGACCACTAGACGGTAACTTTTACAATAGAGATGTATAAGATGAAGGATATAGGAACAACTAAATATACAGTAGCTGTTAAAAAGGTTGAACTTTAATTCAGTGAGGATGGAATTGGTTAACTGGAGATGGAAGGAGGAAATGATTAACAAAAAAGTCAGCGATACATGGGAGATACTTGAGAGCAAAAGAAAGATTTGGAAAGCAAGTATGTATCACAAAGGAACATATATAACAAGAATGGTAAGATACCATTATGGTTAACAAGATAGTAATGAACAAATTAGGCAAAAAGGAGGTTGTTCAAAAGAGTGAGAGACACATGGAATGGAGGTTTATAGGAAAGGTATTTTTAGTAGCCAAGGAATGTAAAATTTTAATTAGGAAAGCAAGAAAGGTGAAAGAGGAGGGTATTCCCAGAAACACTAAAAGTAATCCAACATTGTTCAGGGTATATGTTAATACAAAGAAAAGAGGGTCTAAGATGGTAGGACCTTTATTAGAAGGGAATAACAGGATAGATAACAACTAAGAAGTATACTGAATAAGTATTTTTGGGTCAGTGTATCAGCCATCCAAGTTAAACACAATGGAAATTGAGAATCAAGACATTACACCACTGATTACAGAACTGGTGGCTCATAAGGCTTTGAACAATTGAGATATAAACCAATCTCAGGGACCTGTTGGGTTACACCCATGATTATGAAAGGAGTTAGTCAATATACTGAAAGGATCAGTTACTTGGCTTTTTAAAAAATCACTGGTAACAGGTGAAACACGAGGTGTGGAGATCAGCCACTATTGTCCTCATCCATAAGAAAGGGAGCAGGGCTGATAAAGGAAATTACAGGCCAGTAAGCCTTATGTCTGTCTTAGGGAAAACTATGGAGACTATTATAGGAGGTATAATGGAGGAACATCTGACTAGTAATGACCTAGGGGACAAAATACAACATGACTTCAAGGAAAAGGAGGTCTTGACTAACAAATTTGATTAGCTTTTTTGAAAGTGTTAATCTAGCATTGGATGAGGGAAAATCAGTGGATGTGGTCTATCTGGATTTCAGGGAGGCATTTAACACTATGCCACATGCCAAATGTATTAAATGTCTGGGAAATGTAGGAATAAATAGCAGGAATATAGCATGGATGAGATCTTGGCTGAGGAATAGATCACAGAGGGTGCAAGTGAAAGGGCAAGATTCTGGGAAAGTACAGGTGACTAGTGGGGTCCTACTAGGGTCGGTGCTGGGACCAACTTTGTTCAATATTTATGTATCCAAAATGAAAATAAACAGAGGGGGTTAGCTATCCATATTTGCTGATGACACAAAGCTAGGACATAAAGTGAATACAGAGGAAGAGTTTAGGTCATTGCAGAGTGAATTGCATGAACTACATGAATGGTCGATTAAGTACAAAATGAGTTTCAATCTAGATAAGTGTGTGGTAATGCACTTCAGTCATAAAAATCTTAAGGAAGAATACAGACTGGAGAATATAGTCCTCAAAGTCACTGAAAGAGGGAATCCTGCAGTAATCAGAGCTGAAAAGGCACTTGCTGTTAGCTAACAAGAACTCAGCACACACAAGGATTCAGCAGATAACTCTCCAAGCATAAATAATGCAAAAAAAAAACAGACAATACATTTTCTTATTTTTGCATTATTTATATGTGGAGAGTTATTATCTGATGGATCCTTGAGTGTGCTGAGTTCTTATGCGTTGTCAACGGGTATTGACAATACCCAAGCAGCACCACTGGCATCTGCACGAGCACAGGTTCCTTTTGGATATTGGTTTCACTTACCGTTAGCTGCCTGATGTCCACAGGAGTTGAATCGCAAGTGCAACTCATTTATTTTAGGTCCACATACTGAAATATTTAAGTTAATTTGGCACCTGGTGTCTGTGCTGAGAAGCCCTCGGATGTCCGCCTAGGTGGAAGTGGCATCAGCTCCAGAACACACCTACCAGTGTGTGTTCTTGCTTGAACAGAAATCTAAATTAATTGCCATGCTGTCACATTGCAATGTCTGCCACTACTTTCTGTGTGATATTTAAATTATTTCTGGACATTATTTAATTGCTGTTTTGTGGTTGTAGGGCAGAATGTGATGTGTTCTGTGCATTGCAGATCGCAGTCATTCATTTGCTGTTTTTGATTTTATTCTGCTGATAAACTTGAGTCAGTAACTATGAAGGGAGCTTGGGGTTATGTTCCAGCTGTCAACTTCGTCTTGTCTGATGCTTGTGTAATGATTTTTGCCCTCATTAGCATAATTATTGTCTTCCACATATTCATCAGTTGTAGTGTGTTACTCTTTTGTTCTTTCAGTGGATAGCTTTATCGGTATTTCAGTGTCAATTCATTGCTGAGGACTGTCCTTCTTGGCGACACCTTGATCATTGTTTCTGTGTGTCATGTATTGACTGCCCCATTACTTTTTGTGTTGCCCTCCATAGCAGCCCAGTGTTAAAAATGTGGATTTTTATTAGCAATTAGCCTATTATTTTTCTTTGATTCTGTGCAGAGTGTTTATCTGTCACAGGCTTCTGTACAATTGTGAACACAGCAGCTGTTGAAAGCAGCATTTCCATAATCATAGTGATCTGCTTCTGCTGTGTGTGCTTAGGTGGGTCATACCTTACTGTTTCTCAAGATTAAAGGCTAATTTCCCCATCCTTTCTTTCTTTGGGCAGTATTGCATATGTGATGTAAATTAGTCTTCAGTGTATACTGTTGTAGTACTGCCTGTTACCTGACTGTAGTTGTTTGCTTATATCTGTCTGTACCATGCCTGACAGTTGCACCCATGTCTCTGTACTTTATTTCTGCTGGTCCTTCTTGCTTGTATTCTGACTGTACCTTGTTTAAATTGTTGCTAGCCTTTGTACTGTTATTGCCCATATCTTTGTAACTCTCCTGGGTCACACCTGAAAATAGGCACTTGACTGTCTAGTGTGCTTACCTGGTAAACAAAAGCTAAATAAATAAATAAAATACTTCAGTGTGACTCCATACATTTTTTATTGTGGACAGTACTTTTCACATCACCTGTAGTTCTCCACTAAATTTCTTTTGGTGACTGATTTGTCAGTATTGCCAGTGATTGTGCGTGTTAATTTATTAGTGTATTCACAGTCATTGTTATAAAGATGCCTGCTTGTTGTGTTGCAGCAAATTGTGGTAACACCACCAAAATAGGCTTTTCATTATTTACTTTTTTAAAGGATCCCCACTATAGGTTGCTATGAGATCGTTTTGTCAAAACAAAATGAGCAGACTGGAAGGGTGCTAACAATACCGGTGTTTTGTGTTCCACTCGTATTTTAGAGTCCTGTTTTGGCAATACGTAGAATGAAGCTGGCACATGGTTTGTGTTTATTACCTGATACAGTGCCCATTATACACAGAGGTCTAGTGATACTGCAATGTCAATGAAATGTACCACTGATGAATATGTATATGAAAACCCAGTCAAGAAGAAGAAATCTGGTGGTACTTTCTGAAAGAGGGAACTAGCAGAGGTCTGAGGTATGTTTATTATAATTTTTTTACATACCAATTTTTACATTATTTTCTGGACATGGATAATATGCTGTCAACAGTTCCCCAGCTTATCCTCTCCAAGTTTGCTCAGTCACTGTTGCTGACATGAATCCCACATGTTCATATGTCAGGAGGAGGTAGGTTCCCACCCACACAGCAGAGTAAAGCAATGCACACCTATTTTGAGCTCAGGGTATCATGTGGGCACTTGACACATCATCCCTTTTGTCAAGCAACAACTGCCACCTTGTAATTGCCTGTGATAGTTCATATCAACATTTTCCTGGTGTATATTGGAATCCACCACCACTGGGCACCCCTGCTGTACATGTTACACATATCCCTATCATTCAGTGGTACCCCACACCCACCCATCACCTGTTTTACAGATGCTCATTATTTCCTTGCCGTCCAGTGCCAACTCACACCCACATGAGCAACCATCCTGTATGTGTCATTGATTTCCCTTGTGTCTGCTGTCATCCACCATCAACCCACACCAATTCCATTTGCCCACTGTTATCCTTGTTATCCTTTGCTACCATCACCACCCCCCAATGCAGGCTGTGAAACAAATTGGTGAATGGTACTTGTCCAGTGGATACCCACTTGGTCTGCCCATGCCATGAACATCACCCATACAACACTCCCTCTTACCAGCATTTGTGTTTTCATGCGCTGAATCATGATACGGTAACCTGCACAGCACTCCTGTCTCCTACTCTGTCGGTTGCTGTATGATCTGTATTGCACACATCTGCAGTATACTGTATAGTGGTGCTTGCACACTATAGCTCATACATCTGCTAAGCAACAGCTGACAGGAGGGTTGTGCTGGAACTTATATCAGTACGCTGTGTATGGACACAGACATGATGCTGAGGGGGTGTTGCATGGGCGATGTTTGGGGTGAAGTTAAAGCAGGTGTGGGGCTGCTCAACCACCAATATTTGCCCATCCATTTGTTGACATACATTCTGGTGCTGGATCTGGGGTACCACTGGACAAAACAGATAATGTTGTGTAAATGGAACATGTCCGTGCCTCTTGTGGGGTTCCTCTAAACACTACTGAAAAGTTCAAGTGACATTAATGGAGATTGGTGGCTGCCACTCCACTCCACAGAAAGATATGTGCCTAGTGTATGGTGGTACTGGGGGTTCCAAGTAGAAAGCATGCATCTCTGTCACACTCGTTGGACAGTCAAATGGGGGCATGCTGTTGTTGTGCAGCTGGTGCAGCAGCAGTAGGCTTGGCACGAACAGGTTGGATGAGATTTTCTGAGGTGGAAAACAGCACCCCTGTGTGTGTCATTTACTGCCTATGTGAATGTGTGACTATAGACCCCACCACAAACACACAAACAATGGCTGTGCAGACTGTTGTCACTTTTATTGGAAACAGGCACTACCAGGCGCATGCAAGCCATATGTCTACTGGACAGTCTTGTGCCACCCTACTCATCTGCGGTCAGCACTGAGCCTGACTTTGTATGTATGTATCCCTGCACCACAACCTATTCTCAAGCAGGTGGTGTAAAAGCAGCGGTATGTGAAAACCTCCCTTTGCAGATTAGTATGGCCTCCCCACTACTGAATGGTTCTTCTTACCACAGCTGTCATACAGTCACTCCCACTGTCATGTACTAACCAGGTTGTTTGGTGTCGCAGGCTGTGGCCTGACTGTTGCACCTGATTAGACCATGGCAGGACACCCACCCACCAGCAACAACACTGCAGAACCCATTATGTCCTGTCAACACATAATGCACATATCTTTTTGCACGTGTACATTTTCTGTATGTTTTAACTAGCATTATACCATGGACCTTACACAACAACGAATCAGAATGGCTGACTGGCACCTTACCACTGTTGTAAATCCTCTGATAATCACCGCAAAAGGTGCCAGTCTGATGCATGTTTAAAAAAAAAACATCCGACCCCAAAATCACTGATGGCCGACCGCCATCTTGTTTGCCCGCTAAGCGCAAATCAGCACGTCACCCTCCCAGCCTCCTCCCCCAGCTCACGAAACATTTAAAAAAAAACTGCCTGGCATAAACACTAATTCCATGCTACCGCATTTCTCGAAAAAAGAAACTGCAGCCTAAAAAGCGTAAACAAACCATTTTGAAAATGTTCCTGTAATGCTCGCTCCCTCCGAATTCCATCACTCTCGCTACACCACAAGTATGCTTCCGGCTCCCAACTCTCGCTTATGCCTCCCAGTTACAAAAAAAAAGTAAGACGCATCATTCAAGCTGATTGCCCCAGCCAAAATTAAATAAATATCTCGGTCTGTTCCCGAAACTGAACCACAAAGCAGCACTCAGGTCGCAGAGCACTTACTTCAACAAACTGTTCCTGCGTCTTCTGTCCCTCAGACATCATCCAAGCTGATTGCCCCAGCCAAAATTAAATAAATATCTCGTCTGTTCCCGAAACCGAACCACAAAGCAGCACTCAGGTCGCAGAGCACTTACTTCAACAAACTGCTCCTGCGTCTCCCGTCCCTCAGCCTGCCAACACCGTGCGAATCCAAGCCGACGAGAAGGTAATTTTCACCAGCAGTATAAAACTCAAACTCCGCAGTCCTCCTCATACCAGCTTGGCCAGGACTATTTTTTTGTTTTTTTACTGTGCAAGGTTATTTGTAATAAAAACAGCTTTATAGTTTTTTTTTTTTAAAAAAAGATGCATTTTTTTTAAATCAATTAAATATTTCACTGATGGCATAATCGCAGTAAGCCACTCGGGGGTGTGGGTTATTGGGGGATTTACCATGGCTGGCGCGGATTTCCACTCCAGCCATGGTAAATCCCCTGATAACCCACACCCCCTCGTGGCTTATTGCTTAAATATGTACTGTTCTGTTTCACTATCCATTTGCCTAGTTACATACATGTCCGTGGGGAGTTACATATGTGTTTGTGTTTTGCTGTGATTTTCATATGGTTCACTGCTAGGTTTCACTTCTGCACCATGCTGATGAGCTCCAACAAGAGTGAAACATGTTTCCTTAGTTACTGTTTTATTTCGGTTAAAATGAAGTTCAGTATGAAGGTAAGTATTCAACCATCTGTGGGCTTCAGCATGTGTGCTTTACATTTAGAAGCCCCACTTGCATTTTATCACTGCATGCCTTTCTTTCTCATTCTCATATCATGGCATGAGCATAGAATTCTTGCATGTGCATGATGACAGTGACTTATTATGTGTGATGTTGTTGGTTACAATTTATGCTTTCCTTAGACCATGTGATGTCACTTACATTGTCCTTATTCAACAGGTTATGAAGCATTACTCAGATGACACCATTGCAGTTCTGCATACCTCCATGGTGGCCATACAAAATCAGTCATTAAGTCCTGAAGATGTCATCAATGACTGCGTTACAGATGCTTCCTCAGAAGTCTTACCTGATGGTCAGACAGTTATGTTCATAAATCCTTTGCTGATAAGACCACATAGTACTCTGCACCAAGAGTTCATCATCGCTCGATAGGTAATTATTGACAACATATTTAAGTGACCCACTTCACTTTCGTACTACGGTAAGTTCCATGTCGTGGACATCACTGCATACTATGTTGAACACTACTTGTTTATCTTTTTCTCTGTAATGATGTAATCATTTTTTTTACACTATTTTTCACTCCAGTCGCCGGTGGTGGGGCATCACTCAGGTGGGGCCCGCTTAGCCGCTCCTCTACTGCCCCACCTGAAATCCTTCCCCCCGACTGAAGAATCAGGTGCTGGGTCACTGCGAACCCCATATGGAATGGAGATGAGGATCACAAAGAGTTCTGTTGGAGGTCGGAGCCAGCATTGGAGTGTGTGTGGGAGCGGGCTGGAGCATCCATCATTGCCTCCCCACTAATCGGGGTTTTTTCTCCTTGTGTGTTGCCCCCAAGGTGCTGGACATGCAATGAAGTCTGTGCGAGGGTCGTGCCCTCACTAACATCTGCCGGTGCCTCCCCCAAAACTGCATGCTCCCTGCGGTACCTCCCAGTCTCCACCGGGTGTCACCACAGAGCGAGGCATCCCCACCAACCCACCCCTGGAAAGGAGAGCATTCCTCTGGATGCTCGATCCTCTCCTCCCCTGCCAACCCCCAGCAACCAGAGTCCATTCCCGAGCCCTGGTCACCGGGATGGTAGATGTAACCCATTTTAATGATGGTATTGTGCACATTACAAACAGGGTGTTTGGCATATTCTCTAACCAGTGCATGTGAATGGATGTCTTCTTGTCACTTCCACTGCTTCCTTGCTTCAGCTTTTACCATCAGTCACTGCACCACAATGGGACACACACACGCACCATTGATTATGTCACTACATATGAGCCACTTGAGGAAATGTAAAGGTGGAGAATTGAAGTGGGTGTCACTTGTACAATACATCAAGTAGCACACCGCATTCCTGAAGAACTGCAAAATGCGTGTAATAGAGTATTGCAGAATTAACACATCTATATCTTAATGTCCATTTTACCTTCAGGACAACACTGCTGACATCTCAATGTTTCCTGTCAAGGTCAATATTGTGTTACGTACAACCCTGTGATGTTACATGCAACCCCATGATGTAAGCACATGTGGCCAGGTTCTCAAAACTTACTACGTGTGCTACAGGCTGCTTACACATGCTAACAATGATTTCAGCTCGATTTCTGGTGGAGTGTATATTCAGACACCACCATAACATGGGCAAACCCGTTATCACTCGAGCGGTAAGTTACCAATCCATCCATGCAAATGCGGGTTTCCCTCCTGCATATGGGAGCAGCTTTATACTGAGAGGTGGGCACAGGTGGTAAGTGCAATCTGGCAGCTGTGGCAGGCAAAAGAACTGCTGACACTGCCAGTTAAAGCTTGTGTTAGGAAATATTTTGCTCCGCTGCCAACCAAATCTGTTACATGCCAACCAAATCTGTTACAAACGCACTCAGCAGGTCAGGCCCTCTGCTCCAACAGTGCCAACCTCAGAGCACAATAATGTGAACAGGTAACAGACAGGGTAACCTCCTGTCTGCTTTTGGGTCCAAATCACCTTTAGTCTCAAGTTCTGGGGGATTCAAACTGTGAACCTTATGCTAGCATACCCAGTAAACAGGCTCAGATATGTACCCTCTTCAGGGATTGCGGTACAATCTTTTGCCAGGGGCACCCAGCCAGGCTTCCAAAATTAACCCTTTTAACTCTATAAGAGACCTTAGGTATATTCTTACCTTTTTTACTCAACTTCAGTAACACCATCAAGCTGCTGAACCATTTTGCCAGACTTAACCTCTAATACATCACATGCAAAAAAACAAACAAACTGCAGACAACCAGGCAGTCTTTTAAATAAAAGGTACTTTATTAAAAGATGATAAAAATATGAAAAAACGTAAACACAGAACAATATATCAAAGAGCATCACAATCACATAAAAGAAAAAACAAGGAAAACTACAGAAAAAAACTCCTACCAACATACAGTTAGATATTTTCTATCTAATGTATTACCTCTGTAAGTGCAGTTAAATTAAATCAGAGAGCTGCGTTTTTCTAGAGTCCCAAGATGGTATATATCAGACAGTTTAGACACAAGTATTAGTTTAACTCTGTCTTTCCACATTCCTTCTGTGAGTCATCTAACTCCTCCTTTTAGAATATAAAAAAATACAAACATGATGTCCTATCAGGAGGTATATTAAATAAGGTGACATCAACAAAAACTCATTTCCCAAATTATGAGCCTTTCATCCACCACTTCCTTTGAGGTTTACAACCCTGCAATCTGTCACCTAGATGCAATATAGCCAACAGGAATCCGCTAAATGATGTCCTGTCCTGTAATAAAATGTATATTTTAGTTTCCCAACTTCAAAGCATGAGGTCATAAAAAGGCCATAAAATGCAATTTCTCAAGGAAGTTAATTACATTACAGATATCTCCTGGTCAGTTTACATATCCTGTAGCTTCACTGAAACCTCGGGGAGGGGGCACCCATGGAAGCACAGCTGTCTTAGGTGAGACAATCACATACTATATTTTTATTTTACAAATATTATACAATAATCATAACCAGCTGGCCAAGCGTCACAATCCTCCCCACCTGCACTGAATTTGGGGTCTCTATCTCCTGCATGGGATGAGCTCCCTAAGTCCGTTCACTCCTCATATAGACAAGACAGGCCATCTGCGTTCTGATTTGTCGCTCTAGCCCTATGTAAGATCATCATGTCATACCCTTGCAAGGCAAGACTCCATCTTAATAGTCGACTATTAGTTTTTCTCATTTGTGTCAGCCAAACCAGGGGGTTGTGGTCAGTTTGTACCTCAAAATCCTGCCCATATAAGTATGGCTCTAATTTCTTTAGGGCCCACACTATGGCAAGACACTCTTTTTCCACAGTAGAGTAAGCCTGCTCCCTGAGAAGTAACATTTTACTCAGGTACACTACAGGGTGATCTTTCCCTTGGTTGGATGTCTGACTCAGTATTGCCTCAATACCCACATCTGAGGCATCAGACTGGACTATAAAGGGTCTGCTATAGTCAGGACTTGTCAACACAGGAGCATTGCACAGTGCCTCCTTCAGTCTGGTAAAGGCTTTTTCACAGGCTGGTTTCTATGTCATTTTCTTAGGCATCTTTTTCTTTACCAGGTCAGATAGGGGAGCAGCCAGGGCACTGCAATTGGGTACAAATTTCTTATAGTACCCTGCTGTCCCTAGAAAACTCATGACCTGCTTCTGCATTTCTGGTCTGGGCTATGCCTTGATCACCTCTATTTTTACTTGGTTGGGATGGAGCTGTCTCCAGCCTACAGCATGCCCGAGGGATGCCACTTCAGCCATGGCCACCTGGCACTTCTCAGCTTTGACAGTGAGCCCGGCCCTCTGTATCCTGCCCAGCACTTCCCTAAGGTGGGACAGTGTTCCTCCCAGCTGGCACTAAAGATGGCAATGTCATCCAGCTATGCCATGGCATACTCCTTAGCACCATTTAAAACCTGGTTCACCCACCTTTGGAAAGTGTCCAGGGCATTCTTCATTCCGAAAGACATTACTTTAAATTCAAATAAGCCTATTGGAGTGATGAAGGCTGACCTCTGCCTAGCTCTGTCAGTTAACTCTACCTTCCAATACCCCTTTGTCAGGTCAATAGTCGTAAGGTATGTCACCCATCCCAACTTGTCCAGGAGTTCGTTCGTCAGGGGCATCAGGTGGGCATCTGACTTGATGACTGCATTCAGTCCATGATAGTCCACACAGAAATGAGTAGAGCCATCTGGCTTGGGCACAAGGACTACAGGTGAGGCCCAAGGGCTGTGGGATCTCTGGATTACCCCTAAATCCAGCATTTCCTCCACCTCCCTCCTAATGTCCCATTGGACAGCCTCTGACACCCAATATGCTGTCCGCCGTATGGGCATCTGTGTCCCTGTCTCCACATCATGCATCACTAAGGAGGTTAGTCCAGGTTTGGCACTAAACAGTGGGGCAAAGTCTGCTCAAACCTCCCTTACTTCCTGGATCTTGTCCGGGGTCAGCTGGGGTGACAATTTAACTGCCTCCACAGAGGACTCCTGCTTGCTTTCTTCCAGCAAGTCCAGAAAGGGGTCTCCTTCATCCGTTCCTTCCCAGGACTACATACTGCAAACACCACGTCAGCTCTATTAGCATATGGCTTTATCATATTA
Source organism: Neoceratodus forsteri (assembly GCA_016271365.2). Lineage (NCBI taxonomy): Eukaryota > Metazoa > Chordata > Ceratodontiformes > Ceratodontidae > Neoceratodus > Neoceratodus forsteri. Next base: position 634,452,382 of record CM057450.1, on the reverse strand, counting down.
ACATGGTACATTCCTTCTGTATGTCTTCTGTCAGGTAACTCTATGATATAGTTCACGTCATTTACCTTTCTAACTACTTTGTACAGTCCTGCCCACTCAGCCTGCAGCTTGTCTTTCTGGACTGAAATAAGGACCATGACTTCCTGACCCACTGTGTACGAGTGAGCTCTGGCTCTGCGGTCGTACCACAGTTTTTGTTTCTGTTGGGCAGCTGCCAGGTTGCTCTGGGCTGTCCCCATAAGCTCCTTCAGCCTTTTTCTAAACCTAAGGATATAATCCACTATGGGAGTTCCTTGGGTGGCGTGCTTGCCTTCCCAGGCCTCCTGGATCAAGTCTAGGGATCCACGTACCCAGCGTCCATATAAGAGCTCGAAGGGGAAAAACCCTGTTGACTCTTGGGCACCTCCCTGTATGCAAACAACAGGTGGGGAAGGTATTTCTTCCAGTCCCTCCCATGCTGTTCAGCAAACACTTAGAGCATTGACTTCAGGGTACTGTTAAATCCTTCCACAAACCCATTGGCTTGTGGGTGATAAGGTGTTGTGTGCCTCTGCACCACTCCACACTTCTCCCACAAACATTTCATCAGGTCCGACAGGAAGGAACCCCTTCGATCAGTGATAACCTCCTGCAGAAACCCAACATGGGAGAAAATCCCAAGTAAGGCATCTGCCACTTTGTCTGTCCACAGTGAGGATAGGGTGACTGCCTCTGGATACTGAGTGGAATAATTCACCACAGTCAGAATGAACCACTTCCCAGAGGAGCTGGGGGTATTTAAAGGCCCTACAATATCCATTCCCACACTCTGGAATGGCTTCTCCACTATGGGCAATGGAATTAGGGCGGCTGGGGTTTTCTTACCTGCCTTCCCTATTTCTAGGTACCGGTGACAAGACCTGCAATACTCCTTCACCTGCTGGGTGAAGTTGGGCCAATAGAAATTGTGGGCCAACCGCTGCGTAGTGCGAGTGATTCCCAGATGACCAGACAACGGAATATCATTTGCAATCTTGAGCAACTGCTCATGGTTCCCCTGGGGAATGACAAGCTGCCTGCCTATCACCCTTCCCTCTGTCTTAGCATCCTGAGTATACATCAGTCCATTTTCCCAATAAACCTTATGTTTACCGTCACCTCCCTGTGCTCCATCACAGTCTGCCCAAGCCCTCAGCTTCTCTAGACTAGGGTCACTTTTCCGAGCCACTGCAACTCCTTACACATTCCCAAGCCATGGTACAGGTCCCCTTCAGTCTCTAAACTAGGGTCCCTAGCACTAGCATCAGGGCACTCAGGATCACTGTCATCCCTAACCCTCTGGCAATTGGCCACCCCTCCTTCTTTGGAGTAACCCTTTGTAGCCGTGTGGTTAACTGCTACTGGGGAAATTTCTACCTCCTTTTCATTAGTCTCCATATCAGGAAACACAGGCTGGGAACCAGCCTCCCAGTGGTTTCCACAATGGCTTCTATGGGGCCCAGGGAACTACAATTTCCCTTGCCACTTGGCTATGGGTAAATGCACACACCATCCCCTGGTTGAGATTGTTGCCAAGGATGACGTCAACTGCTAAAGTTTTGGCTACAGTCACCTGTTGCACAGTTCCCCTGTTTCACCCCAGTCTAGGAGAACACCAGCAAGTGGTAATGTTTTCTCCTCCCCAGTGAAATCTTGTACAGTTACAAATTTATTGAGTATAAGCTGACCAGGCTCTACCAGATCCCCTTTTACCAATGTCAGGGATGCCCCTGTGTCCCTTAACCCTTGTGTCTGTACACCATTCACCGTGACTGGGTGCATGTGTTCCCTCATGTTCACAGGCATGCTTCCAGGGACACAAAAACAACCCACTTCATTCTTAGCCCTATTTTGCGTATTGCTCGTTCTTTTGGGACACTGTCTGGCAATATGCCCAGTTTCTTTACAAACCCAACATTCGTTTCTTTTCTCAGAGAAGTCTTTTCTTTTAAACCTCAGGCTAACTGGTTTCAATGGAGGCAGTAAGGGTTTTAGCTGCCCTGAAGGCGCACTTTTCCCTTTCTGCGCTGCCACACACACCCCATTCACTCTCAGAGCAGGTCTGCTCTTGGCATAGTGGTCCGAGAGTTCAGCAGCCTCTTCCACTGTTTTAGGATCTTGGTCCTCCAGCCAGATTTTCAGCTCTGCTGGGCATGCCCCCAAAAAACTGCTCTAACAATATAGCATTTTCAATGTTATCTACAGAGTTGGCGTCAATTCCTTCCCACCAACGTTTTAAACACTGATGTTGTTTCGTGGCTAGCTCCTCACAGCTCATGTCATGTCTTCTCTTGAGTTTATGGAATTTAGCTCTGTATGCTTCTGCAGTTAAATCAAACTTTTTTAAAAGTGCAGCTTTTAGTTTGCTGCAATCATTACTGTCCTCATTGTCCATTTGACCCAATGCATCCCAAGCTTTCCCGGTAAGTAGCGGGGATAGTTGGAAGCTCCAAGACCCTCTAGGAATATTTGCCTGAATAAAAACTTTTTCAAAGGAATTTAAAAAGGCATCCATATCCTCCCCCTGTTTAAATTCAGCTATCAATTTGGAATTTAATTTGTAACCCAGTCCTGTAGTTCCAGTTAAACCCAAGTCACTTACCTGCTCTGGTGCTGGTGGTTGGAGTCATAACTTCTCCAGTTCATGTCACCTCTGGCGCTCACACTCCTCACAGTCTGCCTTTCACTGTTCACGGTCAGATTCTCACTGTTTTCACTTCCTCTTCTCCTCTGCAGCTCGCTGTTCTCATTCAGCCTCTCTCTGTTCTCGCACCCTCTTCTCCTCTGCGGCTCACTGTTCTAGCTCCCTCTTCTCCTCTGCAGCTCACTGCTCTCGCTTCTCTTCTCTCTGGAACTCCAGCTCCATTCTGCACAACTCAATCTGCAGCCTGATTGCTTCTGACTCCAGAATGCTGGTGACCTTCCCCTGCTGCTGAGGCCCTTGGCTTGTACTGGCCCTGCTGTCCTCCTCACTGGATCTGGACACTGCACTGGCCACTGGACCCTCCATGCCCAAGGTTTGGTCCTTTACAGTCACAGTCTGTGACTCAACACTCTGGGCATCAGTGGCCATCACAGCGTCCAAGAGGTTCTGCTTGGTGGCTCTCCCCTTGTGCAGGACTCCTCTCTCCTTGCACAACTGCTTCAGGTAGTCTGCAGTGTGCTCACTGTAGTTTGAAGCCATCTTCTTCCCTAACTATGGCTACTCTAACTAGCATGTTGAAAAAATAAATAAAACAGGTAGGGACTTGACAGTAAGCAAAATTATATACTGTAGTTCTGCTTCCTTTTTAAAAATAAATCACTGCCTTATTTTGCAAGTGAGCTGTACAGTATTAAGCTGACACACTGAACAGTTAAAGCTTGTGTTACCAAATATTTTGTACCACTGCCAACCAAATCTGTCACAAACGCACTCCGCAGGTCAGGCCCTCTGCTCCCCCAGTGCCAACCTCAGAGTGCAATAGTGTGAACATGTTAACAGACAGTGTAACCCTCCTGTTGTCTGCTTTTGGGTCTGAATCACCTTTAGTCTCAAGTTCTGGGGGGATTCAAACTGTGAATCTTATGCTAGCATACCCAGTGAACAGGCCCAGATGCATACCCTCTTCGGGGATTGTGGTACAATCTTCTCCCGGGGCACCCAGCCAGGCTTCCAAAATTAACCCTTTTAACTCTATAATAGTTCTTACCTTTTTACTCAAGCTCAGTAACCATCAAGCTGTTGAACCATTTTGTCAGACTTAACCTCTTATATGTCAAATGCAAAAAGAAAAAAAAACTGGCAGACACCCAGGCAGTCTTTTAAATAAAAGGTACTTTACTAAAAGATGATAAAAATATGAAAAAATGTAAACACAGAACAATATATCAAACAGCATCACAATCACATAAAAGAAAAACAAGGAAAACTACAGAACAAACTCCTACCAACATACAGTTAGATATTTTTTATCTAATGTATTACCTCTGTAAGTGCAGTTAAATTAAATCAGAGAGCTGTGTCTTTCTAGAGTCCCAAGATGGTATATATCAAACAGCTCAGACACAAGTATTAGATTAACTCTGTCTCTCCACATCCCTTCTGTGAGTCATCTAGCTCCTCCTTTAAAAAAAAATACAAACATGACGTCCTATCCGGAGGTATATTAAATAAGGTGACATCAGCAAAAACTAATTTTGCAAATTATGAGTCTTTGATCCACCAGTTCCTTTGAGGTTTACAACTGCAATCTGTCACCTAGGTGCAATATAGCCAACAGGAATCAGCTAAATGATGTCCTGTCCTGTAATAAAATGTATATTTTAGTTTCCCAACTTCAAAGCATGAAGTCATAAAAAGGCCATAAAATGCAATTTCTCAAGGAAGTTAATTACATTACAGAGATCTCCTAATCCGTTTACATATCCTGAAGCTTCACTGAAACCTGGGGGGGGGCACCCATGGAAGTACAGCTGTCTTAGGTAAGACAATCACGTACTATATTTTTATTTTACAAATATCATACAATAATCATAACCAGCTGGCCAAGCATCACAGTGTCTAGTGCCACCCCTCCATCCTCGTCCCCATAAGTCTTGATGTATTATCTGGTGTCTACTGTTACCCCTCGCCATCCAATTGCCACTACAGTATTTCTGTATGTACTCTTTGCTGTCTATTGGAACCTCTCTGATGGATCGCCACTGTGTTTTAAAAGAAGACCCTGTCATCTAATGGCCCACCACTAACTGAACACACAAGGTACACCACCATGCTCTACATTACCATACTTCCTGCTGTCATGAATAGCACATGCCGTGACCAGCACAGACCTCCTCTCAGCACCTTTGCTGGACGTCATGTGCAATGACAGTGAGCATGTATACTGTCTACAGTATAGGGAGCGTGCACCATATACTATTGACAGTACACTCGATCTCTGTCACTGCATATGGCAGCTGGACAATGTTGTGAGTGGAGTGCAGTGACGCTTGCCCTATGTACTTTGCCCTTCATCAGCGACAATGGTGAGGGGGACAAGGTGGTGTGCCCATTGTAGTTGCTGCAGGGGGTGGTTCTACTACATGGCAGGCACTTCTTTTAAGAAACAGTGGCTACTGATCATATGGGGGGGCAACAGACAGCAGGGAGTACAACAGGAAATACTGGGACAGTGATCATAGTGTGGAGGGTGCCACTAGGGAACCAGAGGTAGTAACACTGATACAGGGGTGGTCGATCGGGTTGGGGAGTGGTCACTGGAAGGGTTGGAGGCCTCCCATCTTTTTTTCTGCGATGTAAACTTGTGTACAGAGACACAGGATTGTTGTGTATAGGCTGCCTTGTTCCTATATATAAAACATTTTCTAACCAGTGTGACAGTTCTGTGATAGGAGTTGTTGCATCAGTGAAAATGGCTGATGAATACACTCAGACAGAACAAATTTTTCCCAAGCCTCATCAACCAAACATTATTACTTCTACCCGAATCCCATCATCAGATTAAAAGTGGATTCTGGGGATGATATTTATGATGGGAAGGATGCATCATATTGATTTAGTTCATTATTATTTCAGAAGACACCTTTGAGCCAAGGCTCTTTTATAAAGGTTCCACGTCGGGGAAACAATACAGAACATAGTGAGGACAATAACAAGTACAGTAGTGTCAAGCAGCCATAGGCTTTGTCGGGTCCATTAAAGCTTTCATATGGAATTATTGTAACATGTGCAATATTTCACAGGATGTATGTTAAGTTAGTCATCTGTGTATATTATTCAACAACATATGTACAATAAAACAACACAGTTGTAATATGGTTCACTAAAATAAATTAGAAGCTGCTAGGAGAGATGGTAGATACATGTAAGGGAAGCTATGTGGAGAGAATGTAGATACTAGTGGGGAAATAAAAAGGGAGAAGATAGGAGATAGTGGGGTAAAGTTGGGAGGAACTTGGGGGGAATTAGGGGGAAGGAGAGTAAGTTTAGTTAGCAGAAACATTCACAGGAGGCCATTGTGACAAGGTGCTGATGCAGGTAGCACTTGAAAGTGCCCAGGGTAGTGTCATTGGTAGCAGCAGGTGGAAGAGAGTTGTACCAGGATGAGGCTCTGTATATAAAGAAGTGTTGTCCTTGGGTAGTGCGACAGTATGGAACAGAAAAAGTAAGATGTTCTGAGCTCCTGGTTAGGTGGGGTCCGCAGCTGGGGGTCAGTAAGGACTGCACCCCTGAGGGTAGGAGATTTAAGGTAATCTTTTTTGCTAGCATACAGGTCTGGTACTTGAGTCTGCTGAGGAGTTGGAGCCAGTTTGCTTGCTTGTAGATTTCGTAGGTTTGTGACAGGTGTGGAGCACAGGTCAGTAGACAACATGCCTTGTTAAGGGCAATGGCTATTCATCAAAGTGCAGTGTCAGAGCTGTAGATCACAAGCCCATAGTCGATTATTGATATAACAGAGCTCTGAATGGCAATGCTTAGGGCTTCATTGGTGAGGCAGCTCCTATGTCTAAAGAGAAGTCCTATGTGGGTGTTCACGATCTTGGCAATGCTCTCAATGTGTTCGGAGTAAGACAAGGTGCTGTCGAGGGTAACCCCCAGGTATTTAAACAGTTGAACATGTTCGAGTAATGTCCCTTCACTGTTTGTGATAGAGAGACATTTGTTTTTATGTTTGTTATGGATGCCATGAAACATCATTGTTTTAGTTTTTTTGTGATTTAGTATGAGTTTTTGAGATTTAAAGCATGTCTCGACTTGCATACAGCTTGTTTGCAGTTACAATTGTAGGAGGGAGGGGTCAGGGTGGGAGGTGAAAATAACTGTATTGTCTGCATATAACAGGAATCTATTAGGGCATGATGCAGGGAGATTGTTTAAAAAAATACTGAAAAGCAAGGGACCCAAGATGGACCCTTGGGGAACTCCAGAGCGAATCGGACGAGGGGGTGAGAGGGACTCACCAACTCTGACCTGTTGGGTTTGGTCACTAAAGTAGCTTTGGAACCAACGTGCAGTGTCATCTGAGAGGCCAAGGCAAGATAATTGTTCAAATAGCAGGGAGCAGTTGACAGTGTCGAACGTCTTTGTCAAATCTATGAAGGTGGCGCCAACAAGATGTCCCTGATCCAGAGCATTAAGGATGTAAGTGGTGAATTCAAGGAGAGCTGTGGTGGTACTAGGTCCTTTTCTAAAACCATGCTGCTCCTGACATTGCAGGTTGTGGTTAGCAAGGTATTCTGTAAGTTGAGTGGCAACTATTCTCTCCAGTGCTTTTGAGAGAAGGGGAAGAATGGAGATGGGTCTGTAGTTAGAGGTTAGGGTCCCCACTTTTGTGAATTGGCATCACAACAGCAGATTTCCATATTTGGGGGAACTGAGAAAGTATTAGGCATTGGTTGTGGATTTTGGTGAGCGGGGTCAGGACTTTGTCAATGGTGAGGGCAAGGAGATTCAGGTCTAGAGAGCCGCCACTAAATCTGGACCTCCCAAGCACTTTGAGCAGCTGTTTTTTGGCTAGTGCCCCCGAGATAGTTTGAAAGTAGAAAGGTGGATGGCCCTGTGTTATTCTTGCTTTGTCCAAGCCTGGAGAGTCCAGTGGGGGGTCGAAGAAGGTTGGAGGGAGCACATGACTAAGATCGCTGAATGCCGCACTGAAAGCGTTAGCCATGGTGACCTGGTCCAGAGTGAGGCTGCCATTTACACTGAGCATAGAGGTTGGCACTTTGGGGATATGCCCTGTAACTTCAGCAAGATTTGCCCAAAACATCTTCCCATCTTTCCATGAGTTAGCGAGTGCGCTCCTGTAGTACATAGCCTTTTCATTTCAAATTGATCTAGTACAGGCATTTCTTACTGCTTTGTAAGCCTGGGTATCAGCCTGGGTGTCAGTCAAGTTGGTCAGATGCCAAAGATGATCCTGGGACCTCAGTTGTTCCAGAAGATTAGAGATAATCCACAGGTTGTTGACGCCTTTAATCTTGCATTTTTTTAACAGGACATGTAAAGCTGTGGATAAAATATTCAAGAGCAGTGTCAATGTTAGAGGCTGTGTCTATCAGAGACCAAGCATGGTCTCATAGGAGGGTTTTTAGAGACCCAAGATGACCAGGAATAAGTCTCCTGCTGTTAATAGTTTTATCAGTCCTCACTGAGCAAAGATGAAGAGGATGATATCACTGATGTCTCCATGTAATATTACATGATTTCTACTGTCAACTATGTCGACTGTATTTATGTATTGCCACGTCATGTACCTTTACCTTTTGCTCCTGCAAAATACAAATGTCTCTGATTGTTAAGAGTATAGATTCACATGAATACGGGAACACCAACTATTGAAGTCCATCAGTGTATCCCTGGCAACCATGTTCAAGCTCAAGTTTATTAGCAGGATAAACTCCATTGAGCATGCTCATTTACAAGGAGGTCCAGGTCGGACAACATGGTACAAAATATACAAATGGTACAGTACATACAAATCATGCCATTAGGAAGCACTGTGCTTGTTGATACATGTGTTGGTCTGTTGGTTCTGTGAAAGTGGTATAGTTAAAGCACACTGTCTGCTGACTTACTGATCACAGTGCTATATAATACATTCCTCCACTGTCTTCCTGCTGGTGGATGATAGTAGTTCTACACCATCACATGTGATGTGCATGCGTGTATGTGACTTGCCTGCAGGCTTGCATCTTTCAGCAATACAGTGTACTACTGCATGTTGACCATATGGAGTAGCAGCTGTGTACTGTATTTCCTGTGCTTGTTAACTGCTACATGGGATGCCCCTTGAGGTGCAAGATGCCAATAAACGCACACCTAGCACAACCACACTGCGGCCATGGTCTAAGTCTGTACTTGGGCAACTGTTGCACTTATGGCTAGCTATAACTGGACATCCTCTGACAGCTTTACAATGTTAAAAAACATGTTCTGGTCATACTATAGTGGCGTGGTAGTGTCAGGGTTGAGTAGGCACATTAATGATAAACCCCAAATGTTTGCACTTTAATAACATCACAGCCATTCAACAGATTTGCATGAAATTTTGCAAGCATGGTCTCGTGAGGTAGATCTCTGGATTGCTAAGTTTCGTTCCAGTCAGATATGACAATTCTAAGATCCAGATAATACAAAAAAGTGAATTTGGAGGATTTTTTTTTTGCTGTGTTTTCCCCAAGAGCAATAGTGCCCAGAAGGTTTGGCATTTTGGTCTGAAATTTTCATGGTAGAAAGGGTCTGGTTCACAGATATGCCTTTCACTATTCTGGTGTAAAAATATTAATCTGGTGCAGTGTTATTACATTTTAAAATTTGGGGTTCAGAGCACGCTCAGTAAGCACTTCAAAATAGCTGTAGGAAACGAAAAAAAAATCATCATTTTTCAACTGGGGCAAATACTTTCACATGAGAGAAAATTTCCTTTTTCATTTGCTGCCATCTTGGTATCTGTTTTTCCCTAAAAACAAAAATTTCAAACCCCTCAAAAATAACATCCTGGACAGAGACCAACACATGGATCTTCCTCATTGGGACACCGTTAGGTGGAGTCTTCACTTTACTATTGTCCAAATTACCCTAAATAAGTTTTTTTTTGTTATTTGCAGCCTTTTTCTGACTCGCTTCTGCCTTTTTTTATATGTCCAAATGAAAAAAAAGAAATTTGGCCATATGAAAAAAGATCCCTTCATACACAAAAACATTTTGGACTTAGTTTCCCTGGTGTCTAGTAGCAACCCTCACCCTCCGATTGCCGTGCCCATATTGTTTTAATGTTTCCCTGGTGTCTAGTGGCACCCCCACCCTCTGATTACTGTCTGTGTATTATTTCAATGTTTCCCTAGTGTCAAGTGGTACTCCCCCACCCTGCGATCACCGTCTCCATAATGGTTTTACTTTCCCCGGTATCTAGTAGCACCCCTCCATCCTCTTATTGCCGTCCCCCTAATGGTTTGACTTTCCCTGGTGTCTAGTGGTACCCCCACCCTCCGATCACCATTCCCATAATACTTTCACTTTCTCTGGTGTCTAGTGGCACTCCCCCCCTACCCCAACCCTCCGGTCGCCGTCCAGGGCTTAAATAAAGAAATCTATCCCTCAATGTGTTTTTTTCAACCTAAAAAAAACAAAATGGTCCCTCACCTATCTGACTCCCCCACCTCCCACTCAGCACTCACCAACCCCCCAACCCTCACTCACCTGATCAGGTCACAGGGTGAAGATCCATGTTTTGACTTAAGACACATTTTGCTGCTGGAACCACTGACTGCCATATGAGAAACTAAGGTAAGTGCGGTTCAATGTATTTCAATTAGGTTTTCAACTTTGCTGCATAACTTTCCCATGTTTGTATATTTTGAGCCCAACTTTTCAACATGGCCTTTTTGGGATCCCACCTCATGAACAGTCACAGTGGACTTATGCAAATCCGACCTGAAAGGTGAGTTTGCAGTTGCTTGGCGAAATCACCTTTCGGGCAGGATTTAAACATTTTTATCACCCTTGTTCAGGAGGTGGGGTCATAAGAAGGCTATGTTGAAAATTTGGGATCAAAATGTGTAAAAATGGTAAAGTTACTGTATGCGCATACATTGAAATTTTACTACGCTCACTCGTAACTTTGGTAATTTTAAATATTTTGACCTCAAATTTTCAACATAGCCATTTTTTTACACCACCTTATGAATGTGACAGCTGCCATTTTTTAAATCCTGACCAAAATGTGTTTTCACACCCATGGCGCAGAATGATGTTTCCATGCTGCGGAATGCCATTTCAGTGGGGATTTGAAAATTCTCAGTACGGGGTTTATGAGGTGGGGTAATAACGAAGCTATGCTGATAATTTGGTTGCTATTTTGGCAGAAATACCAGCGCAAGGCCCACTGGGCCCTGTGCTTCCACATCAACATACATGTACATATCAGTGAAGGGTCTGGGCCCTGCACTCCCGCAGGCAAATGAGGATATGATTAGACTATCTCAAAAAGTAAGGAAATTCATTGCAAAAAATGTTGTTAAAGCACTAGTTAGGGTTAAACCAACAAAAGCAGGGAAATGTGGCATTAGGGTTTTCAACACTAACATCCCACCCTCATCCTCCAGGCAGCAACAGAAAAAAACATTACAGTTTCACCTCTCCTACATCTTTGCTAATCAGGCATAGAGTGTGCCTTGGGGTTGTCAGCCCTAATGCTCACCCCATTCTCATATGCTCTACACATCTCAGCTTCTTTCATGATCAAATGGGGTTAGTGCTAGGGCTGGCAACCTCAAGGCACACCCCATGTCTGACTAGCAAAGATGCAAGGGAGGTGAAACTGTAATGATTTTTCCTGTTGCTGCCTGGAAGGTGGGTCTGGGGTTTTAGGGTTGGAAACCCTAACATCACATTTCTCTGCTTTTGTTGGTTTAACCTTAACTAGCGATACAAAGCTTTTGCAAAGAAGATATATATATATATATATATATATATATATATATATACTGTATATATATATATATATATACACTATATATATATATATATATATACATATATATATGTCTTTTTCCTCTTTTCTTACAGGGAGGAGCAGTCACACATTTCAGGAGAAATAAATGCCCATAAAAACTGATAGTGGTCGAAAGTTGTCTTCTGCCCCTATTTGCACAATGCCCTCAATGTAAAGAAATACGGTATGTAAATCATGTGTTGCAAAACGTAAAGGTTCATTTATAATTGTTGAGCAGAAATGTATGAAATGTGAATCTGAAATAAGTTGGCATTCACAACCATACATTTTGTGATACCCAGCAGTTAATGACAAGCTTTCGGTAGCAATATCATGTAGTGGCACATCCCCCCAAAAAATTCTTCAAATGCTGAATCACATAAATGTTCAGACAATATCAACAACTTTCTATAACCACTGTCAAAAGTATGTTCAGCCATCAATCTTTCAAGTTTGGAATGCTGAGAAACAAACTGTTACTGAACAAATAAAGACAGAAGGCAAAAAAATGCACCTTGGTAGTGACGAGTGGGGTGATACCCCAGGGCACAGCACCAAGTAGAGAACATATACATTAACGGACATAGAGAAACATAAACTGACAATGGTAAACCTGGTGTAGGTATGTAATTTCAGGAAGAAATACCGTGTGGCTGTTTGACATACATGCTGATGTTATGGTAGCGTTAAATAGTTTTAGTAGTAGCCTATGATAAACGTAACCACTGCCGGAAATATTGCAGCTGGCCGAGGAGGTGTGAGGAGGGCTGTGCTGGTTATTTTATGCACTGGCGGTACCACGGATACCAATCATGTCCACTGGGAGGTGAGGCCAGTGCCATGGGTGGGGCCCTGGATGCCAGGGAGGGGTTGTTTTTACTTCCAGTCTGGTGACCGGGGGTGGGAAACCACCACCACCATGGATCCCGAATTTTACATCAGGTTTGGGATTGGAGGGAGGGAGGAAGGGGATCACTAGCTCCAGGGATTTAATTATTCTTATGGAGATGGGATCAGAGGGAGGGAGGGGGCCATGGGCCTTAGGGATTTAATTATTCTTACAGTAATGAGATTGGAAGGAGGGAGGGGACCACTAGCACCAGGGAAGTATATTATTAATACGAGGCGGGGACTGGGAAGGGGGGTTTAACACTTGCACCAGGGATAGCTCAGCTATAATGACCAGTGGGCCATGCTACCTGTATCCATTAACCATGCAAATGCGCCCACAATGGACCTGTAAATGGCCCCTTAGCACCTTGTATGCTCAATGGGCGCATTTGCATGGGTACCTTTGAAAATTGCTAACAGTGTTCCAGTGCAATCAACTGCTGAGCCCAACTTTGGGAGCCAAGTTGGGGTAGTGCTACCTGACTTAGTGCTGCACTGATATGGCCCCATATTCAGTTGGGTAGCACCTGACTGAATATGGCATCCTGGGACCCCTGGGCAATAGCCAAGCACAGCACAAACAATTGCATTACACTTTGCGCCTATCTGAATATCGGTTCCCATGTGTTTTACATTATAAGGTTAGCAATGTGTTAACAAAACCTGAAAGATATGGACATGTTCGATAGCATGTAACTGATGTGCCAAATGGGTAGTTCACAGCGCTGTCATATTATTCCATCCATGGTGCTCCCAGTACAACTGCAAATGAAAAATGATACACGTATGTAAGTCTATAAAGAAATGTTTTCTTTTCCTATACAGAATTTGTGCACACAATAATTGATGAAGTAGAGAAAAGAGTGAAGGAAAATCATGTCAATTAAAAAATGGAGACCATTTCCTTGCCACCAACACTGACATCACAATTAAAAAAACCTGTCAAGGAAGAAGCTATAAAGTCCTGGAAGCAGCACCACAGATTTGCTAGTCAGTGACTTTCACAGTGCATGCAAACAGCAAAGTACAGTTCTGCCACTTCAGTTTAATTAACAGTTGCTGTGTAGTTAGGCAGTTCTATGTGTTTCTTTTGTCATACAGTGGTGGTGACACAGTGCCCATTGCAACCTGCTACAGCGCAGCAACCAGGCATTAAATGACACTCTGGGCAGGATATTCAAAGCCATGGAACAATATTCAGTGGGAGCCAGTGCACAGCATAAGTAGCAGTGCGCCAATGCACAACCCAAATGAATGCATGTGCAAGGGCAGGGGGCATGCCCATGAATATGCAGCACAGTGCGATATTTAACCCCCCTGACCCATGGCACAAGTGCGGAGCAGCGGCCAGATATGTTGAGCAGACTTGAGCCTATAAATACAGGGAGCAAGCAGGGGGACAGAACTTGCGCCAGAGGGGAGCGAGACAGAGAGAGAGAGAGAGAGAGATACACACAGACGGGAGAGAGAGAGAGAGAGAGAGAAAGCCACCTGATCCTGGGGAGGAATGGAAGGCAGGAAGACAGAGCCTGTGAGGGACTGAGGAAGGGGAACAGGCAGCCACAGGGATGTGGGACACAGGTGGCAGTGGAGTGTGAGCCAGGGGCAGAGAAAGCAAGAGGAGGCCAGGCAGAGTAAAAGGCAATTCCCCACAGTGCCAAGTGGACCACTGGAGCTGACTGCCCAGGGGGACACAGGACAACAGGGGCCATGGCCAGCACAGCCTTCCAGATGGAGGCCATAATGAGGGGTGTGAGGAGGCAGGAGGAAGGGCGACATGGCCATGGAAGGGCCTGTCGCTGGTACACCTGGAATAGGTGGTACCATGCCCACAACAGCTTCGAGATCCACTCCGATATGGAGATCATGGTCCAGTATTGCCTGAACCAGGTGATTCTGAGGCAGTTCTGTGAGCCGTGCAGTGAAGAGATGCAGGCACTCAGTAGATGGAGCCATGCCCTGACAGTGGAGATGAAGGTGACAGCCATCATGTGCCTGCTCACCATGGGCACCTTCCAGAGACCAACAGGGGACACCACAGGCATAACCCAGTCAGCCACGTCATGCCTCCTCACACACTTCCTCAACACCCTGCTGCCACATGCTGCAGAATACATCCAGTTCCCCAGCACACAGGCAGAGCATACAGCAACCATGTAGGACTTCCACAGGGTAGCATGGATGCCTGGCATGCTCGAGGCCATTGACTGCACTCGTGTGGACATCCACATGCCACCTGGCCCTGAGGGCGTAGCATACGTGAACAGGAAGGGCTACCCCAGTGTCAACTGCCAGGTGGTGTGCAATGCCAGGGGGTGCATAACCAATATCTGTGCCACACACCCTGGGAGTGCACATGATTCCTTCATCTGCCACAGCTCTGCACTGTGCCATAGGTTCGAGAGTGCGGACATCCCCACAGACCACCTAGTGGGTGAGTATGGGATGGCCATGGGGAGCTGGGAACAACAGGGTGTGGGATGGGGCAGACAGGGTGGGTGTCCTGGCGGGGGTGCCAGGGATGGGCAAGGGGCACAGCAACAGAGGACACTAGGCTAACCATGTATCTGTCCACACAGGTGACAGTGGGTACCAACTTAGGCCCTGGCTGCTCACCCCCTACTGGCACCCATCGTCCCCAGCAGAGGGCCGCTACAATGAGGCACACACCATCACACGGATCATCATTGAGTGTGTGTTTGGGATGCTGAAGGCATGATTCCATTGCTTCAACAGGTCTGGCGATGCCCTACAGTATAGCCCCTTGAAAGCCTGTGGCCTATTCCTGGCCCGCTGCATACTTAACAACATGGCCATTGACCATGGGATAGCTGTCAAGGCTGAAGAGGGGGACAGCAGTGGGGATGATGAGGGCAATGGGCCGGGGGCAGTGGAGGGATCCCCGGCTCCAGAGGATGGCATGCCAGCACCGTGACACAATTGCACAAGAGCACTTTGGCACACACAGGTAGGTGGAGCAACATCCATGCAATGGCCAGACACAATGGTACGGCACACGGGCATGGGCAGGCATGTCAATGGGCATGCACAAACAGGCGTGGGGCAGGGGTGAGGGTGGTTGTGCCATACAGCCGCACAGAACAGCACGCAGCACCATACAGCAACACACACACACGCACACACACACATACACACACACACGCAAACACGCGCCCAGGTGCCAGCACGTGGCGTGGATCAGATGCAGGGCGCCAGTGCACAGGCACAACCAGTGCTGTGCTGCTCTCATCACGCACACACCACTTGGGCCAGTGGCCGGGCAGGTGTGCACACAGGCAGCATAGAAACATAGAAACATAGAAGATAGAAACATAGAATTTGACAGCAGATAAGGACCGCTTGGCCCACCCAGTCTGCCCATTTCCCTACCTGATGGATAAGCTGCAGATCCTAGTTAACCAGCAGCCTACTTCTTCCTACCCCCATCCCCTAGAATTGCCTTATGACTGTCCCATGCATGCTTGAATTCCACCACTGTTTTTGACTCCACAACCTCCTCTGGAAGGCCGTTCCATACATCCACAACCCTCTCTGAAAAAATACTTCTTAAATTACCTCTGAGCCGCTCCTTCTATCTTCAAATTGTGCCTCTTGTTCTTGCACACTCTTTTTTGAAAGATGCTACCTCTTGGACTTTGTTGATTCCCTTGAGGTACTTGAAAGTTTCGATCATGTCCCCCCCTCTCCCTCCTTTCCTCGAGGCTATACATATTAAGCTCCTTAAGTTTCTCTTCATATGTCTTCCGGTGCAGACCCTGCACCATTTTAGTTGCCCTCCTCTGGACAGCTTCCATCCTGCCTGTCTTTGTGGAGATTAGGTCTCCAGAACTGCACCCAGTACTCCAGATGTGGTCTCACCAGCTGTCTGTACAGAGGGATAATAACTTCTTGTTTTCTACTGGTGATGCCTCTTCCTATGCATCCCAGTATCCCCCCAGCCCTCCTTGCTGCCCTCTCATATTGCTTGCCCACCTTTAGGTCATCTGATATGACTACCCCCAGGCCTCTTTCCATTTTTGTTGCTGTTAGTATCTCACCCCCCATTGTGTACTCTTCCCCTGGGTTTTTGTTTCCCAGGTGCATTACCTTGCACTTCTTAGCTTTGAATCTAAGCTGCCATACATTTGACCATTCCTCTAACCTTGCCAAGTCCCTTCTCATCCTTTCCACCCCACCTTGTGCATCAACTCTGTTGCAGATCTTTGTGTCATCTGCAAAGAGACATACTTTTTCTTCCAGTCCCTCTGCAATGTCGCTATAAAGACATTGAAGAGGACCGTCCTAATACTGAACCCTGCGGTACCCACTACTAACCCCTTTTTTCAGAGTGGACTCCATTTACTATTACTGTCTGTGTCCTATTCTCTAGCCAATTCTTACCAGGCTGTCATCTTGGGACCCACTCCCAGGCTGGCTAACTTGTATATTAATATTTTGTGTGGGACTGTGTCAAATGCCTTGTTAAAGTCTAGGTAGGCCATGTCCACAGCCCTCCTGATCAACTACTTTGGTCACCCAGTCAAAGAAATCTATCAGATTTGTCTGGCATGTCCTTCCGCTGTGAATCCATGCTGCCTTGGGTCCTGTGCCCCTCTGGCCTCTAGATACCAACAATTCTTTCCTTCAGAAGTGATTCCATCATTTTCCTACCACTGAGGTTAAACTAACAGGTCTGTAGTTTCCTGCTTCTGCCTTGCTCCCACTTTTGTCAAGGGAATCACATCTGCCCTCCTCCAGTCCCTCAGGTACCACCACATCCTCCCATGATTTGTTAAAGAGGGTAGTCAGTGGTGTCACTAGTTCTACCTTTAGTTCTTTTAGAATTCTGGGATGAATCCCATCAGGCCCCATTGCTTTGTCCACCTTCAGTTTTAAGAGCTCTTTCAGAACCCTTTCTTCTGTAAATGGGCTGGTATCAACTTCTGTATCCAGAGTGTTTCTACTGTTTGTTTTAGGTACCTCCCCCTCTTCCTTTGTAAATACTGAGCAAAAATATTTGTTTAGTATCTCTGCCTTTTCACAGTCACCCTCTGCCCACCCTCCCCTTTACTAAGCCTCACTATCCCTCCCTTGGTCTTCCTTCACTCCCTGATGTACCTATAAAAGGTTTTATCCCCCTTCTTAACTGAGTTGGCTATCTTTTCCTCGGTTTGGGCCTTTGCTGTTCTGACTGCCTTCCAGCTTCCTTTGCTTTAACTGATACAGTTCTTGTCCTGTTCCTTCTGTGATTCCTTGTACTTCCTGAATGCTTTCTTTTTCTCTTGAACCTTCACTGCCACTTCCTTTGAGAACCATAGTGGTTTCTTACCTCATTTCGTTTTGTTTATTTGCTTACACAAAGGCTTGTTACCTCTGTGATGGCAGTTTTATTATTCCTCATTGTTCTTCCAGCCTCCTTCCTGCCCATTTGCTAGTGCATTCCTTAGGCACTCACCCATTTTGGCAAAGTCAGCCCTCCTAAAATCCAGTACCTTTGTCTTTGTATGGCTTGACTCTATTGCTGTGCTTATTAGAACCATACTGTTCGATGGTCGTTAGTTCCCAGATGGCTACCCACTTACATCTGTGATCCTCTCTTCATCTCCATTTGAGAGAACCAGGTCTCAAGATTGCTCCCTCTCGAGTGGGCTCCAATACTAGTTGTCTAGGCATGCCCCTGTAGGGCATCTAGAATAACCCCACTCTTAGAAGTGGCTGCTGCAACTGCACTCCAGTTAACATCTGGCACATTCAGATCACCCATCAGCAATATCTCCCTTTATCTGCCATTCTAAGTATACTTTCTATCATTTCCTTGTCTTTCCTCCCCTGAGAGGAGTCTGTATACAACCCCTGTGTGGATTGTGGTGCCATTGCCTGCCTCCAAATTGACCCACAGTACTTCTTCTCCTCCCTGTTTACCCTTTTGTTCTGTTGCTTTGATTTCTTCTCTTATGTAGAGAGCTACTCCTCCTCCCCTTTTACCCTCCCTGTCCCTCCTGTAGATAGTGTATTCTTGTATGTTTACATCCCAGTCATGGTTCTGTGTGTACCATGTTTCTGTGACTGCCACGATATCCAGATCTTCCTCCTCCATCAAGGCCACTAATTCAGGAAGCTTGTTACCCAGACTACGGGCATTGGTACTCATTGCTCTCCATTTTTTGATGGCTTTACCTTCTGTAGCAGCATTCCCCACTGACCTTTCTACCTTGGTCTTTTTCTCATTTAGTACCCTGTTTTGTAGGGGGAGGCTGGGATTTTCCTGCTGCTTATCAGGGCCTCCTCCCTTGGCTAGTTTAAAGGCTTGCCAATGAAGCATTTAAACCGATTGCCCAAAAGACTTGTTCCCTTCCTGGACAGATGCAGACCATCCTGCCAGTATAGGCTGGTGTCCCTCCAGGTGGAACCCCAGTCCCCAATGAAGCCAAACCCCTGTGCTCCACACCATTTTTTCAACCATTTGTTAAACTGCATGGTGCAAAGTACCCTCACCTCACCCATGCCACTGACAGGCAGCACCTCTGAGAAGGATACTGTGTGTGCTACTTGTCTTAAGCCCCACCCCAACTCTACAAAGTCCTTCTGCACTGCTCTAATCTCATGATGAGCCAAGTCATTTGTCCCTAGGTGGACAATGACATCCAGCTCAGACTCCCGTGCAACTGTTCTTGTGATCCTAAGGATGCGCTTCCTGTCTCTCCAAGCCATGGCACCAGGCAGGCACCATACTTCAGTTTTCCCTGCTCCCCCAGTTCTATACCCCTAATAATTGAGTCCCCACCAGGAGCTGCTTTCTCCTGTGGTGCCCTCTGCCTCCTTCCTGAGGGCCTCCTTGTGACAGTTGTCTGCACCTCCTTAGTCTCCTTCATGGTGCATCCATAAGGGGAACTATGCCCCCCAGAATGGTGTATGGATTGTGAAGTGGAACAACTGACTGGGTGTGCCTCTGTTCCACCACCCTTACCCTCCCTGAGCCCACTGTGGTCCAACTGCTGTGCTTTCTTCACAACCTGTGAGGTAGTGGTGGTGGCTCTGGTGCTCCCTGGATGGGGGAGGTTCCCTTGCCACTGTCCAGCATGCGGTGTGACACACAGTTGCCACGACTGTGGCATGCACCCACACACATCACCCATGTGCACACAGGGCAGTAGCAGCAGACTGCAGACAGGGCAGCATGCACATCAGGTCCGCCATGTGGAACCATTGCCACCGTGGACATGAGGGCGTCTGCGCTGGGGACGGTCGGCAGGCACTGGCTGCTCAATGGCCACAGAGGGTGTATGCAACTGCCCCCCAGGGGTTGAACTGTGGGAACATGACTGGGTCTGCGCAGAGGTGTGTAGGCACCCGAACAGGCCCGCCCCAGGCGTGCCTGGGATGCTGACAGTGGAGCCAGGTGTCGACATGGAGGGAGTCGCCCAACGCCGGGTCCATGGGATGGATAGTGCACCCCATAGTGTCTGTGGCTGGCAGCCATGCCCTGTGGCAGCCAGTAGTGCAAGGCCAACTGAGATTGCATTGGCAATGTGATCCAGAGATGTGGTCGTGTCCTCCTGCAGGCACTGTATAGCCTCCAGGACCTGCATGGTGCCCCTCTCACATAGCTCGGCAGCCTGGTGTACCTCTGTGTGGAGTGCATGCACTCCAGCTATGAGCAGCACCTGTTGCTCCATAGAAGCCTGCAGCAGCAATCGGGTGTGCACTGACAATGGGTCAGCACCCATGGGAGCATGGGCGTGCTGCTGACCCACCGGTGGTGTATGACCATGCTGTACGGCCCCCTGCTCAGGTGGATGCTGCACAGCGGGGTCCCCTTGGGGTAGGTCACTGTCTGGTGCCCCAGCACTGGACTCTGTGTCTGGCTGCCCAGTGTCCCCAGCCATCTGCCACCGCTGCCCCTCCGGCCCCCGTACGCAGGCCAGCACCTGAGTGGATGCACCACCATCACTTTGGCTGTGCACGACACCACCTAAGGTGGTGGCAGGCAGCTGTTCAACTGCCGACAGGCCACTGGCCGCGCTGCCAGTGATGTTAGTAGGTATGGGTGTCTCCTCCACGACACCACCCATGCTGTCCAGGATGATGGTGATGTCGTCATCAGTGTCAGACCCCACCCCGATCTGTGTCTCCACGCAGAGTACACCATGGCTGGCATCCTGCTGGAACACAGCCAGGGCCTCATCTGACACCAAGCCCAGGACATCCGGCTGGATGGTGGTGGTGTGCTGCAGCTGATCAGGCCCCCGGATGCCCATGGAGGTGGATGGCTGATCCTCCGGGGCTGGGCCTGCCCAATGGCTGCCGCTGGCACCCCTGCCACTGCATGCTGGTGTGCTGGTGCTGTAAGAGAAAACAGATGTGTTAGTGCTGCAATAACGGCACCCCCCCCGGACTGGCATACTTACCATGCAGTGATAGGCTCCCTCCTGTCTGGAAGCCACCACCCGGCACACTCTCAACGGTGCTGCACCACATGGTGGCCACCACCAGCTCCTCTTGCGCTGTGAGCCATGGCACAGCAGCATGGCCCCCACCAGTGGCCATCCTGGCTGCCCATATGGCTGCCACGTTCTCTTTAATGCAGTGTTTATCAAGGCCCAGACCACCTTCTTTCTGCACTCCTGCACCGACTGCTAGCAGCTGCCCTGCAGGTTCACAGCCACTGCCACCTCCATCCAGGCCGCAGCCCTGGCCTGTGGTGTGCCAGTGGCACAACTCAGCAGTTGCTCCCTGTCGAGGTAGGCCTCGAACAGGGCATCGGCTTCCACCATAGTAAAGTTGGGCCTGAACTTGCGGGCAGGCCCATGCTTCTCAGTCTCCTCACGCTCGGGCATGGTGCTACCTGTGGACAAGGAAATGTGTGTCACTGCTTGCAGCTGGCCATCCCATCCACCCATGCTGGCTGTTCCCACAGCAGGTGCAAATTACCTCAAATGGTTGCAATACTGGTCCATGGCCTGTGCTGTCGTGCAGCACCTTTATAGTGCATCACATGCAGATGAGCTGTGGCGCAATGGTAATAACATGCTATTTTCCCCAGTGTGCCACGCACTGGCTGATGAGCTCATTAGCATATGGCAGCTGAATATCATGCACTTGCTCCTTGTGCAATGGAATTTCTCTGGCGCATGTCGTGGCGCAATGCCGTGACATGCACAGTGCGCTGCCTGCAGTACGCATGCATAGTGGCCTGTGCTGCTACGACCTATCGCACACTGTGCGCTCAGTGTGCTATAGAGGTCATGGTGCACTATGCGCCATGGCCCCTGATGCGCTCTGATGCACTGTGCGCTGGGTGACCTCTGACCCCTGACATGACCCTATGCCCCTTGGAACTACATCACCATGTGCCGGAAGGGCCATATCCATGCCGCGCATCTATGGTGATGCACAATTGCCGTATGCCAAGCATGTCTCCACGAAGCACGCATCCCACGCACATTGTGCACGTGGGCTACTGAGCACCATTTTGGATCAGACCCTTGTGTAGTGAACATGGCGCGGTGAGGTGTGCGACGTACTCATAATTGGATGGACCTTGAGCTGGTCAACCTTGTGGCCCCAAATGCTGCCACATGCACCTGGTCTGTTTGACCAGGAGCCCCTGCAGCAGGCCAGAAGTGACATCTGGCAGGCCATTGCTGCAGGCCTGGTTCAGGATACTGGGATGCCTTGGACCGGTGAGCAGTGCTGCCACTGGTACTGTGGCTTGATGTGGCGGGACCCAGAAAGGCTGAGGCTGCTGCAGGCACGTGTCTGCAGGGGGGCCGTGCCACAGCCAGATAAGTCAGAACATGCTGCATGTGTGCCCAACCGCTGTACTGTGGTGTTGGCTGGGCTGTCTGACATGCCCTGTGGGGGGGGGCACTGTCGGCATGTGCCATGAGGTGTGGCATTGCCGGTCACTGGGTGCACTGTGCTACTGCCCTGCGGGTCATGTCAGGCTGGGGCGCACACTGTGCACAGGGGTGGGGGTGGTGGGCACATGCTGTGGCTGTACTCTGATGTGTGTCTGTCTGTGTTCCATTCCTAGGGCCTGATGATTGGCACCATGCCAGAGTGGCAGGGGTGCCTGGTGGGCCACAGCAGGCTGCTGCGGGCCAATCATCAGATGGAGCGGGCCTGACCAGTGGAGGTTGAGCAGCAGGGGACCAGCGCGAGCGGCACTGCAGCATGCAGGTAGGCACTGTTGTCTTCCTCTTCTCCTTACCAGGTGGTCAGTGGGGTGAGGGTGTGGCCATGGCCACCTGTGCCATGTGCCATGTCAGCTGTGTGCTGCATACTGTGTGGTGTGCATGCCACTATGGGGCAGCCATTGCTCATGTATACTGACTGTTGGTGGGATGGGTGTGTGCCCGGCTGCCACCAGTGCTGCTGTGGTGCTGCTGCAGACCTGTGCCACCTGTCTGTCACTGCGCGGTCGGGTGGCCATTGGGTGGCGGTGTCCACCGCTGTGCTCTGTCGAGGCATGCTGGGATGCCAGCAGGCGTTGGCTCACCCACTGTGGGTGGCCAGGGTGCCACTCAAGGGGCATGTATTCCCTCTGCCCGTTGTGCACAGTGGGAGAGCATGGTTCCTAGGGACTTGCACTAATCACCTGTCCATTCCTTTGTCATAGGCAACCAGAGGAGGTCGCAGCTGCCACTATATTGCCGACTGTTAAGGCAGATCATCTTGATCACCTCAACGACCTTGGAGGTGGCCCAACAGACCAGACGAATGGTGCTGCATGACCGACAGTGGCGGAGGCATCAGGCGGTGGCAGGCCGTGGCCAGCCAAAGTTGACCCCACTGTTTCCTTCTCATCCTTGCCATCCCTTCCCCTTCCTTCCCCATTCCCACTGTACAGTCCCTGTCCCCTGTCCCCATTCCTCACTCTCCTACCCTTCCCCACCGCATTCCATTGTACATAGTTTTGTTTATTACAGATTTCTTGTTTAACTGCCTGTGTCCATGTCTGCTTTGCAGCTGGCGAGTGGAGCCATGCTACAGTTGCATGGTGGGTGTCTGTGTGGTGTGCCTGTGTTGTTGTGCGGGCCGTGCATGGTGGTATCCTGCCCCTTGGTCAGTGGCTGTGCCTTGGGGTTTCCATGGGCTGGCTATCCAGGATGTGTGGCATGTGTGTTGGGTGCCGTGCACCAGGGTGTGGCTGGCCGTGGTCTGGGTGGGTGTGGCTTGGCATCCAGTGGGGGGTTCCAGTGCAGCTCTCCCTTGGCCATTAGTGCCACCTGTTCCCTGTGCCCAGTGCCCTGGTGCGGGGGGGACTGGCTGCCTGTCTGTGCCCTGCAGGTGGTGGTCACCTGTGGCCCACCGCTGTGCCTCCCTGCCACTATCCCCAGCTGTGTTCCACTGCCTGCCCCGCACCTTCCCTCTGCTGCTTTGCTCCGACCATTGCCTGGGGCTAGTCCTTCTGTGCCTTGGTGCTTCTCCCTTTGCTTCCTGGTGCATCTCTGGTTGCACTATGGCGCAGGTCTGGTTGCACCCAGGTGCACCTCTGGTTGCACCATAGCGCATCCCTGCGATATTCAGATGTGTTGCGCTGATGCATGTCACCATGCGCAACCTTTGAATATTGCATTCACTGCGTCATGGTGCATTTGAGTTGCGCTGCACTGGGGCTGCAATGCAATGCAATGTCTTTGGTGCATTTCTGAATATCTGGGCCTCTAATTCCTGTTTTATACAGACTGATGCTGATGAATGTGGCTCTGATTCACACATGATGAAACCAAATGTGCACCCGAAGCTGCACAGCATGTCCCAATGGTCCATGCAGACATCTGTTAACATTTGTGAACATTTTAACAGGTTTATAATTGGCATGAGAATGTACCAAACACGTGATAACCAAATATAATTGGCACAAGGCTCTGGGGTCTGGACTTTCTGCAGATAGACAATGCTATCAGGCAGCCAAAAATGTCTGTACTTTGGAAATTAGATGTACTAAAGCTGAGTACTATACGATCTGCCTTTCTTCCTTCTGGGGTAATGGGACTAAGTTCTGGCAAAATCTTAAGGACCTAAGGGGTAAAACTAACACCTCCTCCCCTCCCTATTAAATATCAATGGAGTTACTACCCAAGATCCAATGCTCATATCAAATACATACAATAATGCTTTTACCGATCTAAGTACTGTTCTCCTTCCGAATTTCTTCAGTGACCCCACTAACCCCTCTATTCCCCCTCCATCATCTGCCCCTATCAATATCCCTCCCTTTTGCTTCAGAGTAATATCTCCAAGTGAAGCTGGATCCTGCCTTTCACGAGTCTTGGGCAAGTCCAGATTCGGTGGCGACTCTTTTGATCTAAAATCACTTTATTTAAAATTTTTGATGCAGTACTCCCACCCCTCACCAAAATTCATAATCTTTCTTTCTGTCTCAGTCAGTTTACCTCCCAGTGGAAATCTACAATAATCACCCCTGTTCACAAGAGTGGTGGCAGAACTGCCCATGGTAACTATTGCCCTATCTCTCTCCTTCCCCCTATTTCTAAAGCCCTTGAAAGAACAGTAAATGATCAAATCTCTGAATATCTTGCCAAGTATAATCTGCAGTGTAGCTGACAACACGGCTTCAGAAAGGACCACAGTACTTCCACAGCCCTCCTGGAGTTCACTAGCTTTATACATAAAGCTCTGGACCGGAGTCACTTGGTTGGGTCTGTGTACATAGACCTAACAAATGCATTTGACATGGTCCACCATGGCCTTCTCTCTGCCTCCCTCTCGCGGCTGGGCCGATCCTCTGATGCTACCACCTGGTTTGATAGATACCTCTCTGGGAGGTCCCAGAGGGTTAAAATGAAATGAAATGAAACTTTTTTTTTATGGCACCTTTCTTAAAACCAAGGTGCCTTACAATAATTTAAAAACAATAAATAAGTACAAGTCCATAAATAATCTATAAATCTATAAATCTGAGCTCCAATTCACAATCATTAATTAAAATTAATCTTTAACCATAAATAGGTCTTTAGGGCCTTTTTAAACTCCTCCACGGTCGCACACTGACGGAGCGGATGGGGTAGAGAATTTCAGAGGGTCAGAGCAGCAAACATAAAAGCACAAGCACCTGATGATTTTAAAGAGATCCTCAGAATCTCTAGCAACCCCTCATCCGCCAAACAGGGAGATCGCCTAGGGGAGTAGGGAACCAAAAGCTCTTTCAAGTAATCTGGACCCAGTCCGTGTAGGGCTTTGTAGGTAAAAAAAGACCAACTTTAAAGGTGATCCGCCACTGAATCGGCAGCCAGTGCAGATTGCATAGTACCGGCGAAATATGATAGGCACGGGACATACCCATCAATAACCGGGCTGCAGCATTCTACACCAGCTGTAAGTGGTGGATATCAACCCCAGGAAGCCCTAGATAAATGGAGTTGCAATAATCAAGGCATGAGGTCACAAAAGCATGGACCAATGTAGGGAGGTCAGCAGGCAGAACAAGGTGCTTAATCCTGGCGATGTTCCTAAGATGGTAAAAGGAAAGTTTGACAACTGTCGACACTTGCGAATGCAGTGACAGTTCGTTGTCAAGAATCACCCCCAGGTTCCGCACTCATTCAGAGGTAGGGAGCTGGATACCTGCCCGAAATAAACCTGAGGATAAACCAGCTCCCATCCCCTCTACCTGGGTCCACAACCATTACCTCCGTCTTCTCCGAGTTCAACTTCAGCCAGCTTGAACTCATCCAGCCTTGGATTTCGGTGAGGCAACTATTAATGACTGAGACAGCTCTATTCTGGTTGGGTGCAAAAGACAGGCAGAGCTAGGTATCATCTGCATAGCAGTGAAACTTCAGCCCATACCATCTTACAATGTCTCCGAGGGGCAGCATATACACTGCGAACAACATGGGGGACAACACCGAGCCCTGGGAAACCCCACATGACAGAGACAGTGGGTAGGAAGAATTTAATCTGGACACCACTCTCTGAGTTCTGTCAGTGAGGAAAGATCTAAACCAGCTGAGGACTGTCCCCGACAGACCACGAATAAACTCCAGGTGCATGAGAAGTACCTCATGGTCCACAGTGTCAAAGGCTGATGAGAGATCAAGAAGAATGAGAATGGAATGATTCTTCTGATCTTTAGTCATCAGGAGATCATTGAGCACCCAAACCATTGCTGTCTCGGTACTATGCCTCTTTTGAAAACCAAACTGGAGAGGTTCATAGATGTCATGGATGGTTAGATGGTTCTCCAATTGTGCAGCCACCACTTTCTCAATAATCTTCCCAGCAGAGGGAAGATTTGAGATCGGCCTGTAGTTAGCATGGCAGTCGGGGTCCAAGGAAGCTTTCTTCAGGAGGGGTATCACCACCGCCTCCTTCAGGGAGCTAGGAAACTCACCCGTATCCAAAGAGCACCAGACTATCTGTGCTAGAACTGGGCCGATAGTATCAAGACAACCCTTTATCAGGGAAGTCAGGCTCAGCTGTAAACTGCAGCATGTAGGAAGCACACTATGGACAATCCTCATGACATCGGTGAACTCAGGCCGGTCGAATGAACTCCAGGAGAGACCGGAGGGAGCAACCAAATGCTGATCAAAGGCTTCTCCCATAGAGGGAGCAGGTTGTAGTGCTGCCCTGATGTCGACCACTTTATCCACAAAGAAGTGAGCGAGCTCATCACACTCTATTTGTGAAAAAGCTTTTCGAACCTGGAAACAGGTTGGGTTGCACAGTCTGTCAACAGTTTGAAAAAGCTGAGCTGGCCAGTTCTGAGCAGCCGCAATCTGTCTGGACAGGAATTCTGCCTTCTTACAAGACATTGTGGAGTGATAGAGTTGGTAATGTTCCATCAATCTAAGATGGTCGGCATCAAGGGCAGTTCTCCGCCAACAACGCTCTAATCTTTGTCCTTGTCACCGCATCTCCCACAAGGTCCCATCAAACCAAGAAGACCGAGGTCAAAGGGGGAGAGGACGAACACGGACAGGAGCAATTTGATCAAGAGCCGAGGAGATGGCCCTATTATAGGCAAGCACCAGGGCATCAGGATCATTGCTCACTTCAGAAAACTCCGGTAGGTTAAGCACCGCTGCCAGGCCCGCAGAGCTAATATCTCGTAAAGAGCGGTACTTAACCATCTCCACAGGGGTAGGCCGGGGGGGGTGCAAAAACTGAAGCCCACAGTGTAGTGATCCAACCAACTGACGGGTTCCACCCCCACGTCAGCGGCCTTAATCCCCAGGAGGAAAACTAAGTCCAAGGAGCGACCACTCTTATGTGTGGCAGAAGTAACCACTTGTGTGAGACCCAAAGATGTCATTAATTGGAGGAAGTGTTGTCCAAACTGCGAATGTTCATCATTGATCCAGGCATTGAAGTCACCCAGGACCATCAGCCTTGGAGACTCAAATGCCATGTCAATGATGAGGTCAGCTACTCCGTGTAGAAAAACGTTTCTCATACCCTGCTGGACGGTAGATGAGAACGATTCTACAACCCACACCTGCCACTACGATGCACTCAAAAGACTCAGCTTCCTCAACTCCTCAACTGGTACATCTGTGAGTCCCAGTTCGGTCTTGAAACAGACCGCACCCCCCCGCCCCTGCGGTCCAACCTCGGGCGGTGTAACACCGAGTACCCAGCTCGAACTGCTGCCTCCAAAACTGGACCAGCATTACCAACCAGCCAGGTCTTGGTAATGCAAGCCAGATCCAGGGACTTCACAAGATCTGCAATAACTGCAGTCTTGTTCCTAATGGATCTGACATTGCACAACACCGCTCGGGTTGGACAGGCCACTGGAGTGGAACAGACCACTTGTCCAGTACCATTAATAGTAGTGGTGCCCTTGGGTATGGGAACTAGACAAGGATAACCTTGCCCTAGAATCCATTTTGCCCCAATGCCTCTTCTGTCCCTACAACCCCAATCTGAGGGCCTTCGTCATTATCGCCTCCACTGTCCACACCCCAAACCCCTCCTCCTCCCCTTACGTACAATCTCCAGCACTCTACAGTGCTGGTAGGTTGACAACTGTAATGGCACAGGAGAGAAAGGGCGGACGGCATGGAGAGTGGAGGACGAATAGCGTACGACCGTGGTGGCAGACCCTCTACACATAATAAAACCAGACCCAAAACAGTAATCCAAATAAAAAAGAATAAAATAAAATAAAACAAAGAAAATAAATCAAATAAAATCGATCAAAAATAAAATATCCAAATAAATGAAACCCAAAAACCAAAAATCCAGAGGCTCTCACCCTCTCTCAAATTCTGAAACAAATCATAAATACAAATCATGTAGTGATCTCAATGAGTCAGTGTCAAAGGACAAATGGCAACTTTCCACGAAGAAACATAGAATCCAGGTGACAACAGGAGGGGCTCTCACCCCCTCTTAATCCAAACACCAAAAAGTTTCTCCAGATAAAATCCAGGCAAGCAGCAAGAGGGGCTCTCACCCCCTCTTAATCCAATCACCAAGAAGTTCCTCCAGGAAAAAACAAATCTTCTCCAATTCTTCTAAGCTGTACTCTTGAGACTCAAGCCTAGACACCGAAGCTGAGATCGGGCTGAAGGGCTGTAATCTGAAATAGGGCCCTGAGATGGAAGCGATAGCTCCCACCACAGAAAAACCATAGGAACACCAAGAGAAATCCACACCACCATTAACCCCCAGAGTTTCCTCACAACAACCCAAAATACAACCACAATCCCCCCACTCAGGAGCCAAAGCCCAAAAGGAGAATGCAAATCCCCACCTCCACAGGAGTGGAAACCCATGGGAAAAGCAGGCCACTCTAGGAGGGGGATCTGTAGTCCTGGCCGCCCAATAGCCGCCAGGATCCCCCAACCAACAACCACAAGAGAGAGAGGCCCTCTGGCCAAAATCACCTGTGATTCCTCCCTAAACGGACCAAAAAAACCCTACAAGTCACCCACATGAGGGAGTAGGAGCATCCACCTAAACAGTCAAAGGAGGAAAATATTTCTTTATGACCTCAGTACTCAGTAATAATGTCACCGAATCCCAAAACAGGGAGAGGACTTCGTTTGCTGCCCCCAAGCTCCGGGCGCTCTCACCACCCAGACAATATTTAGAGACTGCCAGCGACTAGCAGAATCCACCTTTAATAACAGCACTTCAAGCGCTCCCACCACAAAATTGAAGATAAATGAAAGAAAAGGAGGTTTCCACTCACAAACCCAAATCACAGTCCCAGGAAATGCTGTCAGGATCATTAAGCTCCAAGGCCGTAAACTCCTCTTCAGGATTCAAGGAATTATCCCACAAATCTCATGGAAAGTATACAAACAACACCAAAAAGTATGCCAGCAATGTTGAGAGCCAGTCCAGCAAATATAGAAACCCAGAATCACAGACTCCTCGGAGATTCAACAAATCCAAACCCTCAGCAGCTTTCCCGAACAAGTCAACCAGGTACCAAGTCACAAAATTCCGCATTAAAGGTCTATCAGAAGTCAGGGTTACCCGCAGCACCTATTATCTCTCAGTGTGCTCGGTAAAACACTCAGCACCCCACGCTAAAATCAGACCAGTCAGAATCTCGACCGTGAAACACTGCACTTCAGTGTTTACTAGGCGGCATATCAGCATTCACTCACATACAGTACTCGTATACTCGGGCACAGACACAATCGAGCACAAACGTGGCAAACAAAGAAAAACACTATAATAAATAAATGAATCGATAAAACTATGAAATAAATAAAATAAAATTGAAGCTCAGAACTCAATATAACAAACAGAGCTCAGGAAGCTCACGCATACCGCCGCCATCTTGCTGGAGTAGTCTGTCCTAGATATCCTCTCTTCCAGTTCGCCAGTTCGCTCAGGGGTTCCACAGGGGTCAATTCTTGGCCTGCTCCTGTTTAGTCTTTTTCTAAATACCCTTCCCCAAGCCTGTTCTGGTAACCTACTCCTCTACACAGATGATGCAGTTATTTTCTCTACTCATCCTGAATCCCTTATGGTTGAACAATGTCTGCAAAATAGCTTTACACAAATCGAGTCCTGGTTCTCCTTTCATAAATTTATCATCAATTACAAAAAGACCAAAGTAATGTTGCTTGCAAACCACCAGAATAAACATAAAGAGGTGTCACTAAACATCCGAAATAGTCAACTCCCATCACTTGAGCAGGTTAGGAGTTTTAAATACCTCGGGATCACCTTAGACCCCCCCCTCTCCTATCAAGAACATATTAATCTGGTTTGCAAAGCAGTAAACACCAGAATCAGCCTCCTCTACAGGCATAGGAGCTGCCTGACAAACGACACCCTCTGCCTGGCTGTCAGAAGTTCCATTGTATCCCTAGTGGATTATGGTATAGTAATCTACGGATCTGCATCTGACACTGCTCTTAAAACAATAATGCTCTCACTCAGTAAAACATGTAATCTCATAACAGGAGCACCAGAGCTAACCCATACCTGTGATCTTTACAGTCAAGTGAACTGGCTAAACGTGAAGGGTAGGCTTGACTATCGCACCTGCCTGTTGGCCAAGAAGCTTACCACCTCTCTCTCCCCTCCCTCGGTCCAGCAGCTCATCTCCCCTGCCCCTACCCCTCATTCTACCAGGAGCTCTGATAAGGCCCTTTACCTAGTCCCTTTCTATAAGACATCCACAAGGCAGCGAGCATTCTTCCACAGGCCCCCTGTCCTGCTCAATAGCCTGCCTCCTCTGGTTTCCTCCACAGTTAAATTGGGCCCCTTTAAAACTAAACTTCACCAGTGCCTATTCTCTGTGAAAAGTGATGACTGCTGCTAGGTTTTACTGGTCAATCTGGGACCGCTCATGGCTTGTCCCTCAATTTCGCCCTGCTCCTCCCCACCTTATCTTGGTCTAATTTCTCCTTCCCCACTCTGTTCCCCTCCTGCCCTTTACTCATCTTTTACCTGCAATCTTTCCTACTCCTCCTTCTCTACACCTTACACCCCTCTACTCAACCTTTCTCCCTACCCCCCCCAGCTGTCTCACAACTCTCCTTAACTGACTTCCTTCTGGTCTCCTTTTCTTTTCTTTAATTTCCTATCTGTTTACATAGTTAGCTAGCACTGCCTGCACCATGTTTGTTTCATTATTATGTACTCCGCTTTCAGTTATGATGCACGTAAGTAATAATACCCGACAGGGTGGGCATTATTGGGATATAACGGACCGCCCAGGGGCGTAATGAGGCCTGACGCCGCAGGCGGAGGGCCTTATAGCCCTTGGAAGGTCCGTCATATCCCATAATGCCCACCCTGGAGGGTATTATTACACTTAGAAAATGGAATAACCACAGTGAGACAAGAAAGTACAGTTTTACAATTGAATGAGTAAATTTATTGAACTTTAAACTTGTTTTGAAGTAGGGTTGAAAAAAAATAGTCCCTCTTTTGGGGACTGGGGAGGAGAAATAAACTGAAACGCTATTAATCCCAGGTTGTAATTTTTACTTTGTGAGAACGAAAAGTAAGATGTAGTATTTCTTCTACTTCTGGTAATTTATGAAGTTAACTGGTCCTGTGAAGCTGCACTGTACCAAGTTGAATGGATTGTAAGGGAATGCTAAATAAAAAACAGAACAATATGTTAGTATGGGAAATAATGTACAAACAATGTAGAAATTATATATAGAGAAGAGAAAAAAATAGAACGTAGATCATACCTTTTATTTCTGGATGTAGTGATAAGTGTGTGCTGGATGGTGCAGGTGGCGCTGTTGTAGGTTCGTTTGATGATGAAGGCTGTTCTGTGATTTCTGGGTTAGTTGGTGTTTTCTGGTGTCCACCAAGGATATTGCTCCAGTTTTCTTGTCGGTTGAGGAAGCCATCCAGTAATTGGCAAGACTTGACTCTGAGCGGTGTCCTGTGACACTGACAATCTGTCTTGGTGCTAGTCCTGCGTTGGACAGGAGTTGAACTGCAGTTGCACAGATACTGTGATTAGTGTATCTCTGGCTCAATTCTGCTTCGGTGCTTAGTTTTACCATGAAGTTTCCAAGGAAGTTTTTCTCCATAGGTTCATGGGTGTACCATGTAGATTCCTTGTCCAAGTAGTCTTGTGGGAGCTTTCTAAGATGAAGGTAGAAGCATTTTGAGTCTGTTGGGATTTTGCTGAGGTACTTAAGGAAGAACTTTACTGGGCATAATGGGTCTTCTGGTCTCTCATAAATGGAGCCTCTTTGAGATTCTTTGTTGGGCTCCGGGGTGGGGGTGGGGGTTGTGTTTTTTTGTTTCAGGATTATGGCTTAAAGTTATATGTTTGTGTCCATTTTCATTAGTTTTTATTGTAAATGACTGTGGTGTAAGGTCTCTTAGGCCCTCTCGTACGCGGCGTGCCATATGAATTTGTACATCAAACCATACTTTCCTGACTAACCCTGGTGCAGTGTTGGGTGAGAGGGTGTTTGACAAATGGAGTTTCTGCAGGTCTTGCTCAGTGATAGGTGGATGGTGGGAAGCTGTGTCTTGCTGTTTCTTGTGAAGTTGTTTGAGGATGGAGGACAGGACATTGTTGGATTTTTGAATTGTTGGTCTGTTACTAGTGATACATTGCACCCTATTCCTGGGGAATTTAGGTATCGTGATAGACCATCACGGAGAGAGCAATAGCCACTGACCGAATATTGCTCTCCTGACTCCGTTCGTGCTTCTGCATAAAATTGCCTGAGCAGAGAATTTATGCTGTCAAGGGAGTCTGCCTTTAAATTGTAAGTTATGTGTTTAGCCGCCGCCCACTGTTGAAAAACTTGGACAGCGCACATTGTCTGCTGTTTTGTGGCTTGCTCTTCACGGTCTGTTTCTAGTTTGTCTACGTCAGTGGCGCTTAAATCTTTGAAACAGTCACTTACTTCCTTTTTAATTTTTTTAGTGGCTGGTTGTTCACTATCGCTTTGTTTGTCACTTCCGAACATTTTTTTTAAATCTTTTGCCGAGATAAGGTCAAAGTTGACTTCTGACGTCTGCATGTCTTTTGGCAAAGCCGAGTTCGGTATGGAGTCGGGTTGTGTGAGGGATTGGCGTTTTCACGTGCTTGGCAGTGTGTGGGTACGGTCTGGGCACAAGGATATAAGGTAGGCAATGTTGGCAACAAAAGGAACTTGTTTTGCACCAGGCATTGTTAAGAAATAACAACCCCGGTGCCAGTGTCTCTCAGCCAATCAGAATGCTGCATTTAAGATGTTTGCAGCGTGCCCATTTTCTAATTATGTATAATGCACTTGTATACTCTTATCCTACATATTATGTACTGTATTAATTTCCTGTAATGTTTCGTATTCTGTCTGTTTTAAATCTACTCGCCATGTTGTTTCTTTGCCATGCACTCCACCCTCATTTATGATGCACTTATGTATAATGTATTGTATTGTATTATTTGTATACTTGTATCCTATGTATAATGCACTGTATTAATCTCCTGTAATTTTTTTTTGTAACCTGTCTGTCTGTAAATCTGACATGGAGCCTTTGCAAAAGAGTCTTTGGCTCAAAGGGTTGTAATTCCAAGACTTCAATAAATAAATAATATATGATTTTGTTGTGCTCCAATTAAAGGGTTGTATTCCTGTTATTATGCTGTGGTTATCATTTGTCACCGAGAACTGCATGTGTAAGAAGTCAAACATGGCCAGCATATGGACATGGTAGATTGTGGTTGGTAAAACATTTCTCGGAAATTACCATAAAAGATCATCATTGGCACTGTGCTGATTTTTCCATCATCAGTTACATATCAGGACCCCTCTGCCTCCCTTGCTAGGGTCAATACCCACTGCAATGCCTTCTCCAGCACTGCCACCCTCTTGCATTCACTGCTGCTCCCTGTACTGCTCCCTAAGCACCCTTCCTGACACCCACATAGCTTGCTCCACCCTGTTTCCCTTATCTCTAAATTATTATCTTTGCCCCCCACCACAACAACAGGTGCTTGCTCCTGATGGGAATCAAGCATCGGTTCACCTTGTCATTCAATACACTTATTAACGTCACATGCAGAAGCTGCCAATTTTCTGCTGTGTGGCATGATGTGACATGAACGTGTTTGTGCAAATACTGCATTGTTCATCCTGCTTTGCAATATATACTATTAGTTATTACCATCAGTTGGCATCCAGAAAGCCAGTGTATTGTGTCAATGGCCATCGTTCTCTTATGGATATCACAACACAAGCAGGAAGGATCATTCTTACATGGCGTCAGAGCCATCCCCAGGCACCACCTCGTAAAACATCTGTATGCCAGAAAATGATTCCTCCCATGAGAAAAACAAACAAACAAAAATGTCAGTATACCATTTGAGAAGAAACCAGAATCTGTATGTAATATCAAAAGTATCACACCTGGGATGAACAGCTCAACACCACTGAACACTTTTGAAGGGCATACCACTTAAAGAGCTGGTGACACGTTCAGGAGAACTTTAACAAAACATAATATTTAGGCACAGGTCAGCTTGTATTTCCCATTAGTTCTGTATTCCTCCTCCCCATTATTTAGTAGTAAGGCCATTTGCATGAAAACAGGATCTTTGCTCCTGAAGAGTTCATCCATTCCTGCTGTTTTCTCCCTACCAGAAGTTATAGAGCACTGCTTGTGACCCCACAGTTACTACTGTGGCAACAGATTGTGATGTCACAACAGGGGATTATGACTTGAAGTAGGGACTAAGCTATAGAGGCAGATGAACTCAAAATGAACTGTAAGGGACAATAATGATGTATGCATACACATTTCTTTAGTAATAAATTATGGGAAGGAGAAATATATAAAATATAAATAGAATGCAGGCAGAATTGCACCAAATTATTATGTCTTTTAAAGTTTTCTCTGAGGCATCAGTAGCTCTTTAAGGAACCCTGTGTTGGAAATCTTGGAAGAGTAATACATCAGAACTGAAAGGAACTTCAAAATGGTCAGATATAGTTCAATGTATCAGTGTCCTGACTGGGAAAAGGTGTTGCATATGTATGCTATTGGTGTACTGAGTGTGAGAAAATCATACACTGTAATGGACTGATATAACTATGATGGGTAGGTGTCCTGAGTGTGGGGAAAATTTGTGTTTATATGTGGTATTGGTGTGCTGCATGTGGGGAAATGTGTAGCCTTGAATGGACTGACAGACCAACATGGAGAGGTGTACGGGGTTAAGATAACATATGAGGCCTTTGCTGGTCGGGAGGGGGGCTCCCCCACGGAGTTTTTGGCTAAAATCCCAGACCACTGCAGTTCAGTCAGTTTGGATTTTGGATCGATCTGAAGAGCTTTTAGAAAAGGATTTTATGTTTTAAATGTAGTGACTTGCATTATTGAAGATTACTGAGGAACGTTTGGACATCAGAAATAATTTAGTTGGCCCTATTGAGGGTTTTATGCATGATTGTTATATTTTAATTCCCTCTATACAGTGAGAAATATTTAACTTGGACTTTATACTGGTGTCATGAGAGGACTCCAATTTCGTAAGCTGTATCCCCCACTTCATGAGAGGTAGTGTGGGAGATAAAATTCTGGACAATAAGAAGATTGGAGTAGTGAGAG
Source organism: Neoceratodus forsteri (assembly GCA_016271365.2). Classification (NCBI taxonomy): domain Eukaryota; kingdom Metazoa; phylum Chordata; order Ceratodontiformes; family Ceratodontidae; genus Neoceratodus; species Neoceratodus forsteri. The sequence continues at coordinate 634,416,473 of CM057450.1, read as the reverse complement.
GACTTCAGTACTCTTAAATTTCATATGTTCACACTCACTGTATTTTGTCTTGGATTTTTATATTTTATGGGTTGTTTATTTATATTTTGGGATTGTTTTAGTTTATAAATTGTGGGGTGGAAATATAATTTTATAGGGAGTGAAAGCACAGGTTTTTTGAGCTGGAGGATGTGTTGGGCTAAGGCTGTCCTGGTCAGGCACTACTCCTCATCCGAACTCCGAGACCTCCGGCCCTTTTCACCCCTCCTTTATCTGCAGCAGTTTACTACCACTGTAGGGCACTGGGTATTTTAGTAGGAGGGGAAGGGGAGGGGGGTCCAGGACTTCGGAAGAGGGGAGCGGGGCGGTCGTATTGGGGTTGTACGGTCCAGGAGACGCCCTGGAGCGAAATGGTTACTGGAACGTGGTCCTCCATGTCTAGTCACCATACTCAAGGGCTCCAGCTCATCTGGGCAGATAACTCGGTTGGCCCTGGAACCCAGTCCGACCCGAGTGGTGTTATGCAATGCCAGGTCTGTTAGAAACAAGACAGCAATTATTGCTGATCTTGTTGAGTCAAAAGACCTGGCTTGCATCACCGAGACCTGGCTCGAAGACAGCGCAGGCCCCATTTTGTAGGCAGCTGTCCTGGCCAGTTTCTCGGTGATACACCACTCTAGATTGGATTGCATGGCCGAGGGAGGGTGGCTATCTGTTTTAGATCGAAATTGGATCTTACTGTTGTACCAGGGGAGGGGGCCAGATCATTTGAGTTTACCACAGTATTAGGTGTGGGCTGTAGGATCATTCTCATCTACCGTCCACCCGGGGGTGAGAAACTGTTCCTGCAGGAAATCGCGGACTTCATCATCAACATGACATTGGAGTCGCCCAGGCTGATGGTCCTGGGTGACTTCAATGCCTGCGTTGACAATGAACTCTCACAGTTTGGTCAAGATTTCCTCCAACTTATGTATTCATTGGGGTTCACACAGGTAGTTACCTCTGCTATGCATAAGCAAGGTCACTCTCTTGATCTGGTCTTCCTCCTGGGGATCGAAGCCTCCAACTTGGTGGTGGAACCAGTTGTATGGTCCGATCACTACACGGTGAGATTCAATTTCCAGCCCCCCCCCCTTAAAGGCCTGCCCTGGTGGAAATGGTCAAATACCACCCATTGAGGGGCAGTGTTGGACCTTTCGGGACTTCCGCAGGCAGGCGAGGATCCAGAGAATCTGGTGTTGGCCTATAACAAGGCTATCACTAGGGCTATGGATTCCATCACCCCAGTCCATGTTCGACCACTCTCTCTTCACTTCCGACTCCCCTGGTTTGATGGAGTTTTGAGGGAGAAGAGACAAGTTGGATGAAGGTTAGAACATCGCTGGCAGAAATTGTCCCTTGAGGCCGACCACCTTATATTGATAGAACATTATCATTGCTATCAATCAGCAATCACGTGTAAGAAGGCAGAATTCCTGTCCGGCAAGATTGCTGCCACTCAAAATTGACCAGCTTATCTCTTTTGAACTGTAGACAGATTGTGCAGCCCATCTTGTCTGCAGATTCAAGGAGCATTTTTACAACTTAAGTGTGATGAATTTGCTTGATTGTTTGCGATTAAGGTGACCGACATCAGGGCCGAGATCTGCTTAGCGTCGTCTATGGGAGTTGATGGTGGTCGGTATTTGTCTCTCTCTCTCTTGATCAACCTGAAGTTCTTTTGACCAGCTGACTGACGATATCATGCGGATTGTCCAGAAGTTGTGGCCGACGTGCTGTAGTTTGGATCCTGGCCCTACACGCCTTTTATTGGGGTGTATTGAGTTTAGTGGCCCGATCCTGGCACAGATTGTTTGGTGTTCCTTAGACTTGGGAGAATTCCCCAGCTCCCTGAAGGAGGTGGTGGTGACACTGCTTCTTAAGAAAGCTTCCTTGGACCTGAACAACTGTGCCAACTACAGACCTATCTCTAACCTTCCCTTCGTTGGGAAGGTGATTGAGAAAGTGGTTGTGCTACAACTGGAGAACCATCTTACCATCCATGATATCTTCAACCCTCTCCAGTCAGGCTTCTGGAAGAGACATAGCACTGAGACAGCTTTGGTTGGGGTGCTCAATGATTTCCTGATGGCGAGGGACCAGAAACGCGTTCGATCTTGGTACTTCTGGATCTCTCTTCAGGGTTCGACACTGTGGACCATGGGGTGCTGCTTGAGCACCTGAGGGTTATCTGTGGCCTGGCCGGTCCAGTTCTCAGATGGTTTCATTCCTTCCTCGCTGGCAGGTCTTAGAGGGTGGTGTCTGGGATTTTTTCCTTGGAACTATTCTTTCTGCCTTTCGGGGTCCCTCAGGGCTCGGTGCTGTCCCCCATGCTGTTTGTGGTATACTTGCTGCCCCTTGGAGACATTGTAAGATGATATGGGCTGAGGTTCCATTGTTACACCGATGATACCCAGCTCTATCTGCCTTTCGCACCCGACCAGGATAGTGCGGTCTCATTGTTTAACAGCTGTTTGACAGAGATCCATGACTGGATGAAGACTAGCTAGTTGAAATTGAACTCCGGGAAGACTGAGGTGTTAGTAGTGGATCCGGGGCGCCGATAGAGAGGCCGGTAGTAGGTTTACCATCTGGGCTTTGGCTGGTGTACAGCTACCTGTCTCTGAACGGGTGCGTAATCTGGGGGTGGTTCTTGATGACGGGCTTACACTACGGGCACAGGTGTTGGCAGTTGTCAAGTCTTCCTTCTAACATCTTAGGAACATCTCCAGAATCAAACACCTTGTTCCATCCAATGATCTGCCCATGTTGATCCATGCCTTGGTGACCTAACACCTTGATTACTGTAACTCCCTTTACCTGGGGCTTCCTGGGGTTGATTTCTGCCACTTGCAGCTGATGCAGAACGCTGCAGCTCAGTTGTTGACTGGGACATCGTGCTCTAGTCATATTACTCCTGTGCTGCGTGTTCTGCACTGGCTGCCTATACAGTGGCCGATCACTTTCAGGATTGGTCTGTTGACCTATAAAGCCCTGCATGGACTGGGACCAAGTTACCTGCAAGAGCTCCTGATTCCCTACAGCCCCAGCTAGCTTCTCCGCTCATCTGACGGGGGGTTGTTAGAGGTTCCCAGGGTACATTTAAAAACATCTGGGACCCGGGCATCTGTGTTTGCAGCACTGTCCCTGTGGAACTCTCTACCTCGTCAGATTAGGGAGTGCAGGACCGTGCAGAGCTTCAAAACTAGCCTGAGAACGCACCTTTTCCAGCAAGCTTTTAATGGCTGATATTTATAACTGGGGATGTTTTTAAACCAGTGCTGAACTTGTATTTAATTTTAAATTGTTATTATATTCTTTGTATGTGCAGCGCTTTGAAATGTGAATTGCACTATCTAAATAAAAATATTATTATTATTATTACTGACTATGTGAAAACATGTTACCTGTAAGTACTATTGGTGTAGTGAGTGTAGGTAAATGTTACAGTGCAATGGACTGATTTAGGCAATGGATAGGTAGACGTACTGAGTGTGGGACAAGTTTTTACTTATATGGGTGACTGTCGCAGTGAGTGTGTGACAAGTTTGTACTACCGTGGACTGATGTAGTACAATGGCTAGGTGTGTGTGTGTTCATTTCATTTGTTCAGTCATTATAAAAGATCATTACAAAGATAAATACAGAAAAACAACATACATATTAAAATACAGAGCATAAATACATAACATGTAATATACAGCAAAAGCATGATATTTATAAATGGTCAAATCTGTATGGTATTAACCTTTTTTCCCCGTAGTTTTTGTATGTTATAAAGATAAAGTGCAGTCCTTTTAATAATATATTCATCTTCAGAAGGGAATAACATTTTCAAGATAATATCATTAGTACAATATTTTAAAGATGTTAGAATCGGCCCTAACCATCTACATCTTGCTGAATTATACCACAAGCATCTTATCATCACATGCTCAAGATCTTCGTTTTCACTTGCCCCACAAAAACACCAGGCAAACATAGGAGTGTGTGAGAAGTTGTTACTTGTATGTGCTATTGCTGTACTGAATATGGGAAAAGTTAGTTTTGAATTGGCAGACATACTGCAACTGATATGTGTACCGACTGTTTACAAAATGTCTCTTTCATAGCAAGGTTTTGGACAATACATTAGTATACATCATTACATATGTGCATGTGAGGTATATGTGTCTGGTGCCATATTTTTGGTGCACAGCTTAGACATTTTATAGGCATAGATGTGCTGGCATGTATCCAGTATTCCTCGTTTGTATACTAGAACCTTTGCAGAGTCTTTTTTTTTGGGGGGAGTATACATTTCTGAAAATGAAGTACACTGATATGAGCCTTGTTTATAGGTGTGTTCTGAGAGCACAGGGATATTACATGACTTGCTCATGGTCACACACTATACAGGTGGTCACTGTGGGATTCAAAACAAGTTCTCCATGCTTGTAACTTGGTGATGCGTGCCACTATGCCACAATGCCTACCTATTGAATGGACTAGTATATGGCAGCTATGCACTGAACATTCACATAAAGTAATGAACAGTAAGAAACATATATTTAAACATAGCAAATATGAGCAATATTACTTACTCATTGATGGGAATGTTCTGACGTCCATGATACTGTCGGTATTTGGCAAATGCCATCTCAAGAACCCATTGGCTGTGACATACATTTGGGAAACCAGGATGCATCATTATGTACTCTGGAATACATCCAGTGCCAACTGAGTGGCCAGCATCATTTATCTTTTCAAGGACTCATTGGACTTCATGGCAGCAGCTCTCTCGCTGTTGGCATTGCTTCACAGTGCCCACACAGGCACCTTGAAAAAGGAAATATGCCGAATTACTGGTCATACTAAAGATCAGTTTCATTTATTACAGTGATACTTTACAATTCACAGTTGGAGTAACAACAGCAGCAGCAGTGCCAATAGGTCGTGTAATGGCATGAAGAGTTTGGTACTATGGGAGGAAAAACCATTAGCACAACAGCTGTGTCACGTTGTGAGGACAGGGTGGAAATGTGATACTGCAACAAGTGTAACAACCTGGAAATCTGTCATCAGGTCACATGCGGGGGAGGGCACAATGCATACTACCCATCAAACAGGATGCTGTTGCAAGCATGATACAACACACTCAGGGTTCAGCGTGTGTGGGTGTGGCGTAATTCCTCATGCACTGAACTGTGTCATGATGAGACATGCATGGGTTGGCAGGTTGTTGTTGTGCAAACATCACAAAAATCATTCTGTGATGATGTGCCTTTTTTTTCAGACTCTTTCTCTTAATACCCCCCTGCCCTCCTTACCACCGCTCCATCACCCAGCCCCATCACCCTGGCTTCTCTTAGGACTTACCTTCTCCGAAGTCACCCACAGCTTGACCTCCATGGCACTGTGGCGGGAAGTGCCCCTGACCTGCCAGGACCAGATCCAGATGTTGGAGGTGCTGAAATTGCCAGATTCGGGGCCTGCGTCGGTCCACGTTCATCCTCCCAGCCAGGGTTTTCCCTGTTTTTTCATCCCCCCAGAGGGTGTGGCATGCACTGACGGCACACCGACTTGTGCCCTGCCTCCAACTGGCTGGCCCAGGCAGCCTTAACAACAGCTTCCACCAAGGGCCAGGCAAGAAGGGTGCTGTTCTCCTCCCTCCCCCAGAAGAAGGCAGCAGTCCTCCAAACTCTCAGTCCTCCTCTCCCTGACTGCCAGTGCCCACACCATGGCTTGCTGCCGAACACGGGTCCTGAGCATCGCAAGCCGAGGCAGTACCATGGGGCCAGTTCCACTAAGTCAATGCAACAGGAAAAAGTGTGATGTACACTACATCGACAACATCACCCTGACAGCCCCTACACAGCTAGCTGACTGCAGCGAAACACTACAACACAGACAACTACCGCTGATCAAACACTGACAAAACAAACACCATAGTTCATCTATAAATGTGGGGGGCTCTGCCTCCTGCACCCCCCATAAATTCATATAACATACTCCATGGTGCACATACTGTGGAGAAAAATGGACACAGTATTTCACGCACTAGTACCACCCCTCCCAACAGTGGCACACCTAACCCGTCGAAGTAAAGCTCCTGTTGGTGGCACAAATAGCTCAATGACACTGCAGTCATGAAGAACTGATCGCTGTGGTGTGTACTGTTTGCGCATCGCTGCTAACAGCAGCATACCCACTGGGCCAGTGGGCCTGCCTGTTATGTGGGATCTCAAATTTGCACACACTCATGCAGGTAATTATTTGAAGCTTTTGGCGTGGTTGGTGTTGTGGGGGCAAGACACACCTATTTCAGTGAGATGTAGTTGTATGCATGTGTGTGGGGGTGAATGAACATAATTAAGGATGTAAGTTTGTCATGGATGAGGTTTTAATAACTCATCGGTTGTTCATGAAATCATTAGTAAACTTCGTGGCACTATCATCATTGCTACATTTCGATGACAATAGTGAAAGTCATGGAAGTCCGGGTTAAAGTCCAAACGTCATGGAATCCATGATGTGTATGACTGCCATGACAAATTTACATCCCTAAACATAACCCATTGCATTCTGTCACACTGACAAATGGCGGGGGAGGGGGAAGGTTGCAAGACTCACAAATACCATAAAACTTTCTTTTTCTTGCACATTGTGGGTGCATGAAACATCACATACCACAGTCTGTGATCATATTACGTACATGAGGTGAAGACTTGAACACTCAATAATGAAAGCGTGCCATAATGTGGAAAGGGCAGTGGGGCATCAAGTCTTGTAAATGACACTGTATAACGATACGGCCTGCAGGTGGTGGGGGGTGTCAAGTCTTGTAAATAACACTGTATAACGATATGGCCTGCAGGTGGTGAGGGGCGTCAAGTCTTGTAAATAACACTGTATAACGATACGGCCTGCAGGTGGTGGGGGGCGTCAAGTCTTGTAAATAACACTGTATAACGATACGGCCTGCAGGTGGTGGGGGGCGTCAAGTCTTGTAAATAGCACTGTATAATGATACGGCCTGCAGGTGGTGGGGGGCATCAAGTCTTGTAAATAGCACTGTATAACGATACGGCCTGCAGGTGGTGGGGGGCGTCAAGTCTTGTAAATAGCACTGTATAACGATATGGCCTGCAGGTGGTGGGGGGCGTCAAGTCTTGTAAATAGCACTGTATAACGATACGGCCTGCAGGTGGTGGGGGGTGTCAGCATATCATAATATGGCGAACCCTGACTTGCTCTATGTATTTGGTGTTCAAGCATATGCAGAAGCATTATGCCATGCCGTGCCATGGTGCTGTGTTGGTGGCATCAACCCTCATAACATTTCACCATGCTTGCTCATTGGGGATGGGTAGCACAAATAGTACATGTGGTTGCATGGTCGTGGGAGAGGAATCAGTGAGCATCTGCAATGACAATCTGTGATACTGTTGAAGTGGCAAGCGGCAGGTTTCACAAACAGCATGATGAATTATTAGCACTATTTTATTTATTTACTTAATCTTGGATTACAATACCTCTGAGCACATAGCAGCTCTTTTACAAAGGTTCAACGTCAGTGAGAAAGGGTGACAAATATACAAAGGAGGCAAAAATTGAGAGTTTATAACAAAACCGGTCAAGCAATAATGACATACTTTGTATCTAAATGTAAAACCATAGACTGAAAGGTGAACAAAGTGTAGCAGAGAGAGAGAGAGAGAGGCGCAAGGTAATTAAGAGAACCCAGAAAATGGAAGAGGAAGCCAAAAGGCTTTGTCAAACCTGTATAGATAAAGGTAGTGTGAGTGGGGTACTGGCAGTACGAGTGGACCAGGGTGCTGGGGGGGGGAGAGGGGTAGCAGGTGCAGAGGAAGGAGGTGATGGGATAGGCGGGAGATAGAGGGCTGAGCAAGGGACATGAAAGTTCCTTCTATTATAGTAAGGAATTGAGAGTACAAAGGTAGGTCATACCCATAGGTGGTGGTATCTTAGGTGTAGCAGTCACATGAACTGTTTGCAGTGAGATGCTGACGGAGCATGTTTGAATGGACCTAATTTTGGTAAGGTTAAAATATCTCTGTGAAGTGCGTTAAACCAAAGAGGTGCTCTGTAGCAACTGCACGTTGTCCTTGTGTTGTCCGGCATCTTGGAACATGAAGAAGTTGGTTGGCTGAGTTTCGAGTATGCTGAGAACTGCAATGTAGTACCAGGGAGCAAGAGGCTGAGAAGTGCTTTTTCAGCTAGAAGACAGGTTAGATATTGTATCTTTCTGCTTAGCTGAAGCCAACCTGTTTGAGCATACAGATCACATGTGTGAGTGGGCCTGCTGCACCAGTGAGAAGTCTGCATGCCTTATTTAGTGCTACGGATTTCCTACAAACAGATGAAGTAGAGGCTGCGCCGTAGATTACCAGGCCGTAGGTGCAATAGATATTTTATTTATTTATTTATTTAATATATCGGTTTACAACCTTTGAGCCAGAGGCTCATTTCCAAAGGTACCTCATCACATGTAAGATAGAAGCTAATACAGACAGGGTATAACAACAGTTACATAGGGCATGTACTACAGACATTCGTCACAGACATTATTTACAGTATTTACAGTAAGTACAGACTTTATTTACAATATTTGGATGATGATATTTACATCATCACAGCAGAGAGACATTATTAGCTTGAGAAAGCATCTAAACAGAGTAGTCAGTCCTATTCATGGGTTTGGTAATTCTTGACATAGGTTGCAATCCATAATGGACTTTGTCAGAGAATTAGAATCAGAGAGGGTGAGAGAGTGAAATGTTAGTTGCAGTTACAGGAGAGGATATTGAAGAGGTGGTTGCGAAGAGTGGTTTTGAAGTGGGTGATCTTGGGTGCACTGGTGATGGTTTTTGGGAGTGCATTAAAGCATGTGGGGGCCCTGGAGTTGAAAGATTTCTGGGCAAGGGAGGTTTTTACCCTGGGCACAACCAGAGGTGCTTTCTCTGAGTTGCGGGTGGAGATAGTGGAGGGTGACCAGATGAAGAGAGGCAGAGACCCCAGGGGGAGAGAGTCCAAGCAGTATTTTCTTGGACAGTATGCAGGTCTGGTAGCAGAGCCTTTCGTCGAGGTTGAAAAGATTGGCAGTGGTATAGAGGCAGCAGGTGTGAGTGAGCCTCGGTGCGCCAGTTAGGAGCCTACAGGCCTTGTTTAGGGAGATCTGGATTTTCTGGAGTGCGGAGTTATCTGCTGCCCTGTATACAGGGAGCCCATAGTCCACTAGGGACAGTATTGATGAGGTGATAGCTAGCCTAAGGGCGTGGAGGGGAAGGCAGTCCCTGTGGCGGTAAAGAAGTCCAATCCGGGTGTTTGTTGTGGCAGCAAGGGTGTTTATCTGGTCATGAAAAGTAAGGGCCGAGTCTGCAGGTAAGTCCAAGATATTTGTAGTTGGATACCTGTTCAAGAGGGTGCTGGGTACTGGGGAGGATGCGGAGATGTGTACTTTTTGCTTTGTTTTGGCGGTGAAAGAAGATCATTTATTTAGTCTTATTTAGGTTTATGACCAGTCTATGGTCCTTAAACCATGTTTCAGCCTGGGAGAAGGCATGTTGGAGGGAGTCCTGAAGGGGCGTAGGTTTATGATCCGAAGCAAAGAGCACTGCATCATCTGCATATAGTAAGATTTTTGTGGAGCAGGCCTTTGGTAAGGAGTTTAGGTAGAGGGAGAAAAGACAGAAGGTAGATATGACAGAACTATGTATTGCTAGTCTGAGGACTTCAGGCGTCAGGCAGTGCTTGTGTCTGTGAAGCAATCCAATCTTGATATTGACAGCCCTGGCAACATTATCAATGTGCTGGGCATAAGATAGGGAGCTGTCCAAGGTTACCCCCAAATATTTTGAAGTGTTGGATTTGTTCAAGTGGGACTCCCAGGCAGTTTTTGATGGTTAGGACTTGGGATTTGTGCTTACTGCGAGTGCTGCTGAACATCATGACTTTTGTTTTTTGTAGTTCAGAGCCAGTTGGTATTTATTGAACCAATCCTCCACTTCCGCAAAGCTACGCTGTAGGTGGTGTTCCAGCAGCTTGGGGTCAGGATTGCTAGTAAAGATGACAGCGTCATCCGCATAAAGGAGGATCTGTTGGTGGCAGAAATGAGGGATGTTGTTGAGAAAGATGGTAAAAAAGAAGAGGACCCAATATAGAGCCCTGTAGCACTCCAGAACAGACAAGCTGCCTGTCAGAAATGATGTTGGCTATTTTCACCTGTTGGGAGTGGTCTTCCAAATAGCTCTTGAACCAGTGCATTGTGTCAGTGGATAGACCAATGGAAGTCAGTTGCCGAAGTAGTAATGTGATGAATGGTATAAAAGGCCTTTGTTAGGTTTATGAAAATTGCACTTACTAATTTACCTTGGTCCAGTGATTGATAAATGAAACCAGTGAATTCCAACAGGGCCGTGGTGGTGCTATGCCCTTTTCTGAATCCATGTTGCTGCGGGCATTGTATTTAGTATTTTTCAAGGTAGTCCACCAGCTGATCAGCAACTATATGCTTGAATGCTTTAGATGAAGAAGAAGAAGAAGAAGAATCAGCATTTATATAGCACTTTTCATACACAGTATCCCAAAGCACTTTACAAGCAATGCTAGACTGGTAGTGAAGTGACTGAATGTGTGGTGGCGGCCATATCGCACGTCATCACCCACACACAGCCTGAATAATTGCATGAACCGGTTTATGGGAAGGGGAATGTTGGCCAGGACACCGGGAATGTTCCCTGTTCTTTTGCGAAGAGTGCCCTGGGTTCTTTTACTTCCACCTGGACAACCAATAGGACAACACCAGGATAGGCAGAAGGGACCTCGGTTTAACGTCTCATCCAAAGGACGGCACACCCCAGCAGTACAGCACCCCCCAATCTGCACTCAGATGCGAGTGATTTTTTTTAGGTGCAAGTTCAATCCCGGTGTGGGACAAGAACCCACCACCTTCTGGTCCAGAGGCAGATATGCTACCAACTGAGCCACGCTGACACCGGGATAATGGGGGGAGGATAGATATTGGTCTATAATTTGCGTGTAGAGCCCGATCCCCACTTTTATGTACGGGGGTTACTAGGATTGACTTCCATATTTCAGGAGACTGTGCCAGTCATAGCGAGAGGTTGAGAATCTTAGTAAGTGGTACCAGTATTTCTTCAATGGTGAGGGCAATAAGTTTGAGGTCCAACGAATCTCCGCTATATCTTGACTTCCTTAGCACTTTGCTTAGGTATTTCCTAGCCATTGACAGTGGGACCTTTTTGAAGTAAAAAGGAGGGGGAGGCAGGAGCTTATCTTCAGGACTGTGGGCACTAGTTGGGGTGGTATCCTCGAAGAAGTCCAGTGGGAAGACACTGCCCAGGTCAGTGAAGGTGTTGTTGAAAGTATTTGTTATGGTTACTGGGTCCAGGGTAGGAATTCCATCAATGTTAAACATGGAGGGTGCAACCTTCAGATCTTTACCGATAACATCCTTTATGTTATTCCAGAAGTTCTTACTGTCTCCTCAAGTGTTAGCGAGCACCTCCCTATGGTATTTGGCTTTTTCAAGGCAGATTGACTGTGTGCATTTGTTCCTGGCCTTTTTGTATTCTTGCACATCCGCTTGCTTGCCAGTAGCTCTTGCTCTGTGTCAGAGGTTATCTCTGAGTTTCATCTTACTAATGAGTTCAGGGGTTATCCAGGGGTTTACAGTGCCATGGACTTTCATCTTTTTTAAGGGAGCATGGATATTGCAGGCAGCATTGAAGTGCTTAATGAAATGTTCCAAGGTAAGGTTGATATTATCAGTGGTGTCAAGTAGGGACGAATTTAGGTTGCGAAAGTGCTGTTTTAGGGGCTCAAGGTGTCCACGTTTTAACACCCTACTGTATATAGTCTGTGGAGAGGGGTTATGGAATTTATTAACTCATTCTACCCTGGGTGACCATTTTGTATCTGGAGAATCAATGAATGGTTCCGACTTCATACTCAGCTATTGGGTACAATGAGTTAATCCAACTGCAGGTAATGGGGGATTGGTTGCTTAGCGAATCTGGGTGCACTGTCACGTTACTGATATGATCAGAGTGGCTAGAAAGTATCCAGTCAAATAGGGTGCTTGTCCCTGTCTTATAGTTAGTCCTGGTTGGGGAGGTAACAAGCTGTGAAAAGTGAAGCTCAGAAATAGCGTCCTTGAAGAAGCCTGCATCAGGGGAGAGCCAACTGACACTGACAGCACCCGTAACTATAGTCTCAGAGTTGTGGTTCAGGTTATGAATATAATCTATAATGCAGTGGAAGCCTGTTGTGTATTCTTTAGGTGGAACATAAACAGATATTACTATAAGAGCTTATTATCTGCCCCAAGTGGTACTTTAATGGCTAGTGCCTGGGTGGAGCAACCTAGGCTGGCCATAGATAAAGCAGGTAAGGTAAAGCTAAGAGTATGTGATTCAGTAGCATGCAGGTGGTGGTGGAAAGGAAGAAAGCAGAAGCACTGACAGCTGGACATTTGGTTGCATGCATGAGGGTGAAGAGGGATAATAAAAGGGTCTCCCATGACATTCTGTGATACTATTGCATTTGGAGTGACGGGAGGCTGAAAGACTCAGAAATATCATGTGGCATGAAGGGTATGGATGCATGAATCCACAGACAACATAGTTTGTCGCATGTGTGTGGCGGGGGGCATCAAGACTTACTAATACAATGGTATCATGATGTGACAAGGGGCAGCAAGTATTGGCAATAACAATATGTCATGCTGTGGTGTACAGGTGGTGGGGGGGCATGAAGCCTCATCCATGGCATTGTGACTTGATCACTGTGCAGTGTCTGCAAGCATCAGCAAAAACATTCTGTTATGCCTTGCCATGCTGTTCTGGGGGTTAGGAATTTGCATGAAACCTGAGAGAAGTCATTCTTTTGAGATTTGCTATGCTGCTTTTGTGGTCGTGTGTGTGTGTGTGTGGGGGGGCATGACAGTTGTTATTGTGGTTGCATGATTGGGAAGTGTTACTCAAGCCTCACCCATGCGATAATGTCAAACTGTAGGAGAGGTTTTGATCTTCAAGAATACCATGATGGAGTACTGGTTGAAGAACAGTGTGTCATGCAGCAGCATGCAGGTGGGGGTAGCACGAGCATAAAACATGCCACTATGAAATGTATTTGTATGTGTGTGTGGGGGGTTGAAGAGTGATCAAGGCTCACCCATGACATTATGTGACACTGCTGCATTTGGGGTATGTAAGCCTAACAATTAACATAGAGAATACTGGATGGGCAACTATGCACAACCAGTGTGTTCTGCCACAGAGGGGTTCTGATTCCCTCTGACCTCGACAGCGAAGCTCAAGAGGTCCATGGGAATCAGAACCCTAAGGTGATAGAACACACAGGATGCAATAAAGTTGCTCATCCCATTTTTAGTGTATAGTACTATGTGAAATGTGTGCTTTGGTGTTTTTTTTCTTTTTCATAATGAAACTGACTTGAAAAGTCTCTAGAGGTTCTAGAATACTGTCACCACAGAATTAAATAGAGGAAAGCAACAATGTGCCAGGATTCCAAGTGGTTCTGCCGAAGTAGTGACATTCCCACTGCAGCAGAACAACATAATGACATCACTACTGCAGCAGAACAAGCATATTCCAGGCATGGAATTTCATGCATAACAGCATTCCACTATACACTATAAATGGATTATGTATGTGGCTTGAATAGTGTGGGTGCACAAAGCCTCATACAATACAGTTGATCATGCTGTTGTGTGGGTTCAGGGGATCATGATGCCACTCCAGTGACACTGGGGCATAATATGGCATGGGGCATCAAGTATTGGCAGTATCAGTCTGTCATGCTGTGGCATGGAGGTGGTGATGGGAATCAAGCCTCATCCTTGGCAGTTTGTGACTAGACCGGTTGTTGTTCAGCATTTTATTTCTCCCCGTGAGCAACCTGCCATGACTACGTCACTCTTTGACTTCTACAATTCCCTCATTGTTTAATTTTCAGGCCTCTGATATTGTAACTCCTGTCAGGAGATTGCTGGACAATGTTCTTTTTGGACGACCAAGCCCTGTTGTGCTTGTTGTCATATCATGTCTTGTTACATATTTTACTGAATTTGTACTGTTCTCTTGCACTTATCAGTCTAACACCTTGTACTCTGTATTGCAATGTTTCCCACAGTCTTTCTCAATGCATTCTCACTGTTGTACAATTGTAAACTCTCTGACATGGAGCCTTTGTAAAAGAGTCTCTGACTCAAAGGTTTGTAATTCTGAGATTTGTATATAAAAAAAAATGTAGCATGTGACAACAGTTCTCTGTGCAGTGGGTGCAAGAAGTAGAATAACTGTGATGCCGTGCCATGCTACTATGGTTGGGGGCATGAAGCTTCTGACTTGTTAGTGTGTCAGCTCATGGTGTGCCAGGGCAGGGGTACCCATCATCAGCAATGGCAATGTCTTACGCTGTTGTGTGTGGGTTTTTTTCTGTGTTGAGGGACAGGAATAAGAAAAACAATGCCATACTAATGCACAAAATTCAGATTTCTGAAAAAAAGAGGGGAAGGCAGTTGGTAGGATGAAGCGTGAATTGTGATATGCCAACTTGCTAGACTGAAACCTACATTCGTGAGGAACACATAGACTGATTTGGGGACTACAATGGATGTGTGTGTGTGTGTGTGTGTGTGTGTGTGTGTGTAGATAGGACAAGGCGCGTGACGGAATCACAATGCCGCCAAGCAAGCAACAATATTATGCTGTATTTCACAACATGTACTGGGCAACAGTAACTCACCACTCAGTACTGCTTGTACATAGTGCATCGGGGCACTTTCTGAGTCACTAGACCTATCACTTGCAAGAGGGTCTAAATAATAGGGATCCTTGTAGATCGTGTCCATTTCTGACAAGCTCTCGTCAGTAAGTTCCTGGTCGTTCTCACCATCCTAGCATGCTGCAGTCACTTAATGCAGCATCAGAATTGGAATCACTCATTCCAACTGTGCCCTCCATTGCATGCATGTAATACTGTCATTCTGGAGATGACATTAGGCGGCACACGCATGTGCACTCCTGTTTTTCTGCACCGATTGAGAAAAATCATGAAAACACTACAGAAGAGGATCAAATGGTAAGAAATCAGTTATTTGATAACAGAAATGCATAGTTACATTAATTCACATTACCATCAGGTACACAGACCAATGCAGTATCGAGGATGGCTGGATTCTCTCTTGAAAATGTAAGGGATCTGGGGATAACTGTAACAGACAATTTAAAATTTACTAAACATTGTAATGAAATTGTTGCAAAATGTAACAAGATAATGGGATGCATTAAGAAGAATATAGACAGAAGGAGTTGTCTATGTATAGTACATTGGTGAAGCCACATTTGGAATACTGGGGCCAGTTCTGGTCACCACAAAACGTGGGGGACATCAAAAACTGGAAACAGTCCAGAAAAGCACTACAAAAATGGTGAAGGGTTTTGATAATCCGTCATATGAACTGAGATTAGACAGCCTGGGATTGTAGTCTTTGGAGAAGACAAAGGGGGATCTTATTACAGTGCATAAAGCTTTTAAAAGTGAGGATAACAGAAATTGTTTATATTTGGAACTAAAAGTTTTCAGAAGGGGAAACAAGACAGAAGGGCATACATTCCACCCACAGGCTAAACATTTTAAGACTGAAAGGAGAGGCTGTTGGTTCACTCAAAGGGTGGTCCATCTTTGGAACAGTTTGCCTGAGGCAGTAGTTACCAGCAAACCTCTAAATTTCTTTAAACACAGGCTTGACAACTTCTTAAAAGAGAGAGGGTTTGGAGGTCTTTATCATTGAGAAATTGCCAGACAGGACAGATGGGCATTAAGCACCCTCCCATCTGTATTACCTATGTTCCTATGTAAGGTAAGAACTTTCATGGGCTGGGTACAGTAAACACTTATTGGGTGAGCCTGAAGGTATTGCCTTGCTGGAGGTGTACATACCTGTAGTGAGAACCTACAAGGGAAGGGGCAGAAAATATTTATTAAGAGTGTTTGTAAGCATTGGATAGCAAATAATTGCTGGTATGAGAAGCGCCATGGGAAAAGTTAAATACTTACAGGGGGAGTAGTCCACCAGTACTCAAAGATAATCAAAGGGATGTTTGTTGTATATTTAATTTTGCTTAAAATTAAAAGGATTCACAACTATTCAAAATGTATGTGTAACCTCTACCCGGTCTGCCGTTGCCATCTGACAGCAATACCAGGTGGGCTGGGTTCGTAGAGGAATAGGTCACTTGGAACAAACGCTAGGTTTGGCTACTCTGCACAGGGGCACCCAAGTAACCCCGAACACAGGAAGCAATAACTGTAATGTCCAATACCACAAGTAGGATTCTAAAGTGTGGCTTTTATTTACAAAGCATAGATGGACCCCCACGGGGCTACACTCCTGGTAATGCAGATTAAAGGAGACCAGAACACATCCTCATCACTTTAGCCCTCAGGCTCTACAACACACTGGACACACAGCCTGGACTTGTATGCTGCTTTGGGTTACACAGCCTGAACTTGTACATTGTTCTGGGTTTTCCCTGGCTCGGCTCCCTTGCCAGCCACTTGGACACCTTCCATACTTCATGGAAACATTTTCTGGTGCCTCCCTAAACCACCTAAGAGCACCTCGGCTCCATCAGGGAAACTTCCTCTTAATCCCACATCTGGGTACTTTTCTCAGGCACTGGCCAAGTACCTGAGAGAAAGAAACAGGTGTCTCAGAGCAAATCCGTAGTGGTGAATTTGGTTACTACTGATGGGGGGGTCTCCCACCTCTCGCTCCCACAATTCATACCCGGCCATTTCTCTGGACATAAACACCTCATCCTTTAACACTTTGCTGTGTAGATTCTTGCTAAATGTATTTCACATTCCATCTACTTGTCTTGCTTCCCATTTGTGCTGGACTTGCACATACTTAAATTAAGTGGCATTGACCATTACTCTAGACCCCCCACAGGTTAAGCAGTCCAGTCCCCACATTCTTTCTTTCCATTTGTGCTGGACTTGAACATACTTATTAGTGGCTTTGTCCATTACTCTAGACCCCCCACTGAGTTAAGCAGTCCAATCCCCACATCTTCCAGCTGTACTTGGCTGTCTTTTCCTGACCCCACAGTAACAGTCCCTTTAGTTTCCTTCTATTCAGGTGAAAACACTTGACCCTTTTTCAGAGCGAACTCACCCTTTGGTTGCAGGTGCCCCCACAGGCATTTCCTCATCAAGGAATCTTCCTCTCAGAGTTTCTGGTACCTCAGCACAACTCAAACAGGCAGCTTCTTTCCCTTAGCTAGACCCAGGGGGGTTGCCCCTGGAAAACAGGCAGACACCTTCCCCCATCCCCTCAGGGATGGGGCTCTGAACCATTGAAAGTGGTCTCCATCACTTCAATTACCAGTTCCTGTGTTCCTCTTCAGATGGAAACACACATATTCTACAAAAGTAGCTCTGAAACAGAGCTTAAAGCTCTGAGAGCCTGCACACACTCTGCTGCACTACAGTCTCTCTCTAAGACTGCACACAGACTGGCTTCAAAATCCCCAACGTTCTACTCTAACCTCCAACTGCAACATTCCAGTGTGGCTTATGCAGCTGCGACAGTTCTAAAATGATGTCATCCCTCAGTCTCAGCTGAGACTGAGAACAGAGTGAGACAGTGTGAAATCCATTTAACTGGAGTTTCACAAGCTGCCTTCCCTGCCTACCACTAGGTCTTACTGGGATTCTAGTAACCCTGGGCAACAGGGGGGTTACACTCACCCTAGGCCAGGAAAATGACTGTCCGCAGTCATTATTCACCCAGCTTAGGCCATCTCACCCCATGTGTTGACTATGGGGAGGTAGCGCTACCTTCTCCCCTACCATGTGCTAGCACAGGCAGGCAACACTAAGGGCCTAGAGGCTTTTGGCTGACATATCAGCCTCTACTCTACCCGCTAACTATGGGTACCTAGTGGTTCTGGTAGAACTGCCCGGAGCATAGCCCTAATAGATCAGCACTGCGGCCCCTATGGCCTTTCAGGACCACAGCCTGTCTATCCCCCCTAGCCTTCTAGGGAAAACCTATCTGCCTCTAACTCAAATTTCCCAAAACAAAACAAACAGGGGACCTCCCCGACCCTGGACACCATGCAACCACACACCAGTAGCTAATACCATAACTATGGATTACTCCCACAATCCCCCACAACCATACCTGTGGAAGAAAAAAGTTACACACAGTAACAACAACAACAACAGTACTTTAAACACTATACTCTAAAGTACTAGTGAGGGACTCCGGTGAGTCCCTCCTCCTCTTCCTGTCTTCTATTCTATCTTCTTCAGGAACACCTGCAAGAAAAAGAAAGACAACACACACTCCTAATCTGCATACACAGTCTATCTAAATCCCTACCATCAAAACACTGGAGAATCCCAAAAAGATATTTTTTAGAAAAGTGGAAAAACAGTAGAAACATTAGAAAACAGTAGAAAACAATGACATTATTTACAATACACATATTTGGGGGATGGAGTGCCCTAAAAGTCCCATCTAGTGACTACAGTGCCCGAAGGCAAGTTCATAAAAGAGCCTTTCCTGGGCCGAAGCCCAGTGAATCACAGTTCTAGCGGGCCAAAGTCCTGAAGGGGATAGTCTTTGAGGACAGTTCAAACATCCAGAGTCTGCTAGTGTGGGGTGTGTACTGCAATGTCATAAGAATAGAAAAGTCTGGACTTACCAGTCCCTTATAGAACGAAAACGGCACCAAACCTGGTCCTCAGCCGAAGACTCTCCCTGGCAGCATTCTTCCGATACAGCTGGGCGGACATCTTCCGGGAACGACAGGAGAGCACATCTGGAAACTGCTGGGTGATGTCATCTCTGGAGATGGAACCTTGGAACAGGAACAAAAAAGAAAACAGCTGGTCTGAAGTCATCCAATTACCAGGTGATGAATCAGGATACAGATGGGCTGGTGTCCTCTCTGGATCTGAAGTCATCTGGTCGGCCAGTCGATGGATTCTGGAAGGCCAGTACACTGTAGAACTGATGAATGTGGGGCACCTGAGTCCTGGACGTTCAGACTGGCGGAACAACATAGGTACTGCAACGGCTGGAGAGGCAGCACTGACTGCCACTGCTCTGCTTTCCATTTAGTAGGCATGGGCACATTCGCAGGGAGGTCTTTGCATTGTGGCCAATAGCACAGTGGGTCAGGCTCTTGAATTATTACCCCATCTGGGCGCTCATAATTCACACTGTGAAAGGTTTCACATCCCTCTCCATCCACTATTCAAACAGTGTCCATTAACAGTGTCCTGCCTCTTTTCCATTGGCTGTATTTTTCGTGAAACATTCTGTTCCTGACATGCTTGTTTGCACCAGGATGCACACATTTCATTGCTTCTGCCCAGATCCAGGACTTCCTGCTGTTGTCAATCTCCTCCCAGACTCTCCAAGGAAAGGTAGGAAAGGACATCCCTAAGATTTCATTCGCCTTCCTACGAACCAGTCTTTCCTCCTTACTAGCTTTGGTCAACCTGAGACCTCTGGCCTGGCTTGGGAGTGGCCAGTCCTGGTTCTGCCAGCTACGCATTCTCAAAGACACAAAAAATGGATCCCTGGCTTCTTCTTGCACAGCCAGGGCAGTGGAATCACCACTCTCTTCCATGCATTCCTCTGAGGCAAGAGCTTGAGGCTGTGTACCATGTACCAGTTCCTTTTTCACAAGGCCACATAGGTTCTCTTCTTCTTCCTCACTGAGAATCTGTGTCCAGGAGTGAGCAGTCGTCCTCACTCCTGAGACTGTCCACTCTTCACTGGGTGCGGAGGTCAAAACCTCCCATTCAAAGGCCTCCCTCATCTCGTCTTCACCTATGAGACTTGGGCTAAGCCCCCCCTCTCCAAGGGTCTACTGATGCTCTTTCTGATATGTCTCTCTGTGACTCAGAATCCGAAACATCAGCACATTGTTCTGTCTGTAAATCTGCACCCTCTTGCTTTGTGCCACACTCCCCTGAGGGGCCTTCTCCAACAGGCTCCATCTGGTGCTATGTGCTGCCAATTGCAGATTCTTGAACTTTTGTCCATGTGGGAGCCAAACGAATCTTGGGCACGTTAAACAAACCATGTTTCTCTAAGCACCCAGAAGAGTGAGGTACCATGAAAACGTCTCTTCCAGCATTTAAGCACATCAAACATGCTTGCACTGGAAATCCAGGAATCGCCACATGAGGAGGCAGTTGTCCTCCATAGTAACATCTCTCAATGTCCCTTAACTTGTTAACTTCTACTGCAACCACAGCCTGGGCATGATCCGGGTAGCGGGCTGGTCCTGAGGCCATGACTGCAGAGAAAAAACAAACAACGCTCACTGTTATTTCAAGTCCCATTTCCCTGAAAACTTTCTTTCTCCTTAAAAATGGCTCCTCTGCTGCTGTGTTTACATTACTACCCCACCCTGTAATGGCGGCGGCAGCACTCCTACGCATCAGCATTCTGAAATTGGGTCAGGCCACTGCGCATCCGATTTACACACTCTACTGATAACTTTGCTCAAACTGCACAGACTTGCACTGTTCTTTTTCCTAGCACATTTATATGATTTACCATGGACTCTTCACTTGCTGAAGACATTGCTCTAGCTTACAGTCCCTTAAAGCCTCAGTATTTCAAGCACAGGATTGCCTGTAACTCTTGCTGCATATCTGATACAACTCACAGTCTCTCTCATGGCTTTGAAACTTATACTGACGCTGAACCTATAATTATGCTCACAGTCAATGGCTTAAAATGCTTGCTTTTGCTGGTAAAACTTAACACAGTCCTTGTTTGCAAAGCGATTACACTGCTACACTCAGATTCAGCTGGCTTTTGGCAAAATCACTTAGTTTGAGCAATTATTTCTGTTGGTACTCACTGTCATCAGTAGCTGTTTGCTGCGATGAAAAATGGCCTGCAGCCAGTCTTGGAGGCCCCTGGACAGAAGCGGGTTGGCAGTCCTGCCGATTGTCCCTCTGAACACCACACTACCAGTCCAGTCAATTGAGATGCAGGTTGAGCCCGAATTCCGACAAAAAAGTCATTTTTTTACACTTTTTTCAGCGCTTTCAGTCACTGCAACGCTCCTCCCGATAAGCCAGTACGCACACTCCACTCACTCTCCCTCTCGAATGCTGGGCAGTCGCCCTAAAGCTGGCTTGGGGTGGGACTGATTGCAGTCTCACCAATCACTTGACACCATGCAAATGAGCCTCTTTTCCTCTTGAGTGCTCTTCTCACGTCGATCGTCGAGCAGGCAGATTTAAACTGCAAAACCACACTTTTTTTTTTTTCAACTGACTCCACGTCGGGAGCCCATTTCAATTGTTTTTCATGGCCATTAACACAACAAGTCTCTCAGTTCACAAGAAAGCATTTCCAACATCTAGGGCACAATTTTCTTTTTGCTACCCACAGTTTTCCACACTTTTCTTTGTCACAAACAGTTTAAAAAGCTGGCAAACGCTGTAATTTTTGATGCAGGACAAGGGCATACACTCTCAGGCTTTACTGCTCCTTGGTAAACAGTTGGCATTTTAACAGCAGCACATGGATAACAGCACACAGCAGCACATTAGTTAACATTGCTTCAGCTTTTTGGGCTACCCACTGCCAGATAACCAAAACACTAGCCCTTTCCCCGAGCGATCTTTCTTACATTCCTCCCTAGATTCCAAACCCAAATCCTCAGCGGTGCCTCCATTTTTGTAACCTCTACCCGGTCTGCTGTTGCCATCTGACAGCAATACCAGGTGGGCTGGGTTTGTAGAGGTATAGGTCACTCGGAACAAAGGCTAGGTTTGGCTACTCTGCACAGGGGCACTCAAGTAACTCCGAACACAGGAAGCAATAACTGTAATGTCCAATACCAGAAGTGGGATTCTAAAGTGTGGCTTTTATTCACATCCAAACAGAATAAACAAAGCATAGATGGACCTCAATGGGGCTACACTCCTGGTAATGCAGATTAAAGGAGACCAGAACACATCCTCATCACTTTAGCCCTCAGGCTCTACAACACACTGGGCACACAGCCCGGATTTGTACGCTGCTTTGGGTTACACAGCCCGAACCTGTACACTGTTCTGGGTTTTCTGCTCTGCCCCCTGCCAGCCACTTGGACACCTTCCATACTTCATAGAAACATTTTCTGGTGCCGCCTTAAACCACCTAAGAGCACCTCGGCTCCATCAGGAAACTTCCTCTTAATCCCACATCTGGTATTTCCTCAGGCACTGGCCAAGTACCTGAGAGAAAGCAACAGGTGTCTCAGAGCAAATCCGTAGAGGTGAATTTGGTTACTACTGATGGGGGGTCTCCCACCTCTCGCTCCCACAATTCATACCCGACCATTTCTCTGGACATAAACACCTCATCCTTTAACACTTTGCTGTGTAGATTCTTGCTAAATGTATTTCACATTCCATCTACTTGTCTTGCTTCCCATTTGTGCTGGACTTCAACATACTTAAATTAAGTGGCATTGTCCATTACTCTAGACCCCCACAGGTTACGCAGTCTAATCCCCACATTCTTTCTTTCCATTTGTGCTGGACTTGAACATACTTATTAGTGGCTTTGTCCATTACTCTAGACCCCCCACTGAGTTAAACAGTCCAATCCCCACATCTTCCAACTGTACTTGGCTGTCTTGTCCTGACCCCACAGTAACAGTCCAAATTAAATCAAATCAAATCAAATCTTTATTTATTCAGGCAAACATCATTGAGCACAGCTCATTTGCAAGATGGACCTGATAAGGTCAAGGTTCAATAGTAATTACACATACAGGTATGTTAAGAACACTTATATACAATATACCAAAACATTGTTGCCTAAACATAAAGACAAGTAGGGACACATGGATGTACACTATCTAACATAATATATATACATATCAACAAGGGATGTTCATTAGTAAGTCTCTTAAGTAAAGCATCCAATATTTCAAAACTAAGGGGTTAGGGACCATAAGGGACAAGGAGACGCAGTGATAAGGTGTAGGGGATGGCCTGGGCAGGGGCTGGGGCTAGCACCAGGCAATGTATAGTAGGGATGAGGACTACGGTAAGAGCCAAGAAGTAATGGGAGAGGACTATAGACAGGATGTACAGGGACTATGGAGTTAAATGATTAGAAGGTGTAATGTCATCTGTTGTTGGCTGTCTAAGGAGGGGAAGGTTAGGAGTTTGAGTATACTAGTACTAGTGGTAGCAGTTGCATTTTTCTTGGAAGAGACATAGGTATAGATGCTTAAAGGATGCTAATGATATAAAGTTGTTCAGCCTCAGGGTCTTCTGAATCATATTCCATGATGAGGCTAGTACGTAGCTGATAGCAGATCTCCTGAGCTGGATGTTGAATTTAGGCACATTAAGCATGATAAGATCATGGCTTCTTAGGGCATAGGTACTAGCTTTGGCCTGTGTGAAGCAGTCAATTATATAATTTGGGAGCATTCTGGTCAGTGCTCTGTAGGTCCATACTGCAGCATTTCTGTTTCTTCTGAACTGGAGAGATGTCCATCTGACTGCCGCATATAGAGAGCAGTGGTGAGTATTGAAGGGTAGGTCTGTTATAAACCTCAATGCTCTGTGGTATAGAGTGTCTAATTTGTTTAGATAGAAAACAGGGCAGCACTGTAGAGGAAATCTGCATAGTCAAGTACTGAGAAAAGAAGCCTGACCAACCTCTTTTGGAGTCTCTGGTTAGAAGTGCCTTATTCTGTAAAGAGACCAAGCCTCTGTGCAGTTTTTTAGAAGCTCTTCAATGTGAACGACGAAGTTAAGTCTGTTGTTTATCCATACCCCAGATATTTGAATTTTTCCACATATTCAAGGTTTTCACCAAGTATAGTGGAGAGCTGGGGAGATTGTTTAGTGAGGTGGGCCTTGTCTGAATTAGGTGGAGAAAACATAGCTTTGTTTTTTTGCATTTAGAAGGAGCTTTTTCTCCAATAGTTGATGTTGCAGGATGTGGAATTCCACTTGCAGGACTTCACAGGCTGTAATAGGTGAAGAGTTACTGACATATAAAACAATGCCATCTGCAAACAAGTGTACAGATGCCTTGGTAAGGTTTGAGTCAATGTTATTAATATAAATAGTAAAGAGGATGGGACCCAGGATGGATCCTTGTGGAACACCTCTTAGCAATGGATTGAGTGGAGAGAGGTCTCCATCAGCTTTCACTTGCTGTGTCCTTCCCGTAAGGTAACAACTGAACCATCTAAGGGAGGGTGGATCTAGGCCTATGGAGTGCAAGGAAGAGAGGAGCAGTTCATGGTCCACCGTATCAAACGCCTTGCTTAGGTCAAGGAATACTGCACAAACACTATTTTTTTTATCCAGTTCTATTTGCCAATCATTTGTTACTTTGGCCAAAGCAGAGATAGTATTATGCCTAGATCTAAACCGGATTGTGCTGGATTTAGAAGATTAGTCTCTTCAAGATATTCCTAAGTTGGTGCACACTAGTTTTTCTAGTAGTTGTGATAGCATAGGAAGGATAGAGATTGGTCTATAATTGTTAAGGTTCATTGATCCCTGATTTCAGTAATGGGATAACTTGGGCTGTTTTCCAGGTTACGGGAATAGAACCAGAAGTTAAAGAGAGATTAAAGAGGTGTGTTAATGGAACTGCGCGTACGTGTGTCGCAATCTTTAGAAAATAGGGATCAAGGGCATCTGCACCTGCACTTTTTTTGACATCCATCTGAGAAAGAAGGTCCTCCACTTGTTTCAGCAAAACCGGTTTGAAGGAGAAGGAGGATTCAGATATCCGAGATCCAGTACTCTGGGAACTTAGCTGAGCTGCAGAAGATTAGCTGGGGAGGTGTCAAATGCGAGACCAGCAGTTGAAAAGTGAGTGTTGAATGAGTCCAGTATTACCATTTTATCAGAGGTTATTCCCTTGTTGTGGTGTATCTGGGCTGGAAGTGTAGTACTAGGTTCTTGTCCTGTTATGTCCTTTATGGTGCTCCAGAATTTGGCAGGGTTGTAATAGGAGGAGTTGAGTTCTGTCATATAGTAGGCAGCCTTTGCATCCCGCACTTTCCTGGTACAGCTATTTCTAGATTTTTTGAACATCAGCCAGTCATTTGGGTCCTTAGACTTCCTTGCCTTCTTCCAAAGCTTATCCTCTCAAAGAGGGCAGATTTAAGGTTAGTTGTAAACCAACGGCAAGTTCTGTTTTTTACCTGCACTCTAGTAATAGGTACATGAGTGTTGAGGGCACCTAAGACTATGCCATTTAACAACTGCGGTGCTTTTTCCACTGTGTCTGCTAGATAGAACTCTTGCCACCTTGTAGAGTGATTTAGTTCATGTAGATATGCCTCAATGTTGAACTTCTTTTTTGATCTCCTCAGTATGAATTTAGCCGGGGGTGCTAGTTTGCCGGATGATCTTATTCCAGCAATAAGGCAGTGGTCGCTTATATCACTGAAAAGCACTCCAGCGTGCGTGAAGAGGTGAGGCTTGCTCACCAGCGCGTGTGAAGAGGTGAGGCTTGCTCAGCAGCGCGTGTGAAGAGGTGAGGCTTGCTCAGCAGCGTGTGTGAAGAGGTGAGGCTTGCTCAGCAGCGTGTGTGAAGAGGTGAGGCTTGCTCACCAGTGTGTATGAAGAGGTGAGGCTTGCTCAGCAGCGTGTGTGAAGAGGTGAGGCTTGCTCACCAGCATGTGTGAAGAGGTGAGGCTTGCTCACCAGCGTGTGTGAAGAGGTGAGGCTTGCTCAGCAGCGTGCATGAAGAGGTGAGGCTTGCTCACCAGCGCATGTGAAGAGGTGAGGCTTGCTCACCAGCGCGTGTGAAGAGGCGAGGATTGCTCACCAGCGTGTGTGAAGAGGTGAGGCTTGCTCACCAGCGCGTGTGAAGAGGTGAGGCTTGCTCACCAGCGTGTGTGAAGAGGTGAGGCTTGCTCACCAGCGCGTGTGAAGAGGCGAGGCTTGCTCACCAGCACATGTGAAGAGGCGAGGCTTGCTCACCAGCATGTCTAGTAATGCGCTGTTGCTCAGGTTCTTTTTGTTGATTCTGGTTGGTTCATTTATAAGTTGTGTGAGCCCATACGTATCACAGAAAGATATTAAGGGTGTTGCTGTCTTGGATAGCCAGTTTAGGTTTAGGTCACCTAGGATTATGGTTTCATCTGTACCCTTCTTGATTAGGTTTCCCAGGTGGGCTAGGAGCTTAAGATCAGCTGAGGGGGGCCTGTAACAGCCAATTAGCTGTAATGCTGTGGAGTTGGAGAGGACCACTTTGAGGGATAGGCACTCGAATTCTTTGGGCATAGAAGTTGCGTCAAGGCAAGTTACAGATAGATTGGATTTTACATATATCGCTATTCTTCCGCCCCTTGTTTGACGATCCACTCTGAAAACTTGGTAATTGGGCAAGTTTATGTCTCTGTCAGCTGTGGCAGGTCTGAGCCATGTCTCTGACACCATCAGAATGTCTGGTAATGTATGAATAACCCAGGCTTGTAATATCGTGAGCTTTTTTAGCAGGCTGCATGCATTGATGTGGAGAAAAGTTAGGCCTTTGGTCATGGCTAAGTCTACTGGTGAGGTAATACACTCTAGAGGGCCTGGATTAATTTCTATATTTCCAGTGCAAGTCAGTATGAATAGTAAGAGTTTCACAAGAGCTTCAAGAGATAAAAGGAGGAGTCTATCTTTGGCCCTCCTTTTACCTTTCAGGGGCCTCCGTATTAGTTTAAGCCAGTCAAATGAGGGGTTATAGGTTCTTGCCTGCTCACTAAATAACAGTCTGGTGGTCAGGTGTAATGGGGAACTGTATGCCCAATAGTGGAGCACCAGCCCATATGAGAGTAGATCTGCTTGGGTCCCTACATGGAGGTTTCCCCACTGATTGTGTTGCAACATAGGTAGGTCATAACGGAGGATCCGGTCAAAATTTGGTGTAGTAGAGAGAGTAGGAAAGTGAGTTGTGTTTTTCAGAGTGACAGTGAGGATTGGAAAGTGGGTAGCATCTTCCAAGATGACAGTAACAGGAAGGATATCTTCCACCCTACTCGCCATGAGTAATAGAGCAAGAATGTCCAGAGGGGTCCCCCCATTATAAAGACAATACTGCTAGTTAATACAAGCTAGAATACAGCAATGTAGTCAGGGAGAGAACAGTAAGGGAGGGGGCTGCTGATTTGTTGGCACAACAGGGTATACGGGGCAGCTTACTGGTCAGCTCGACTCTAGGGGCGGGAATTGTGAATCGGCGGGAAGATGACTTAAGATAACACACAGAAGAGGGGTGGGATGGTGGCAAAATTTTGTGGTTTCCAGTACCTTCCCTCGCTGTCCCTCCCAGTTTGATGGTCCCTGGAGGCGGCTAGGCTGTTACCAACCGCCCGCTGGCGGAGCGCGGCCCCGGCGCTCGAATGAGGGCTTCAGGCAGGGATCCTCAACTGGGAAGAGACAGAGGAGGCACTAGGGTTAAAAGCTTTGCAGGAACAAAAAGGTTTCTGCTGGGCAGAGACTTAAAAATTAACACAACAAAAGGCTGTGGGGGGGCTGGGGCGCCGTGGCGTCTGGCCCAGTCTAAGCAATCAGGAAATTGGCTGGAATCACTTTACACAGAATGAGAATCATAGTTTCCCCAAAAGAAGTTACAGACTCATGAAAACAGCTCTTTTCTAGCCAATTTAACCAGTTTGGACACTTCCCAAAACAGTTTTTGCAAGAGAATCAAGCAATGATACAGAATGGAGCAGGGGGACCAATCGGATGCGAGACCACAGAGTGCGCTCGCCTTCTGATTGGCCGTGGCTTTCCCGTACCTTCCCTCACTGTCCCTCCTGGTCTGATGGTCCCTGGAGGTGGCTAGGCTGTTGCCGACCGCCCTCTGGCGGAGCATGGCCCCGGCGCTCGAATGAGGGCTTCGTGCAGGGATCCTCAACTGGGAAGAGAGAGGAGGCACTAGGTTAAAAGCTTTGCAGGAACAAAAAGGTTTCTGCTGGGCAGATTAAAATTAACACAACAAAAGGCTGTGGGGGCTGGGGCACTGTATGCCTGGCCCAGTCTAAGCAATCAGGAAAATGGCTGGAATCACTTTACACAGAATGAGAATCACAGTTTCCCCAAAAGAAGTTACAGACTCATGAAAACAGCTCTTTTCTAGCCAATTTAACCAGTTTAGACACTTCCCAAAACAGTTTTTGCAAGAGAATCAAGCAATGATACAGAATGGAGCGGGGGACCAATCGGATGCTAGACCACAGAGTGCGCTCGCCTCCTGCTTGGCCACGGCTTTCCCGAACCTTCCCTTAGTCCTGTACAGTCCCTTTAGTTTCCTTCTATTCAGGTGAAAACACTTGGCCCTTTTTCAGAGTGAACTCTCCCTTTGGTTGCAGGTGCCTCACAGGTGTTTCCTCATCAAGGAATCTTCCTCTCAGAGCTTCTGGTACCTCAGCACAACTCAAACAGGCAGCTTCTTTCCCTTAGCCAGACCCAGGGGGGTTGCCCCTGGAAAACAGGCAGACACCTTCCCCCCATCCCCTCAGGGATGGGGCTCTGAACCATTGAAAGCGGTCTCCACCACTTCAATTACCAGTTCCTGAGTTCCTCTTCAGGTGGAAACACACACCTACTACATAAGGAGCTCTGAAACAGAGCTTAAAGCTCTGAGAGCCTGCACACTCTGCTGCACTGCAGTCTCTCTCTAAAACTGCACACAGACTGGCTTCAAAATCCCCAACGTTCTACTCTAACCTCCAACTGCAACATTCCATTGTGGCTTATGCAGCTGCGACAGTTCTAAAATGATGTCATCCCTCAGTCTCAGCTGAGACTGAGAACAGAGTGAGACAGTGTGAAATCCATTTAACTGGAGTTTCGCAAGCTGCCTTCCTTGCCTACCACTAGGTCTTACTGGGATTCTAGTAACCCCGGGTAACAGGGCGGTTACACATGTACAATGTGTAACTGATTTTGCTTAAGTTAGCTATGCACACAATAGTATGCAAAATGTGCATACATAAGAACAGATCACACATAAACACTGCTTACATAAGAACAGATCACATATAACTGTGTTTAATGATAATTAGCAACTGCATAACTGCAATTACAGTCTCGATAGCCTGCTAGCCCACGTCACGTAGTTAAGCAGTGCCTACTGCCTCTGTTCAATGGCAGCACTTACATTCTCAATTCCCCAGATGAAGCATGAATTTGACAGAAAGACTTTTGCATCTGCAGCACCAGACACCTGGAATAAACTGCCTCTCCAGCTGAGAAATGCTTCTAGTTTGCAAGTGTACAAGTCCAGTCTTTCCAGCCTCCTTAAAACTCCCTGTATTTGTTTTGGTCCAGTATCCCCCAGACCCCAACCACAATCCTGTCACATAACAATGTTCATACTCTTCATTTGCTGCAACCCCATATTGGTAGCTTGTTTGAACTGCTGTTTTGGATGTACTTATCTTTACAGGGTTTTTTTTCAATCAAAGTTTATTGAACACATTTTCCATATAACAAACACAGAACATAGAACATACAGAATGGACTTCCAGTGACATCACGCACCGAGATGGCTTCCTAAAACAGAGCTCCACATTCCTGGGTACTATATCTGAGCCATCAGTCACCATCAACTTGCTATTACCTCGAATCTCTCAAATATAATTCTAAAGCTTCCACTACAGAAATGGGGAAGACAAAAAATTGGGTCTTACTGGCACAAGCAGACATCCAAGTGCCCTGATGGAACTCCGGCCTACAAGCCCCACTCCATCCAGATCCTCAGCTTTTACAGTTTCAGCAGATGAGGAGGATGATTCCAGATCTGATACCATGACCACTTTCACCAAGGCAGACGGACACTGAATGCTGTGGGTCCTCCACAGAATCGATGCCAAAATCACCAGGCTACAAAATGATTTTAAGAAATTGGAAGCCCGAACCTCTGCAGTAGAATCCTGCATGGACATGCTACAAAATGAAAACATGGCATTTGGCAGATCACTGACTTTTCTACATAAAAGAGAGAGGGATCCAACACTGTGAGCTGAGGATGCAGAAGCCTCGATCACATCGCAACAACATAAGGGTCTTTGGCACACTGGAGGGGCAGAGCAAGACAATATGGAGGAGTACTTGGAGTGTTGGCTGAGAAAAGAACTCTCTTTGGAGGAGGACATTGTGCTTGAAATTGAGAGAGCCCACAGGGCGATCGCCCCTAAATCTAAACAGGGTGCTCCCCCAGGTCCATCCTCATCAAATTTCTGTGCTATCCAACAAAAGAAAAAAATTTGAGACTGGCATGGGATAAGAAAGACCTCAATTTGGATGGGCAAAAGGTGTATGTGGACCAGGATTATCCCCCAGCCATGCTGGCTAAATGAAAGAAAATCTTGGTGGTAGTCAAGGCACTCCAGGAAAAAAGTCTCAGAGCCTACTTAAGATATCCTGCTAAGTTGTGGGTACAAGACAAAGAGGGTGCTAAAATGTTCGAATCTCTCCTAGCTGCTACACCATATTTGGAATCCCTAGGGGTTTCCATTCCAGACAACAGAGAATATCATGCTGAAAAAGAGATTGAGAATTTGCTATGGTCTATTGCTCCAGGCAATAAACACACCCAAAGAACATGCATAAGTTCCCTGTTACCACTGCACGCTGACTTGGCTAGATGGATCCAACTGAAAACAGGGACCTGATGGGACTAATGGTTCATCGCTCCACTGAGAGCTTGCTTTACTTGTAATTTGGGTTTGCTCACTAGCCTTTCACTGAAACCCTGTGTTGCTGGTCTCCCCGAGTTCTATTTTGAATCCTGCACGGTTTGGAGCTTACTGGCTTAGTTTGAAGCTCACATGATTTTTGATTTCTGCTTGTTCTCCAGTTGTTTCCAAAAGGAAGGAAGCGGAACATTTGTATTTTGGGAAGAGTTTCCAGTGTACTTCCTTTGGGGAGGACATTTCCGGACTCGCAGCTTTTGCTATGTCCCCCAGTCACTCGAGTACCTTCCTTGATGATTAAGCTGCTTTATTTCAGAGGAACTCCTTCATGTTCAGCACGCCAGATGGAGTGATTAATTTATGGCAAGTACCTTTTGTTGATCTCGGTGCTTGAACTTAATCGGTGATCTAAACCAACCCACATTTATAAGTTATCTCTTATTAACTGACTGCACCAGTTAATAAGTCACTTGTCCCTTTAATTTGCTTAACGTTACGAGTCAGGATAGGGTGTGCAGATTGTCCAATTTTATGTTGACCAGCACAGTCCTAAATAAAGATACATTGGGTTGAGTGCTTTGCTAGCTCACAGATTTGTGCACTTATGTTGGGGAAACAAGCCAGGACTTTTAGGGGAACATGTTTGATCCTTCCTATTTTGGTTGAAAGTTATTCACTCAGATGGTTGATCCTCATATAGTCAAAGAGACTTTTAGCACCCCACTGCGCATTAACAATTTCAAAGAGGTAATTGACATTAGATTGTGCAGAAGAGACGGGGAATTTCTCCCTCTCCCCTCACTCAAAGGTGACTGTGAAACCTTTTGATGGGTTATTGTTCATATTAATCTTTTTATTTACAGACATGCTATTCCAGATTATATGTTGTCCCATGTTTCCCTTTCCCTTTAGAAGATATTTTGTAACAATATGCAGCAGGATCTTGGGCTGGTTAGACTCCTTTTGTTCCACTAGGCCGAGAGTCACAATTTTTTTTTTTTCTTGGATGGGGAGGGACAACACAGTGTACAGTATTCACACCCGGGGGGCACTCTGTCAGGGCATCGCAGATCCTGGGAGCACTTCATCGAAGGGCAAGGTTTGTCAGTTGTGGCGCAGGCCAGGACTCTCAACCTAGGCACACTAGTTGGTGCTTTTCTTCGCTCACTGTCTCACTACCAGTAAGTGAGGTAACAATAATAGAGGCCCGCTCTTAGCTTGGGCTTCTACAGCAGAGGCAGGGTTACCTGATCTTCATTGCAATGAGGGGGCTAGTGGGTCCCCACTAAGTCCCTCAGATGTTGATTATGTTGGACTGTTCTTTTTCTCCTGTTTTGTATTTTTAATTTAAGTTGGTGTTTGTTGACTGCATCCGGGGTGGGGGTGGGGTGGAGGGGGAAGAAGAAGGAGGAGGGGCGGGTATGGGAAGACATTCTCATATAACTTGATGATGGTGTCTCTTAAGATATGCTCAGCAAATGTGAAGGGCATCAACAACATGGTCAAAAGAGCCCGGATCCTGCAGGAGTTTGCCTGCGTTCACTGTGACATAGTTTGTATCCAAGAAACTAGACTTTCGTAAGCGGAACATAGGAAGCTACGTTGGTCATGGGTGAGATAAATTTATTCAGATTCTCACCCAAATGCTACAAAGCTGGGGGTAGAAATATTAATAAAAAAGGGGCTCCCTCTGTCTGTTCATAGAGTGCAGGCAGAGGGTTCAGGCCGCTTGGTCCTGCTGTCCGGGGAAAATAGGGGACGACCTATACACATAGCTTCAATTTATGCTCCTACTCCCTTACAGAGGAAGTTTTTTAGATACCTATTTCAGGTTATTTATGCCCTCTCAGAAGGCCAAATAATCCTTTCTGGGGACTGGAATTGTGTGGAGAATAATGCTTTAGACAAAAACCCACCACGACGTGGCTGGGATAAGTCAAGCTCCAAGCTACTCAGATTCCTTATCTCAGAATCAGGTCTGGTGGACCCCTGGTGTCTACAAAATCCTGGGGGCTGAGATTTTACCTTTTTTTCCCCAGCATCTAATTCCTATCCCAGAATCAATAGATTCTATACTCAGAAGATGTGGGCCCACTCATTTTGTGAGGTGTTTATCCAACCGGTTACCTTCTCGGACCATGCAATGATCCTAGCGGAGATTAGTTGGGACTTAGAGGGTAGGAAGGGAAGCTGGAGATTTGACCCAGGCCTACTAAAGGACAAAGCTTTTATGGACTCAATCAAATAAGTGATTAAACACTACCTTGCCGAGAACCTGGAATCTGATTCCTCACTCAAATATATTTGGGATGGCCTAAAAGCGGTCCTACGAGGGCATGTTATTTCCCACACTTCCTATAAAAAAAAAAACTATACCACCTCAAGGTTAAAAAATTTTTGGATGGAATAAGTGAAATTGAGCAGGAGCATAAAAGGACCAGGGAAGTGACCTTAATCCCCAAACTCAAGAGGCCAGGGCAGAATGTAATCATTTGATGCAACATTGTACAGAGAATGCTTTAAGGTTCAACAGACAAAAATATTATTTGTGGGGGAGAGAGCGGGCAGACTCCTGGCCCTCCACTTGAGGAAACAGGAGGCTGACAGCATATATCCCTAAAATTCAGAGTAAGACAGATCCTAGGGGTGTGGTCTCTCAGCCGAGCCAGATTGCAAAGGAGTTCTTAGCCTTTTACACTCAACTTTATAGTAGAGAAAGGGGCCTAGACCATATCTTGAAGGTGGCTATTTTCTTAGATCGAATAGATTTGCCCTCACTTTCACAGACGCAGAAAGATTTGTTGGAGGCCCCTTTTACAGAGGAGGAAGTTAAGGGGGTAATTAAATCTCTGGGTACAGGGAAAGCTCCTGGCCCAGATGGGTTCACAGCAGAATTCTAAAAATACTTTGAGGATGATTTATCCCCCCTGCTGACCAAAGTCTGTAATGAAGCCCATAATGGAGAGCTACCTCTGACATGTGGAAGTGATGCTGATCATTGTCAGACACCCAAGCCGGGAAAGGCCCCCTTAAGTGTTCAAGTTACAGGCCAATCTTCCCATTAAATCAAGATACAAAAATATTTTCTAAAATGTTGAGCCTGTGCCTTCAGTCAATTATTATATCCCTTGTACGTACTGACCAAACTGGTTTTATCCCTGGGTGTCATATCCAGGACAACATTCGTCTGTTGTTGAATGCCTTATCTGCCTCCAGATCCTTTCCCACTCAGACTTTACATGCAGTGATTGCTCTGGATGCGGAGAAGGCATCTGATCACCTAGACTGGGAGTTTCTGGATCAAACCTTGGGTAAATTTGATTTTGGGGATAAGTTTAGAAAATGGATTAGGAATTTATATTCAGAACCCTGGGTGCAAATTAAGGTAGAAGGGGTCCTGTCAGACAGATTCAAAACTGAAAGGGGTACCAGACAGGGATGCCCGCTCTCTCCCCTCCTCTGTGCCCTGAGTATGGAACCCTTAGCGGCACTCATCAGACAATCTGAGACCTACAGAGGGTGGTGGGGTGGAATTCCATATTTCTATGTTTGCGGATGATATGTTACTTTATGCCAAATATCCTGTACAAGCAGTCCCCCGCATCATTTCCCTTCTGGTGGACTTTGGTCAGGTTGCAGGGTTTTAAGATTAATGAGTCAAAAACAGAGATGTTACCTCTGAGTTCTTCGGAATCCTTGCCTGTGGTGGGTCAGCTCAAATGGGCCAAGGAGGGGATCAAATATTTAGGTATCTGAATCCCCAGAGACCAGGGCATGTTGTCACGCATGAATCATGGTAGGCTTCTGCAAATGATCCAGGCAGACTGCACATGCTGGAATGAATTACCACTATCCCTGTTGGGAAGAACAGATTGTATAAGAATCAAGGTACTGCCACATTTCTTGTTCCTCTTCCTGTCCCTTCCAATAAGGCTCCCAAATTCCTTTTCGGAAAACCCTTAAGACCACTATCACCAAATCTGTCTGGTGGGTAAAATACCCAGGGTTCGATGGCAGATGCTGCTATGGCCCAAACCTAAGGGTGGCTGGATCTTCCTGACCTACGTAAATACTTTGAACAGCTCAGTTACAGACCCTGCTACCTTTTAAAATAACAGCTGAGACCCTCTTGTGGGTGGAGTTGGTTAAGGCCTCCTCTTGCACTCATAGGATAGGGCATTTAATTTAAATAGATGGCGCTGGTCTGCAGTGTTTGGTCCTGGGGAGCCCCTGGACAATGTCCTTAAAAAAAAGTGTGGTTAGAGATCTGCAGACATTATCACTTTGAAATAAAAATTGGATCAGAGACCCCTTATGAGGTCTGCTTAGACTTCCCCCCTTATAAGATGGATATCAGATACAGGAGATGGGCTAGATGGGGCCTGTCAAAGGTGAGACAGTTTTATACGGGTAACACCTTTAAATCATTTTGACAACTGGCCTATGAATTCGGACTGCCTGCCCAAGACCATTTTAGATTCCTCCAAATATGGCATCTTTTAACAGGAAAAGATAAAAAATCAGGCCTGTTGGAGGGGATTAACCCCCTGGTGGAGTTCCTGGGGCCTTTGATATCCCAACTGGATTGGAAGGGCCTAGTCTCCAAGACCACATTTCACTTACTGAGCTTGGATTCTGACCCCTTGATCCATCTTAGACAGATCTGACATAGTGAAGCAGGAATTCAACTGAGGGATGGGGACTGGGTCCAAATCTGGAGGATTATTCACTCCACTACAGCTTTGAGTTTTTGGAGGGAATTTAGGTGGAAAGTGGTGGTGTGGTATTTTCACACCCCGGTTATTACTAGGCATTATGGGAAACATACCTCTGACTTATGCTGGAGGGGTTGCGGAGAGAAAGGAACTCACATACAGATATTTTGGGCTTGTCCCAGGTTGAAAGACTACTGGGACCAATTTACTGAAATGGTAGCTGGTATATTAGTGTAACCCCCCTGCAAATGGGGGTTCCCAAAAGACTTCCAGGAGCTTGCTTGAATGCTCCAAGCCTGAATGGTGTTTGGCGTTTAAGCCATTTATCAGTGAGTGTTTTTAGAACCTCTGGTACTGTCTCTTTAAGAGCTGTCTGCTTGCAGACATAATTAGTTTGTATGGGGGACTGTGTGTTTCTTTGATTGAGTACCACTGCTGCTGCCAATTCACCCCATTTTTGCAGTCACTAGGAGTGCAAAGGGAACCTGTCTGAAAGATGTAACTGATTGCCAGAAATCATTTACAGTAATAATAAAATTACAGTTTGTCTAACCTGCTTTCTTTGCAGTCAGAACTGTCTGCCTAGTTCCCCATTCTGGTTTTGAACTGCTGAACTGGACCAATCAGTGTGGGGTAAACTAGCTCTAAAATGATGCCTTGGACGAATCAGAACTTGGGACTCATAATCTGAGCCAGCCACAAGAGGATTGTATGGGCAGTGACTCTGGAGATGAAGTTTAGACTTCGGTGCCTTTTGGACCAACAGCAGCAGTCTATTGTGAGAGGACAGCCAATCCAGTCAAGAACTGGGAGGAACTCAAAGGAAGTGCCCGGTTTTTGTCTGTTAGGAGTTTCAGTTTGAGATCTGAAAGTGAAGGGAAAGAAACCCTGTGTCCTTCAGTGCACAGTTTCAGTCAAAAACGTGGTGCAAGGCCCAGAGTTCCGGTCTACAACTTGTGTAACTGCTTGTTAGGACTGAATCCATCCTGTGAAAAGAATCAAAGGATCTCTGAAGAGTAGAAACCAGGCTCACCCTGTAGAAGACTGAAGAAATTGTTGAATTACACTCGGTCTGTCAGGAACTGAATCTGCTGTGTGTTCTCCTGGTTATTGTGCAGTAATTGCGATTGGGATACAGATGCAGCCTGCCTGGTATAGTGCTTTCTTTTTTTTTTACCATATAAATGTGTGAGGAGTCTCTTGGAGATCAAAAGTAGCCCTGCTGACATTGAAGGACCATATCTTCTTTGGGAGTGTCGTGAAGTACTAATTAAGGTCGCTCCCTGTTGAATTGCCACATTAAATCCAAATGGAATTACTGTACTGCTGACTGTTTAATTTTCCTTTTCTCTGTGAAAGGGCCCCTACCAGCTGCCACGGTATTTGACTAGCTACCAGGGCTTGGGTACCAGGGACAGTAACTGATAGGGATAGGCCGTGCACAGAGCCATGGTAGATTATTAGAGTGATAAGCTAATTAACCTGATTTCCCCTGTCCTTGTTATATCCCCCTAAATAAATCAGAGCTGCTTGTTTCAGCAAAGTTATACTACTGAGGTATTTGTCTATGTTAAAGTACTGTACTGTGATTGTTGCACTGTATCTCATTTCACAGGAGGTCCCAGTGCGGAACCAGTCTGGGGTAAGTGTATACTGAGGTAATTCTGATATATTGTATGGGCCACTAGTGGGGAAGAAAGGGGTTGGCAGTGTCCCAGGGCTGTGACCAAGTTAGTTTAACTATTGCAAACCCTGACCTCTGGGTGAGGCACCCGCTATGGATCCAGGCCCCTCAACCTGTTGGTGGCAAATCAGGCAGGGGTAGTAGCCCCTGGGATGCGCATGTTGGGGGTTACATCTTGGAGCTCACCGCTGGGATTGTGTGTCCTCTAGTGGCCATATTCACGAACCACTGTTAAGAAAAAATGGGTACCCTGACAGAAGTGGCTGTGCACCGGCGGGTGGAGGTGTACTGGGGAGAGATCAATTCCCCAAAATGCTATGCTTATCCTGGACATCCTGGTATCAATACGGACACTGTGCAGGAGTACTTTCTCAGGTGGAAGGTTTACAAAACCCTGTGGTGGTGGGTCGGCATGCTAATCTGCTCACCCACACTTTCCTAGCCCTAGTAGAGGTTTAAGGATCCATAGATATGGCTCAAAGTGCACAGACCATTACCCCAGAGGGCCCTCACTGCTTGAGTGATAACTAAGGACAGTAAAGACCGGGGGAATCAGCCCCCACCACTATCTGAAACTTTTGAGGAGAAATTTGCTGAATGGTTGCTGGGAGAGGGGAAAACTGTGGAGGACTTGAAGAAACTATTCTTGCCACCTGGGGGTGTTCCTCCAACACCCTCTCCTGCTCCAGTGCCCGTAATGGTGGCTGACCAATGCAGACTCCTATTTCTGCACCTGCATTAGTCACGACTCTTACCGAAGGTTGAGGATCTTCTCTGGCACCCTCCCACCCCCAAGGGGAGGATGACTGGGAGACCTGGATGAACTATGTTGCCTCCCAAGTGCTAGAATGGCAATGCTCGGAAGGTGAAAAGCGAAAGAGGGTTAGTGAGGCCTCCGAGGTCCTGCCTGGCTACCATCCGTGCTACGCGGACCCAGTAACCTGATGACTGCACAGGCCCTATCTTGAGGCCTTGGAGAATGTGTAGAACCCAGATTCTGATGAGGACCCATGGTGGAGAGTAAGAGATGCGTCAACATACCAAGGGAGTTGTTGTCTGTGTATATCTCGGCTGGAAAAATTGTTGCAAGAAATGCCTCAGAAAAGGTAGTTTGGTAAAGATTGAACTGGACCGAACCAGGCTGGACAGGATCCTTAAGTCTGCCCCTTCTCAGAACTGCTGTTGCTTCCAGTTACACCTGGCAGATCGACTGGAATCCCCACCCTCCTATGATGAGTTAATGAGAGAAATTCGAGGAGTTGAGAAAAGACGACCTCGGGAGGGACCTGCACCAATAGCTGCAGCTACTGAATTCGAGTGACTGAGGGTGACCCATCAAGTGAAGTTCAGGGGCAGAGGTTGGCAGTCAATGAGTGCTCTGACAAGGAAAAGATATGTCACAATGGGGCGAACTGTTGAGAGAGATCCGGAATTCCAAAACAGTCCTTTATGAAGGCCGCCTGCAAAGTACAGGCCCTGACCTAATCCGACTGCATCTGCTATGGGGTGGGGGTACCCACCCATGTATCTCCTGCTGATAACAGCTCCGAACTCGATTCCTTGACCATGGAAGTGGAGAAACTGACGAGATGTCTCCAAATGCTTTATCACGCAAGAGACAGAGATGGCACCAAGGTTTCCAGTTAGTAATAATTTCGCCCTAGCTCCCAGTGTGGCGCCCAGCCAGCTCAAACTCCAGAAAGTATGTTTTGCTATAATTGTGGGAAAGATGGGCACATGAAAAGGAATGCCAGTCCCCAAAAGACACTGACAAAGTTGCATATAGGCTACAAGAGAGCTTGGAGAAGAAATCAGTGGTTAAGAGGTGCGACATGATCCCAGTGAGGGCACCAAAAATGCTAATTCACGTCCTTTTGGCAAGGTCAGTTGCCCAGGCCCCACTACCGCCTCTCCCAGACTGGTCCAGAATAGTGGGTCCCTCCATGGAGACCACACCAAAAAGGTGAGCAGAGTGTCTACAAGAGCTATATTAGACAGTGGCTCCCAAGTGACAATTATGTTCCAAGATTGGTATCAGAAGCATTTGTCAGACGTACCCTTACAACCATTAGAAGGACTGCATGTATGGGGGTTAAGTGAGAAGGCCTACCCCTATTCCGGGTATATCCGAATTTGGCTGTCTTTCCCCACCTCCGTGGCTGGAGTGGCCGAACAAGTAGAGACCCTAGCCTTAGTGTGTCCCCCCACTGGACTGTAT
This sequence comes from Neoceratodus forsteri, assembly GCA_016271365.2. Lineage (NCBI taxonomy): Eukaryota > Metazoa > Chordata > Ceratodontiformes > Ceratodontidae > Neoceratodus > Neoceratodus forsteri. The sequence continues at coordinate 634,377,074 of CM057450.1, read as the reverse complement.
GATGGTGTCCCTTTGTTGATTGGAACAAATGCTCATATGTTCGGAAGGCTGGCACAGTTGTGTTATGAAAAACAGGGGTCAAAGACTAGTAGAGCTTTAAGAGTTCCGGCTTTAATTAAGAAGGCTTATGAGGCACAGAGAGATGCTGAAAAACAGAACCAGAGGAACCCGGTCGGAATTGTATGGAAGAAGGATCCTGAGTCTCTGATCCTGGCGCCAAATGCCCAGTGTACCTTACAGGGAGAGTCCGTATCAGAAAGGATGTTAAGAATAAAATATTAATGTTGGATGCACCAGGCGATGGAAAGAGTGCCAGAGGGACTGCTGGTCAAGCCTAGTATTTTGCCCGCTAGAGCCCATGCTTATGCCAGAAGGGTAATGGTCCAAGTTCATAATGTGTCTGAAAGAGACATTCAGATAACTGAGAGGTTGCATCCTGGCTAATGTGCATTGTGCAGACACTGCAGTGCTACCCAACGGCAAAGAGTTCAAGGAAGAATGACAGAGTAACGCATACAATTGTTTGATTTCGGCGACTCCCGCTGCCAGCTGAATGGAAAGTGAGGATCAGTGAGAAAGCTTGCCCAGAGAGACCAGGTGTTTTCTTTAAAGGAATGGGATGTAGGATGCGTGCAAGGGCTGAGCACAATATCCGGCTGCATGAATGAAGACCATTTCCAGTGAGAGGTCTCGACGCCTGGCACCTGCTGACATAGATGATGTGAGACGGCATCTGCAAGAGATGTTAGCTGCTGGTGTAATACAAGAATCCAGAAGCCCTTATGCTTCCCCATTGTGGTAGTGAGGAAAAGAATGGAACAGTAAGGATGTGTGTGTGGATTATCGCACCTTAAACCCGTGGACTATCTAGATCAGTACACAATGCCCCGCATTCAGGATGCTTTGTATGCCTAAACGAAGAGCAAGTGGTTCTCTGTGCTGGATCTCCGCGGTGGGTACTACCAGATCCGATGGCCCCAGAGGACCGTGAAAGACTGCCTTATCTCGTCGCTTGGCTTCTATGAATTCATGAGGATGCCTCAAAGGGTTTCAGGTGCCCCAGCCACTTTTCAACGATTGATGGAGCGTGCAGTGGGGACATGAACTTACTAGGGTGCCTGGTATACCTAGATGATGTTATTGTGTTTGGCAGCTCACTGGAGGAACATGAAAGCAGATTATTTAAGGTATTGGACCGACTGGAGGACTTTGGCCTTAAACTGTCCATTGATAAGTGTCAATTCTTTCAAACATCAGTAAAGTATGTGGGACACATAGTATCCACCGAGGAATAGAGACCACCCAAGTAAAGTTGAGGCCTTGACCACCTGGCCACAGCCCAAAAATCTAAAAGAACTGCAAAAGATTCCTGGGATTCTGTGGTTATTATCGGCGCTTCATCAAGGATTATTCAAGAGTGATCCGCCCTTTACTTAACCTTACTCAAGGGTATCCCCAACCCACAAAAATACCAAAAGTCAGCGTCCTCAAGACTGAAAAGTGTATTTTCATCAAGTGAAGTATTTGGGGCCCGCTGGACTCCTGATTGTGAGACTGCTTTTCATGAGATCATATATCAACTTACCCATGCTCCAGTGCTGGCCTATGCGATCCAAGAAAACCTTACGCCCTGCACACTGATGCTAGCTTGCAAGGGTTGGGGCTGTGTTGTACCAAAAGCACGAGAATGGCCTGAGACCAGTGGCCTTTGCCAGTAGAAGCCTGACCCCATCCGAAAGAACTATCCTGTACATAAGTTAGAGTTCCTAGCTTTGAAGTGGGCTATTGTTGACCAATTCCATGAGTACTTGTAGGGGCTAAATACTAGTAAAACTGACAATAATCCTTTGACCTATGTGCAGACCTCAGCTAAGTTGGATGCCACTGGCCATAGGTGGCTTTCTGCATTATCTATATATGACTATGCTCTGAATACAGAGCAGGTCTGAACCACATAGATGCTGATGCTCTCTCCCGGAGGCCTGTTCCCCAGAATGATTGGGTCCGATTGGCAGAAACCTGATATTCGGGCACTCTGCCGGAAGTTTGACAGGGAGGAAATGTCCACGGACGCAGTGGACTGCATGGTGGATTGCTTGGGAGCCTCTGAGAATTGCATACTCAGCGTTTACTTGCCACTTTTTCTGCAATAGACATTGGTGCACTGCCTCAGCTGGACAATGACAGTATTGACGGAGCTCAATCCACGATCCCATGATCAAAGCAGCTTTAGAAGCCCTCTATGCAGGAAAAGATGTGTCCAAATTACGCTCCACTGATTTGAGAACTGCACTGTTATACAAAGAAGGTCCTAAGTTGAAACTGATCAATAAACTGTTATACAGAAAACAGTAGACAGAGGGGACAAGTAGACAAACAACAACTAGTGCTGCCCTGCCTTCGAGACTCAGTACTGAGGTCCTTGCACAACCACATGGGGCACCTTGGTATAGACAGAACACTTGACTTGGTGAGATCCAGATTCTATTGGCCTAAGATGGGGGCTGATGTGGAGCAACACATTCGAACTTGTAGTCGCTGCTTACAGAGGAAAGCTTTGCCCCAGAGGGCTGCCCCCCTTGTTAACATCACCACCAGTGCACCCATGGAGCTGGTCTGTATTGATTTTCTGAGTTTGGAGTCAGATCAAAGAAATATCAGTAATGTGCTGGTGGTCACTGACCATTTCACCGAGATATGCCCAAGCTTTCCCACCAAAGACCAGAAAGCATCCACTGTGGCCAAAGTACTTGTAGAAAACTTTTGTTCACTATAGGGCTCCACAAAGAATCCATTCTGATCAAGGGAGAGACTTTGAGAGTCGTCTGATCAAAGAGATGCTTTCTCTGTGGGGAGTGCGAAGTCCAGAACCACTCCTTACCACCCCAGGGGACCCACAGCCTGAACGTTTCCAACCATGATTTTGCTAGATATGCTAGGCACCCTGCACCCAAAGGACAAGCTCAGATGGAGCCAACAAATTAGCACCCTGGTACATGCTTATAACTGCACCAAAAGTGATGCCACTGGATTCTCCCTACGCCTGATGTTTGGAAGAGAAGCTCGACTACCAGTAGATGTGTGTTTTGGGGTCTCTCCTGATGGGGTTCAAGCTGACAACTATTTACAGTATGTGCAAAAGTTAAAGGCCCAGCTAACTCATGCGTACCAACTGGCTCAAACCATGGCTGCCAAAAGAAATCTGGCCAACAAAGAAAGGTATGATAAAAAGGTGAAAGCACAGGAACTCCAGGAGGGAGATCGGGTATTGCTAAGAAATCTGGGACTGCATGGCAAGCACAAGATTGCTGACAGATGGCACCATCTCCCTCACATTGTAGTGGCAAACTAGATGATCTGCCAGTGTACAAAAGTAAGGCCTGAGAATAATTCAAAAGATGTAAAAACAATGCATAGAAATCATTTACTGCCCATTGACAAATCCTGATTGAGTCTGAGCCCCAGAAGATGCCCCTCTGGACCAGTGACTAGAGCTGCTGCTAAGAAAAGATCAAGAAAGTCTGCACCTACAGAAGCAAAGTTAAAGTGTTCCCTCCACAAGTCCCAGTTGAGCATGACTGTCAGTCCATATCAGAAGAAAGTGAGAGTGACTTTGAATACTATCCTTCTTACGAACTGAGTCAATTGTTTCGGGCAATCCCTAGTCAATACTGGAGACAAAGCTGGGCCTTCTGGACTGTCTAAGCCCCAGCTTCATCCCTGGAGCCAATGCTCCCAGAAAGTGAAGTGCAAAGCATCAGATCAGATGAAATGGAATCATTGTGCATGGTTGAACTGTTTGAGCTTTCAGGGGAGGAAAATGGTAGATTGGGGCAGACTGGTGATACACCTGAACAAGAAGAGTATTTTGAGTGCCCTGACAGTCCACTGCCAGTGTCCGAAAGCTCTCCATGCGAGCCAAATGTTGTGGACTCAGAAACTGTAACTCCTGGAGCTGGAAAGTGCCCCAAGTTCTAGCCTCTCTACCCCCATGGAGACTCCCTGACAAGTGAGGACAATGCTGAAAATGAGGCTCAGAGTGCAGAGACTATAACAGTTCCCCTAGAAAGACTGGTCGAGCTGTAAAGCCTGTGGTGCACCTCAGTTATGATTCACTTGGGAGGCCTGTGGACTTGCCTCTCAATGTTGTCCATAAAAGTGTATGTGTCCCGAGCTCATTGCCCAAACTGAGCATCAGTGCTAACTCCAAGTTACTTGTGTTGCCCTCTAAGTATGGTGCCCTTGCCCGTCCAGCCCCAAGGTAACTGATAGGAAAGGGCCCCTCTCTTCAGGTTTCATGTACAAGAGGTAATAACTTGAGTTATGGTACAATGTGTGTGTAATACGTGTAAAGAGTCACGTACTGCAATGTTTCAGAAATGTATTCTTGGTAAAATGATATATTGACTGATGATTACATGTGTGAGCCTAATGCAAATGTATATGGTTGCAGTTAAAACTTATAAAGTGCCTTGGACGCAGACGTCAAGCTTTCCCAAACCAGGAAGGTGTAACCCCCTGCAAATGGGGGTTCCCAAAAGACTTCCAGGAGCTTGCTTGAATGCTCCAAGCCTGAATGGTGTTTGGCGTTTAAGCCATTTATCATGAGTGTTTTAGAACCTCTGGTACTGTCTCTTTAAGAGCTGTCTGCTTGCAGACATAATTAGTTTGTATGGGGACTGTGTGTTTCTTTGATTGAGTACCACTCAAGCTGCTGCCAATTCACCCCATTTTTGCAGTCACTAGGAGTGCAAAGGGAACCTGTCTGAAAGATGTAACTGATTGCCAGAAATCATTTACAGTAATAATAAAATTACAGTTTGTCTAACCTGCTTTCTTTGCAGTCAGAACTGTCTGCCTAGTTCCCATTCTGGTTTTGAACTGCTGAACTGGACCAATCGTGTGGGGTAAACTAGCTCTAAAATGATGCCTTGGACGAATCAGAACTTGGGACTCATAATCTGAGCCAGCCACAAGAGGATTGTATGGGCAGTGACTCTGGGAGATGTAGTTTAGACTTCGGTGCCTTTTTGGACCAACAGCAGCAGTCTATTGTGAGTGACAGCCAATCCAGTCAAGAACTGGGAGGAACTCAAAGGAAGTGCCCGGTTTTTGTCTGTTGGGAGTTTCAGTTTTGAGATCTGAAAGTGAAGGGGAAAGAAACCCTGTGCTCCTTCAGTGCACAGTTTCAGTCAAAAAACGTGTGCAAGGCCCAGAGTTCCGGTCTACAACTTGTGTAACTGCTTGTTAGGACTGAATCCGTCCTGTGAAAAGAATCAAAGGATCTCTGAAGAGTAGAAACCAGGCTCACCCTGTAGAAGACTGAAGAAATTGTTGAATTACACTCGTCTGTCAGGAACTGAATCTGCTGTGTGTTCTCCTGGTTATTGTGCAGTAGTGCGATTGGGATACAGATGCAGCCTGCCTGGTATAGTGCTTTCTTTTTTTACCATATAAATGTGTGAGGAGTCTCTTGGAGATCAAAAGTAGCCCTGCTGACATTGAAGGGACCATATCTTCTTTGGAGGTCGTGAGTACTAATTCGGGGTCGCTTCCTGTTGAATTGCCACATTAAATCCAAATGGAATTACTGTACTGCTGACTGTTTAATTTTCCTTTTCTCTGTGTGGAAGGGCCCTACCAGCTGCCACGGTTTGGACTAGCCACTAGGGCTTGGGTACCCGGGACAGTAACACTGATAGGGATAGGCCTGTGCACAGAGCCATAGGTAGATTATTAGAGTGATAAGCTAATTAACCTGATTTCCCCTGTCCTTGTTATATCCCCTAAATAAATCAGAGCTGCTTGTTTCAGCAAAGTTATACTGCCTGAGGTATTTGTCTATGTTAAAGTACTGTACTGTGATTGTTGCACTTATCTCATTTCACAGGAGGTCCCAGTGCGGAACCAGTCCTGGGGTAAGTGTATACTGTGAAGGTAATTCTGATATATTGTGTGGGCCACTAGTGGGAAGAAAGGGGGTTGCAGTGTCCCAGAGGGCTGTGACCAAGTTAGTTTAACTATTGCAAACCCTGACCTCTGGGTGGAGGCACCCGCCATTGGATCCAGGCCCCTCAACCTGTTAGTGGCAAATCAGGCAGGGGTAGTAGCCCCTGGGATAGCGCCATTTAGGGGTTACATTAGAAATCCCTGTTTTTGCCGACCTCCAATATTGCCTCCTGGGACTCCCCAACCCCAGACATCAGAACTGGAGTCAAGAGATACCGCTTCAATATCTTGATTGCTTCCGCCATCAAAGCCATCACCCTAAAATGGCTAACCTCAGAGATACCCTCTCAGGACTCCTGGTATAACTTGTGTATTAAGGTTCTTGAGATGGAGAACCTCACAACTAGATTAAGACTCCATAAAGACAAATTCATAACTCGCTGGCTGCCCTTCTTCCACTGCCAAGCAAGTAAAGAAAACAGAGATATTTTGGAAATACTGGCAGCCCAGGGTTAAAGGGGCCTCTCATGCCCTGCCTCTATGTAAATGTTTTGGTACATAATAATTCACTCTTGTGGAAACAATTTACCCTTCCCCCACACTTTCCCTGACCCTGCTTCAGGATGCATTCTGATATAATGAATTATATATTTTGTTTGGTTTCTCTTTTTACCTTCCTTGTACATGTTGTTGTGATAGGGTACTAGATGCCTAGCTTTTTATTATTTTCTTTATATATCTGTGTTTTTTAATTGAAGTGTTATATGCCTCATAATTGTAATCCTTAGGATGTCTGTAACATGTTATCCTAGGAGGCATAAGTGGACATATATATGGAATAGAACTTGCTGTCTTGTTGGATTTTTTTTTTAATAATAATAAATAAAAAGTTTGATAAAAAAAAAAAAAAGAACATACAGAACAAACAGGCCAATAATACAATTATATCAATATTTGATACTGGTATATTGCTGATAACAAGTCTTGGCACCCACAAAAAAAGGGGAAGAGATAGGTTTATCTCTACGGTATTAATAATATAAACTTAAATATTTTACCACCAGTTGGCCGCCACTGTGAGCGCCACATCTGTGGAGTCATATACTCATGGGCCCAGATATTCAACAGGGTTGCGCATGGCGCAACAGTGTTGCGCCATGTGCAACCCACTGATGCGCCCCAGCGCAATATTCAAAAGGGAAAAGTGTGCCGCACAAATCCCGATGCGCCGGAGCACATCAGTAATGTATGTAGTCACAGGTGGGGGCGGGGGCGTTCCCATGCATAACCTGCACAGCCTGATATTCAGCCCGGGATGTGCAGAGCTATGCATGCACAACCCCTACTTGCGCCTGCACAAAGTTAAGCCCAAAAAAAAAAAAAGGAACAACTGATAGCCACCCACAGGTGAGCTGCCGCATTGCAGGGCGCAACACAGCAGCTGCCACCTGTGGGTGGCCACCCAAGTTCCGGCTGCACCTGGTGGCGCCTCCCCCATGCCCGATCGTGGGCATATGTTGAAAAATAAAGTCCCCGTCCAATATTCCTCGTGGTCCAGTGGACTGCTATGTGTCCGATCGTGGGCATGTGTTATATTAAAAAGACTTCCTCGTCCAATATCCCTGGTGGTCCAGTGGACCGAATGCTGCCCGATTGCGGGCATCCGTTTAACAGAAATCGTCCTATTACCCTGGTGGTCTAGGGTACCCCCACCCGCCCACTGAGTCCCACTGCCCGCTCCCCCGGTCAGCGGCGGGCAGCAGCACCACCTGCCTGACGACTGACATCTCGGTGAACTGCCGCCCATTGGTTCTGGCGTGAGCCAATGGGCATTGCGTCTCCTCCCCACATTCCAGATATGTGAATGAATCATTCACATATCTGGAATATAGTCTACAAGGGAGCTGCATGCCCATTGGCTCACGCTGTGAACAATGGGCGTGCAGCCAGGTGTCAGTCGGTCAGGCGGTGGGTGGCAGGCGGGTGGATGCGCCACCCGCCAGCTGACCAGGGGAGCGGGCGGTGGGACTCAGTGGGCGGGTGGGGGGGGTACCCTAGACCACCAGGGTAATAGGACAATTTCTGTTAAATGGATGCCCGCAATCGGGCACATAACGGTCTACTGGACCACCAGGGATATTGGACGGGGGGGTTATTATAATGATGCCTGCGATCGGGCACCTAGCAGTCCACTGGACCACCAGGGATATTGGACGAGGAAGTCTTTTTTTAGACAAATGCCCACGATCGGGCTGTAGGGGGCGTTGGTCCCCAATGGCTGCTGCCTGGCAGGGCTCCAAGCGCAAGTCGTCGGGGATTGGCGCACCCTGCATGCAAATGGGGCCATAATGACATGCAAGTGGCCTCATGTGCACCTTGCATAAATTATGGCCCCATTTGCATGTTCCCTTTTGAATATTGCAGGTGCTGTGAATGGCGCAATGGCACTTGCGCTAGCCGCATCTCCCTGCTCCACTCTGGCCACTTGCGCTGGCGCAGTGCCACTGTGCCATGCACAGTGGGGGTGGCCAGGGTGCAATTTTCAAAGCTGCTGAGCCATAGCGCAGCTCCATTGAATATCGCCCAGGCCACACCCCTGCGCAGCCGAGTTGAGCTGAGCCCAGGCTTGCGCCACAGCCTGGCGCAGTTTGAATATCCGGGCCATGGTGCCCAGGCTGTAACTATTCCTGGTGGACTATGTAAACCTGTTGACTGCTGCCATTCTCCCTGGGAAACCAATAAAAATGAGATGCTGCATCTCATGGAGTTATCCCAGTTACAACAATTTCAAATAAATAACCAAAATAATTCATATGCAACAGTCTCTTTTGGTATAGGCATGGCCCAACCAGGCCTTGTAAAGTGGCAGGATAATATCCATTGCTCTGCTGGTTACCTCCCCCTTTTGATGCATCCTAGAATTCTTCTAGCTCTTTTTTTTTTTTTTGTAGTATTTGTTTACCTTCACCAGCCCTGCTGCCAACACCTTCAGGCGGCCAAGCTCACCGCCATGCTCCTCCCGACTGCCATCTGCTGCCCCTCATCGTGTCACCCTCTGACTGACCCGACTTATCCCTTTGTGAGCAGGGGGCCCTTCCATGGTCACAACCAGGAGGAAAGACTGTCTTGTGCCCATAGGCACTTTCCTCAATCCTCGCCGGGGGTGGCGAGGTCGCAGCACGGGCATCCCAGGCTTTGCGGTGATGGGAGGGGGGCTGCCGTCATCCAGGTGGCTCAGGCAGCCATTTTTTCTGTTTTATTTCCCCTACCCCCTCAGAATCACATTGATGCATCCTGGCTTACTCGTGCATGCAGCATGTGATCATCCACATCACAAAGCATGATGCCACAAATGGCTGCAAGAGCCAGCAAAAGGCAGTGCACTCCGACCCTCCCTCCCCAGGAGGAGAGCGTAAAAAGGATGCTCTTGAGACCTCCCTGCCAGCCTCTGCTCCTGTCATCCTGGGCTTGGATACGAACCCAGGTCACCAACGTGCCAAGCGATCCCCCATTGCCCGGCGCCACGGGCTGGCCTGATTCTAGCCTTCTTGATAGCAGCCATGCACTGCTTGTTATGCTTTAACTCCTTGTCTGTTATGACCCCCCCAGTCCTTTTCCACCTCAACTGTATCAAGAGAAGCCCCATGCAGTGTGTAGGTCCTACCTGTTTTTCTTCTCCATGCGCAGCACCTTGCATTTGCCTAAACTGAATCTAAGACTCCCGGGGCCCATAGTCGAAAGAGTGCAAAGTGGAGCGCAAAACCTTGTGCTGCACCTAGTGATTGCCCAGAAGTCTGAGGATGCTATCTTCAGTCAAATAGTGCACCAGCGCTATTCAACTGAATATAGGGCCACGGCAGTGCAGCGCTAAGTCAAGTAGCGCTGCCCCGACATGGATGCCGAAGGACACCGCCAGAGTAGATAGCACCAGAATGCTATCTGAAATATTCAAAGGGACCCATGCACTAAGAGGCCATTTGCATGCCCATTATGGGCTCATTTGCATGGGTAGCGAGGCACATTAGCACAGCATCATCCCCCATTTGCCTGGTCTCAGACGTGTAGATATCCTGGGTGCTAGTGATCCCCTTCCCTCTGATCACCAGTCCATTGTAAAAAACACCCTCTCTGTTGCTCGTGGTCCCCCTCCCTCCGATAACCAGCCCATTGTAAAAAACACCCTCTCTGGTGCTAGTGGTCCCTCCCTCCGATTGCCAGCCCAAGTAAAACTTACACCCAGTGGTCCTCCCCAGCACTGATCCACAGTACCACTGCTCGCAATACCATAATCCCTGGCATCTAGTGGCCCCCCACCATGGCACAGAACACCCACCCCTAGTGGCCCCCCACCATGGCACAGAACACCCACCCCCAATCACCTTACCAGTATCCTCGGTGCCACGGGTGTGCATATGGCAACTGGCACAGCCCTCCTCATACCTTCTTGGCTGACCACCGTATGTCCAGGCAGGGGAGCACGCATCTCATTTATAGGACAGGGGTATGTCCCTATAAATGTGACATATACTGCCTGCCTGGACACATAGCTTGGCTTGGGGAGGTGTGAGAAGGCCTGTAGGCCAGTTGCGCATCACCCATGGCACCAAGATACTAGTAAGGTAACTGGAGGGTGGATATTCAGTGTTGCGGTAGGGGGCCACTAAACATCAGGGATTAGGCTTGCTGTGACTGGCGGTACTGTGATTGGTTCCGGGGGCACTACACCAGAGAGGGTTGTAAATTCTACTATGGGCTGGTGATTGGGGGGGGGGGCAGTAGCACCAGGGAGGTTGATTTGTACAATGGGCTGGTGATCGGATGGAGGAGGGACCACTAGTACCAGGGAGGGTGTTTTTTTACAATGGGCTGGTGATCAGAGGGGAGACTACTAACACCAGAGAGGGTTGTACTGGTACTATGGTCTGGCGACTGGTGAGGGGTGCCATGGACCACAAAGGGCAGGTGTTCTCCCTGAGTGGCCAACTGACTAGGTGGCTGCATTATCTCCATCAACCACTAGGGTTGCCTGGAGTAAGTCAGGGTTTTGTTTGGCAGGATTTGTGCTGCACAAAAGGACTGCTCTAAACACTTCTGCACAGCGCAAAGCCACTAAATGTGGGGAGTGTGGCTATTCTTGGCCACACCCTTCCCCTTTCCCACCCACATACATTATGTTTTGCATGGGCGCTAACCCTCTTTGCCTGCACAAAGGCCCCATTTGAATATGGGGATCCAGCACAAACCTCGGTTTGCATGGGCAAAGACCCATTAGCACCCACACAAACTTTTGAATATTGGGCCCCAGAAGTCTGACCAACTGCTCATCTTGTTCAGATCCTCCTGAAGAGTGTCCCCATCCTTAAGTCTGCACCATCATGACCAGCTTAGTGTCATAAGCAAAATGACACAGCCTGCTGGAGATTCCAGCTCCCAGAGCATACTGTACATCTCCCAAGATGGCAGGAAACACTAGATAGACCACTCTACTTTTTGCTAGCTCTTGAAATCATTATTCCTATTACTGCCCAGCTCACCACTTGAGCATATCTGCAAAAAAACAAACCAACCATCTACAATTCTCTGGATTCCATATCAACGAATAAATTCAATGCTCCCTCTAGTTCACCACTACTAGGAGGTCCCAAAATAAAAAATTCATACCCCACAACATCAAATGCCCCCAAGATAAAATTTCAGCCCCTCCACTTGCTTCAACTGCATCCTAGCAGGTCACCATAGAAAAACATTATGCCCCCAAACAAGCCTCCTTCCAGCCCACACCTCAGGTAACAATTTTATCCAGATTACTGCAGCCAATGGCCTGATGGCACTGGTTTTGATGCCAGGGTTAGCACTACAAGTTTGGGACACTGATGCAGACTAACAGGAGGAAGCCTGATGTGCGCTTCATCTGGGGGGAACAAAAACAGGTGGTGGTGCAGTTCTAGAGTGCTTGACTGCTGGGCAGGAATGCATCAGTTTTGCAGCAGATCATCCTGCTTCACACGTGCTGTGATCCTCTACATAGATACACAGAATTTGATGGCAGATAAGAACTGCCAGGCCCACCTATTCTGGCCATTTTCCATACCTGCTGCAAAAACCAAAGTCCCTACTTAATCTCTGGCTTTATTCTCCTACCCCTATGCCTATCCCATGTATTTCTGAATTCTCCTACCAGATTTACCCCCACCACTTCCCCTGGGAGGCTGTTCCATGCATCCACCACCTTTTCTGTGAAGAAATACTTCCTTACGTTACCCCTTAGTCTGCCCCTTCCAGTCTCATGACCCTTCGTTCTAGAACATCTCTTTTTTTGAAAGATGCTACCCTTCTGTACCTTATTTATGCCCTTGAGATATTTGAAGGCCTGTATCATATCCCCCTCTCTCTCCTCCCTTTCAGGGTATGCAAACTGAGGTCCTCCAATCTCTTCTCATATGACTTTTGGTGCAGGCCCTGCACCATTTATGTTGCCCTTCTCTGAACTGCCTCTACCCTGTCTACGTCTTTATGAAGATGTGGCCTGCTAAACTGGACACCATGCTCCAGATGAGGTGTCACTAATGATTTATACAGAGACATCACCACCTTCTTTCTTCTGCTGGTGACACCTATCCCTATGCACCCCTGTACCCCTCTGGCTTTCCCCACAGCCTTGGCACATTGATTTGCCACCTTTACATCATCTGATATGTTTACTCCCAGATCCTTTTCCTGTTTGGTGGCCGTCAGTATCTCTTCCCCCCATCGTATAAGCCTCCCCTGGGTTTCTGTGCCCCACTTGGGAAGTAGGAGGCATCTGTAGATAAAAAGGTTACAGGCAGAGGACACCCCTGTACGCACTCCCCTTCAAATCCCAGCACCATCTGGCAGGGTGGGTAGCGTAGTGGGAGGCATCTGTAGATAAAAAATATCACTGGCAGATAACACCCCTATACCCAGCCCCCTCCAAATCCCAGTTAATTCTGGCATGTATGAATTCAGGCCCTCAGGACGTCTTAAAGAAAAAAAAACTTCAGTTCATACAACTCCAAATGCCCCCAAGGAAATAATTAAGTCCTTCCCCTTACTCTAGTTGCTGTCAGTAGGTCACTATGAAAAAAGATTCTGCCTCCCTCCCCCAACAACTCTGCTCCCAGCCCACACCCAGAAAACAATTTGGTCTATATCACTGCTGCCAATTGCATGGTGGCAGTGGGCAGTGATCATGATGTCAGGCTCACACTACAAGCTTGGAACAGGCTAACAAGAGGAAGACTGATGCTCCCCGCCTCTTTGGGGTGGGGTCCAACAACAGGGAGTGGTGCAACTGAAGGGTTGTCCAACAACACACTGTCCGGGAGGTCCAGCAACAAGTGGCAGTTTAACTGCAAGGGAGGTGCAACACCAGGTGGTGGTTTAGTTGAAGGGGAGTCCAACAACAGGTGGTGGTGCAACTGTGGGGGGGGTCGAACAACAGGTAGTGGTGTAACTGTAGGGGAGGTCAAACAACAGGTGGTGGTGCAACTGTAGGTGTAGGCCCAACAAGAGGTGGTGTTTTAATTGAGGGGGGAATTGAGGGTGGCCAAGAACAGGAACTGGTTTAACTTTTGGGGGGTCCAACAACAGGTGGTGGTATAACTGTAGGGGGTCCAACAACAGGAGGTAGTGCAACTGTATTGAGGGTCCAGCAACAGGTGGTGGTGCATCTGAAGTGGGTCCAACAACAGGTGGTAGTGTAACTGGAGGGGGTACAACAGCAGGTGGCATTGCAACTGCTGTGGGGGTCCAATAACAGTTTTGGTGCAACTGTAGTGAGGTATCAAACAACAAGTGGCAGTACTTTTGTAGTGAAAGTTTAGCAATAGGTGGTGGTGCAACTGTAGAGAGGGTGTTCAACAACGGGTGGCGATGCAACTCTAGTGAGGGTCCAACAAAAGGTGGTGGTCTGACTGTAGGGAGTAGAACAACAGGTGGTGGTTTAAATGTAGGGGGAGTTCCAACAACAGGTGTCTGTGCAACTGTAGTGGGATTTTAACAACAGGTGATGGTGAAACTGTAGGAGGTGTCCTACAACAAGTGGCAGTGCAACTGTAGTGAGAGTCCAACAAAAGGTGGTGGTCTGACTGTAGGAGGTCAAGCAACAGGTGGTGGTTTAAATGTAGGGGGAGTTGCAACAACAGGTGGCTGTGCAACTGTAGTGGGATTTTAACAGCAGGTGATGGTAAAACTGTGGGAGGTGTCCTACAACAGGTGGCAGTGCAAATGTAGTAGGGGTCTAGCAAAAGGTTGTGATGCAACAATAGGGGATTGTTCAACAAAATATGGTGGTTTGACTGCAGCAGTGTCCAACGGCAGGTGGGGGGTTATCTGAGGGTGCAACTGTAGGAGGTTCAGCAGGTGGCGATTTACCTGTTAGGGAGGTCCAACAACTAGTGGCGGTACAACCGTAGGGAGGTCCAACAGATGGTGTTGAATCTATGGAGGATCCAATAATCTGCCGGTTATAAGATCTTAAATTTACTTTTCTATCTTGGCGTTCTAGGCCTAGCTCTATTCTTAAATCTTTGTCAGACATGACTTTATATAACTGTACCATAGCTCCCCTTTTCCTTTTTTTCCCTATAAATGAAATAGTCACAGATCATTAATTCTTTCCATGTATGGCTTATGGTGTAGCTTGGCAATTAGCTTAGTCGCTCTATGTTGTTTTCTATCAGTGAGAAATATTTCTGTAGATAGGGGCTCCATACTGGGGAACAGCAGTCCAGATGTGGTCTAATGTAGGTTTTATATAGGGGTACTATACACTGTTCTGTTTGGGTGACAAATGTTCCTTTGATGCTGCCTCTCAGTCTATTTGCTGTAAGTGATACCCTGCTGCATTGTTTCTCAAATTTTGGGATACTTACTTATCAATACCCCAGGTCCCTCTTGGTTGAAACTTGTTTTAGTTATCTGTTGTTTAGCTTGTATTTGTAATTTGGATTTCTATAACCCAAGTGTCCTACCACACACTTATATGTTGTTAAATGGATTTAAATTGGATGGGGTGTGATAAATCTAAATTTGCTGAGTCGCTGCAAAAAGTAAATCTTTTACAGCTGATAGTATGTTCTACCAAGTCACTAATTGACTAAGTAATGATCAACAACATGTTTAATATAGTGGGGTTTTGTATTTTACCTGGTGCCTTGAGTGATCACCCTTTCACCTACTGCATCTTAAGTAACAAAAGACCTACAGGTCCACCTAGAGTTATTGTCGTCGAGACACAGGTCAGGAAGCATAGAAAAACCAGGAGCAGTTTCAAAATTCACAAATAGCATTTTATTATTAATAACAGCAAAATAAAAATTAAAAATTGTTCAGTATAACTATTTACAATGGCAGTACAAACGTACAAAGCAGAATACTTCTTCTGTGTTTGCTTCTCAATTTCCAATCTCAGTCTTTGTCTCTCTCTTGCACAAGCATTGCTGCTCTCTTATAAGTCTGTGCCTGGGAAACTCATTAAGAAAACAAAATGCTTCTCACACAATGTTCTTGTAAGTTTCCAATGTTCTTGCAGGTGCAGCAAAAAGAACATAATGACACAGAACTGGCCTCTTGTTTACAGCATCTCCGAGAGTTTGCAAACAGCTTCTCAGGTTAACCCATTGAGTTCCAAGTAGCTTTCTGCAATCATTTTAACAGTATAACTATATACAGTTTTAAACAAAGGGCTGCCAATATTGATGACATTTCCACATAAAGATTCACATATATTTTTATACCCTCAGATATGCAAGGGGAAAAAAAAACAGAAATAGCAAGGGAAGGAAGAGAGATAGCGAGAGTCAGAGAATCGCGAAAAAGTCAACATGATCAGTTCCTAGGTCTCACAAGAAAATTTGGTTGCACAACCAGACACGCAAGAGACAGAAAAGAAGAGGAAAGAACAGATCCTTGCATTTAAACTCTTTCTGCATAACAAATGGGGCAGGGCCTTATTCAACCCTGTCACAGTTATCAGTTACAGAAATGTTTCTGATGCTGCTACCTTTAATGTTAAACAGAGCTTATCAAACGTGGTTTAGTATCAATTTGATCTGTTTAAGGACATTAATGAAGCTCTTGATTTTTTTCTAAACATTTTCTTTAACGTTTTGGACACTTATATGTCATGAACTAAAACGAGGATTTGCTAAGTTAAAAATGAATGGGTAAATACTGGTATCTTACCAAAAATAAGGCAATGGGATAAGGCATTTATTTATTTATTTATTTATTTGATAACCGGGGTAAGTACACAGATCCTGGGGACCATTTACAGGTACAACCCAGGCCATCCAGATGGCACATACAGCACACGATAAGAGCTGATAGATACAGGAACATTTACAGTATACAGGTACAACAAGATGCAAATAAAACATACAGTGAATATCGTGCATAAACAAAATAAATATTACTCACATGTGTGGTTAACAAGTACAAGATAGAGCATGTTCTGTATTCAATTGATACATTAAGCAAGGTTCAGCTAATGCAGCAAGACCATAAATCATGAGAGAGAAGGGCATTGTATAAACATGGCATGCTTATAAACAGACTAATGGTTTAGGTACACTGAATGAGTATAAGAGGTTGCAGAACCTATGTAAGAAGGATATTAAATTGACAAAAAATGATTTTTTAAATAAAAAAACAACAAGAAACATTTGGAAATTCAAGAATGTTTTGGAAAAGTATAGATAATTTCCTAAAGCCAAGGAACTACCCCCAATTTGCAATATATTGAAATAAACAGTGAAAGAAATTACATACAGTCTAGCTGTTGCCAGTTACTGAACAATAATTTCTCTAATTTAAGTACATAAATACAATAATTTTCTATTCCTGTCAGATACAAGGGATTAAAGGATTGTGATTTTGTGGGTCTAGTACATCCAAATTTTTATTTAAAGGCTTTTAAGCCTAGGGAGGTTTTTGAATTATTAGAAAAAAAATGGATGTTAAAAAAGGACCAGGTTTTGATAAGGTTAACACCAAGTATCTTAGGCTAGCTGTGAAGGAATAGTAAGGCCATAGCCAAATTGTACAACTGAGGTTTGGAATATGGCATATTTGGTGCCACTGCATAAAGGAGTGGCAACAGACCAATGGGAACATTATATGCCAATTTCCCTCTTGTCACTGCTGGGCAAACTTCAGGAAAAGATTGTTCATGATCAGTTAATTGCCTGTCTGTCTCAGTATGATGGCCTTGATGGCTACTCAGCATGGCTTGAGGAGCGACTGTACAGGGTAGTACCACGGTGGCCTCTGTCAGGTTCACAAATGACCTGCACATTAATATGGAGCAAGGTTTGCTCACCAGTGCCGTCATTCTCAACCTGATCAAGACCTTCAGTTTAGTGGACAAGTCTCTCCTGAAGACAAGGCTGATGTAGACTGGTCGAGGGACTCCAGTTCTGAATTGGTTCTCTAGCTACTTATCAGAATGTCAGCACCTTGTAAAAAATAAGCAGAGTTAAACCTAATTTACTTATTCCACATAAAACCCTTTAGGCAGGGCCTGTTTACAAAGGGTTTCTAGTCAGAGTTGACAGGAAAGATAACAAGTGAATACAGTACAACTCAAAGCAGCCCATTGACGATGCTACATTGAATCTAATGGAAGTATCTTTTTTCATGGTGTACCACTGCGGTCCATACTGGGACATGCTGCACATCGGTGATAATGCAAACATTTTACTCTACACAGATGATGGGGTAATTTATACTACAGATAAGAATGTTAAATCATGAAATAAAATTCTTCAGAGTGAATTAAACGGTGACCTTTTGGTTTCGGGTAGTAGACTGGTGTTAACTAAGAAAAAAATCACAAAGGCAAACCTCTTCAATACTTCATAGAAGATTAAAGGCACGTTGAGCCATTTCAGGATTTCTTTGCATGGCAGGGAGGATATTGAGATAGTAAATGATTTTAAATATCTGGGATTGGTACTTGATTCTTGTCTAAGCTTTAAAACCCATGTTTAATTCCATTCAAACTCAGATTCATAGAAGGTTGGTTGCTTTATACAGAATAAAGCGTTTGCTGACAGATCACACAAGAAAAGTGACAGCACAAAGTTGTCTCTTACTAGTACTGGATTATGGAAATCTTGTACGGTGGGATCGCCTCAGGCAAAATTTTAAACAAGTGAAAAACAATCTCTAATTTGATTTGCAGGTTTGCCTTATGTGCTAAAACATTGGGACAGTATTGTTCCTTAAGAAGGAAATTAAATTAGATGTCTTTAGAGGAAAGGGATGTTTAGAGTGCCAGTATGTTTTTTCACAGATTAATACACAATGCTGTAGGGGGCACATTAAATGGTGTTATTAATTTTAAACTGGCTAATTTTAATTTGAGATCAGGTGATACTACTACTTTGCTTATTTCATAACTTAAATCCAGTACTGGTCAGAGATCAATCTCATAGAAATTGCCAACAATCTGTAATGAATTGCCTTCAGACATAAAGAAGATAAAAGCCACCAGTTTATTCAAATCTACACTGAAATGTTACTAATTTAGTACAATACTACAGACTGTAAACAAGTGACCTAGAGGTGAAACACTACTGCTATCCATTTTTATCTAGTGGTGGGAATGGGAAAAAAATCCCCAGAGGGCGCTGAACTTTCGTGCAGAAAATAAAATCTAGAGCACAGTTTTAGAACAAGGAGACCACAGTTCAAATTATACCAGAACTACTTACTTGCTGTGTGACCCTGAGCAAGTCACTTAACCTCTTAGTGCTTCAGTTCACTAAGCTATAACAATGGACAAATCTAGGGCCCCACTGAAAATGAGATATTGTATCTCAGCTTGGCTATCCTAGCTAAATAAATTACATTTAAAAATCACTAGTGGTTATGAGGTCACGCTAATAATAACTTTTTTACATCAATGGAAATGTGTAATCTACTGTAGTTGTTTCTCACTACTTTTGCAAATATCTCATTTTGTCGTTAATATCAGTACAAATCTAAACTGCATAGTATAATTGTGGCTACTTAAATTGCAGAACGGTAATTCTATCAAGTAATTTTTTTTTCTAAAATACATGAGCATATCAGTCCCCCTCTGACCTCCATGACCTCCCAGTGTGCGGAGACTGTGAAGTTGTGAATTATGCAGATCATATTAACACACAAGCTGTAGTGGTAGAGATCAGAGTGAATGAATGTTGGACTATGTCAGTCCATGGTAGCAAAGCAAGGCTAAAACACAGTGGTGTGTGTGTGTGTGTGTGTGTGTGTGTGTGTGTGAGAAATTTAAAACCTAGGAGTACACAACATGGCAGTGATTGATTGAGCACAGCAGTGTTAACCCTTACTGTCTACAGACAGAACTGAGATGCTAGGTAAAGGAATTCCTGGCTACAGTTTTTTATGCTCTCATTAAATGACTCCTGGAGAAAACTGGAGACATGGGTTTGAATCCCACAGCCACCATTTGTATACTGTGTGACCCTAAGCAAGTCACTTAACTTCATAGTGCTCCCAGGATGACCAGGAAATGAGTTTCAGCTCAATGTGTATTTCCTGGCCCCAAAAAATGTAAAATAAAAGGTAAAATAAATAAGGATGTGGAACCTGACTCCTGCAGCTGAGTCCTTATTTATCTGAGTTCTGGAATGAGGGCTGGATCTGGGGGCTGGTTTAAATAAGAACTGTCTGCACACCTCTGCTCAGGTTCTTGCACCCTCAATCAACCATCCTGTAGCTCTCTTGGATATTCCTGTTAGTCTAGTGGTACCCCCTTCCCCCCAGTAAGGACACTGATCCTTTGTCAACCCACCTACTCAGGACCATCCTCCCCCCCCCCACTGCTCAGGTCACCTAAGCCGGAGTACAGAAATAGTGACAGCGATCTGCACAGCCCTCTGCTCACCACCTTGGCCTGCCACCATCTGACTGTCAGTGAGTGATCATGAGTACAGTAGAAGCAGGTGTTCATACAGTACTTGCGATTGCTCAGAGACTGTCAGATGGAAACCAGCTGAGGTGGTGAGCAGAGGGCTGTGCCAGTTATCACTATTGCTATAGTTTGCATTATGTGACCAGGGCTGGTGAGGTGCCTGAGAGGGTGAGTCAGGAGGGGGTCCGCTGCCCTTATTGGAGGGACCACTAGACCACCAAGAATATAGCAGACAGCTACAAGATGGGTGATCTGGATGTTTTTGCAATGTAGTTTTCCAGGACAGATCAGCTTACATGCAACATCTGCTTTTCAGTAAGGTTCTGCTGTATGGCCCTGCTTTTACGGTTGTACAATATATTTACACAGGCTAGCCCAGCTTAGCTGTGATATCTTGTTTGCAGTTGGGTTCTGTTTGACCCAGTTTTTACACTGTATTTAACCAGGATAGTACAGCGGAGATGCAAGATCTTTTTTTTTTCCAGTGGGGTCCTCCTTTTACCCATTTTTATAATGCATTTACCCAAGATAGCCCAAGTGAGAGGCAATTTCTCATTTTCAGTGGGGTCAGCTTTTACTATGTATTTTTCCATGATAGAGCAGCATAGTGGACTTATTTAATGTGGCAAAGCAGTAGTGCACGTTTAAATGTATTCCCCATGAGGGATTAGTAACTTAATAACCTGGCATTGATAGCTTTGTTCTCCTCTTAAAGTTTGTACTTTTTGTTCATGTGAAAGATAGATCTGCAAGCAAGGGAATGTCCTGCAGAAATCCTCTAACCCAGCAAGCGGCTAGCTGTACCTGTGACTGGAGGTGCTGCTGGTACTATGAGGAGTACGAGTGGGGAGCAGCTGACTAATCGCACTATGTGAACCTGTGACAGATTAACTCTCACAAATCGTGAGTCAGGACTTGTCTGGGACCAAGTGAGTTAGACGGTCAGCGCCAACAAAACAATATGAATTAATAACCAGCCTGGCTTTATCATAAAAGAAGCAGTGAGGTAAGTGTGCTGTTTTGTATTAATAATTTTGTTTGCACTGGATGGCCTTATCTGATGGTGAGGGGCTGGGCTGGGCTGTGTCCAGTGACTCGAGTGATCTCTTTTCCCCCCAGCTTGCCCCTTGCCACCAGCCTCCCATTCCTCCGCTGTGAGCGAGCATGAAACCCGGAAGTGAAGTCCACATGCATCTGATGGTGGATGGCAATTCTTCAGCATTAAAGGCTGTGCTGCATTCAGATGAAGCATTAGCTGATTGTTCTTTAGCTTTGATGTCTAGGATGATTTCTGAGTGTGTGTTTAGGGTGGGATAAGCCTACCACCAGCATTGCTCCTGCCCTTGCCATGTGATTGGGCTGTCTACATGCCACAAGACGTGCTTGACATTATGTCATCATCTGTTACAGCTGGCTGTGCACCCCTGCAGGTTGGCCGTCATGTATGGGTTGTGCTGGGGTGCTTGATGGTGTTGTGGTTACAGTGTATGACACATGGGGATTTGGGGGTTGGCTGTCATGTACTGAATATGAATGGGAAACATTATCCTGTGGTAGAGCTGTGATAATTATGGTCATGCTATTGTCCAGAGGTCTCACACAGGTTGCGGACCCCTTGCTGTATGTCAAGTATGTGGGCTGTGATGTCACTGTCTATGCCCTGTATTTCATGAAGCTGTCCCTGCTGAGCCTTACCCTCCCTGCTCCAACTGTCTCAGTTCAGGGTACGTGCAGAGAAAGCAGTCATGACCTGGTATACATACTGTGTCAATGTTGGGCCTTGACAGACCCTCCACTTGATCCTGTGTATCAGTTCCATTCTCCGGCATGGATGATCTGTGTAAGTTTCTGCTGTGTGACAGACACATGCACATCCAGGCTGGTGTTTTGTGTGCCCTTCTCACTGTCTTGTGTGTCTGACTGTGTGGTGTACTGTTGGGGAGGGGGCAGAGTCTGCTGTTCAGGTTGCAAGGTAACAAGTGCAATGCCTGCTACAATGATAGCTGCCTGTACTCAAAAGAAGTGGTATACGGTTGGGTGTTTGAAGGGTGGTCGGAGTGGGATTTTTTGCTTTAGTTTTGACATTTAAAAAAAAAAAAATAATAAGTTATTTTGATAGTGATATTGGTTGGTTGTAACAAGTCAAAACAGCTTTAAAAGCAGTTAAATAGTGTCAAAATGACCCTCAAAATGCACCAGAATGGGGGGCGCTAGAGAGCCATCTCCCAGGCTGGAAGCACCTTCAGGAGCTCTCCTACACTTGCTGGCTAAAATAGAGAAAAAAACAAAAATACAATATTTCTTTTTAAAAACGGACCTCAGAACTGGATCCTGCAAGTTCTTCTGCATCGCCAGATACCAAATACGACATGGGAAGAACGAAGGGGCTACAGCAAGAAGCGCAGAAAGCACCACCGCTCCAGATTCACAAGGCCGCATGTTCCTCGCAAGATATCGGAATCAGCACCCTAGATCAAACGTCGGAACCTCCCTGGCAGACAATGCTTGAGTCCATGTGTGCCATGGACTCAAAAATCGAGAAAACATTACAAAAACTTGAGCAACATGACTCAGCTATCCAGACTCTGGCAGGTACCGTAGTGGATATGGAAAAACGGACGGTGACTACAATGACTGCAGTGACCACTTTAACTAAAAAAAATAATCAGCTCAGAAGTCGTTTGGAGGCCCTTGAAAACGAGATCAGAGCAGGCAATGTCCGGATAGTTGGTCTCCCCGAAGGAGTTGAAGGGACTTCACTATTTGGCTACCTGTTGAACTGGTTTAAACAGAATCTACAGATGGAAGCAGGATTTCAATGGGAGGCTCTTACAAGAGCCTACCGAGTATCCCCTACGTGTTGGTCCTGCAGATCCTACCCAACCTCGTACAGTACTTAAGATCAAGAGGCTCTGAAATCAGGGATGCGCTAATCACAGCTGCCAGAGCGGTCTATCCCCTGAATGTGAATGGGGCAGATATAAAATTCTACCCGGACCTCTCATATCAAACTAGGGCAAAACGTAACGAAGACTGAGGGGCCTTGGGATTATCCACTCCTTCCTCTTACCTGCACATCTGCGGATCGTTTATGGTGGGAAAACTTGGCAGTTTACCAGTCCTCAAGATGCGGGGTGTTGGATAGAGAAGGTGGAGCAGGAGTTTACTGGACAGCATGACCTTTCGGAACCACGGAGCTCTGAATCGAGGAAACATGAGCAGTGAGTGGGGACACTTGCATAAAAAGTTCTGAGAGTTTAAAGCAGCAATGTTTTTTCAAGCAAAGTCCCTCTTTTCTGTTCTTTTATTTCTGGGAGGACTGTTGGGGAATTATTTTCTCAACACATAATTACCGAATATGGAATACAAGGTCATGATTCTGGACTCAATAGAGTAAGTTTTTCTGGACATACGGATGGCATTAATGCCACGTGGACGTTTGCAGAACCCCTGCAAATAATAAGAGAGTCATGATGTTATGCTCTGTAACTTTGAGGACTGTGTGATTGCTGCAGTAAATGTTAGTTAAAACTGTTAGAGCTTATTAAAATCCTTACGATTGATGAAAGAGGTCCAAAATAACAGTTTGGGAAAGGGTTTTAAAGAGATATTTTTGACAACTGGCCAAAAGTGTAAGAAGGGGGCGATTGGGGGTGCATTTACTTTTCCTATGTTTATCCCTAAAAACATATAACAGGTTCAAATAACAGTCATAGTACTGTATTATCATCTCTTGCTGAAGTTCTACCTCTGGAAATACCTTTAGCCATTGAAGAGGCTGGCAACTTTCGTTAATGTTGCTGACTTTTTGTCATAAATCGGACTTTTGTCCAGGACTCCCCCATCTCCTACTGTATCAGAATACATGGTTTAAACTATACTAATATAGCCTGTACTAGGAATGTAACTGTTATTTTCCTATGCCATATATGAGCTAGAATGATGTTAATTGTCTGTTTAACCAGAAAATTAATAAACATAAAATTATTAAAAAAAAAAATGCACCAGAATGCATCTATAACCTGATAGCTTCTGGGGGCCTGGGTAGCCTCCAGACCCCAGGCCTGTGGGGGGTTTGAGGAAACTGTAGTTCATGAAGACCACACACTTCTAAATTTAGCACTACACCACTGCCTGTTCATCAAAACTGAGTTTTTAATGAGACTGCATTGGTCCAGCAGAGATTTAAATTACACTTCTCTCTCTCTGTCTCCCAACTGTGTGTGTGTGTGTGTCACTGTATGTAGAAAATACCAAATGGGCAACTGTGCTCCATCATTCCTCTTCTGTCTCTCTCTCTCTCTCTCTCTCTCGCTCTCTCTCTCCCCCTAGGAACCAGACTTATACAGGGAAATGCCGAAAAGTGAAGCTGACCAAATGTGATAACTTTCTTGACTTTTTTGTCAACTTTAAACTTTTAAATTATTTTCCAGCCTTTTACAAATAAAGCTTACTATGTGCACTGAATGGAGGCTGATGGCTTGGATAAAAAAATATGTATTTCTGAAATTACTGACTGTAAGCTACAGAATATGTATTTAATGTTCATCACTGCTAAGCTTGATGGAGTGCATAGTATTATATGGCACAGGTATTTAATTTGTTTTGTTTGATCCTGAAGCCCGCATCTCCTTATCCCTGCCCCCCAACAACCGCCACACTCATTTGTAATTAAACTTGCTCTGTAAACCAACAGCATCAGTGCAAAACTAGAACAGCGGTGTGCTTTATCCATTTGAATCACATAATCTGTCATACATAGAAATGTAGCCCTTCCTCTCAGTGTCTAGGGGTATGAATGGAATATGTCTGTGGAAAGGGGGCACCCACAGCAGCAGAAACACTTCCAGTGGCCACGTTACCCATGCCCAGGTGTCACACACAGGGTCCCCTTTCCTCGCTGGTGCTGGATGAAAACAAGTTAATGCATATCAAACAGTTCCTTTCAATAACGGAATGTCCACACAGAACTTGAAGAGACAACAGGGATCCCACATTCATTAAATATATTCACAGGTAGCTCTGGGGAGCATCAGGTAATTAGTGGGAAACACATTCAGGTTTCACATGGCCGGTATGGCCATAATAACAGTTTTTACTTGGACCGAGGTGATCTCACAGTCTTTAGGGCAGCATTAACTCGGGGCTACTATGGTTACAAAAGTTTGATGGCAGCACAAGTCCCGGAACAGTTCACAGTTCTAACAGCACATTATTCTTCACAGGCACCCAAACTCTCAATGATCCCTATCTGTCTCTCTTTCTCCTACTGACTAAGCAGGTCCCCTTGGAACATGCAATCCTTGCGGCTTGGGGATTTTCGGGTTCCCTCATGACCCCTGCATCCTTTCCCAAGACTGGCAGCAACTGTCTCCAAATTGAGAAGGGGACACGTCCCACAGCTCCAAATCACCTCACTGTCTGGACGCTATACTCCCTGCCACATTCTTGTCCACAGGATCCCTACACAATCAGCACAGGATGCCAGGACACTCTGTGACTTGCAGATGCTGGCTCCCCACTTGATTTTAGCTGCCTTCCAATATACTATGCGGCTTGTGGCTATTGGCTCTAACTTCTTCTTCTGTGTCTCCCCAAGTGCCACTGGCCGGGAGCTGGAGCAGGCAATCAACCCCGCCCAGCCCTGTCTCACTCTCACTCTCCCTCCCACCTAAACTGATGGGCTTTACCCATGGTGACCTCCCAAATCATGTTCCACCCAAGTACTGAGAAGAATTAACCCTTTTTTCTATTGGGATGAATTAGACCACAAAAACCCAGGGAGTGTCGAATAGAACTAGTAATCTCTAGTGGGGTTACGTAAACATAGAAACTGATGGCAGATCATGACCATTGGGGCCATCTGCCCATTTTTAATTATGATCACTTTTGCTGCAGACCCAACTTGCCCTACAGCACTGTCTCTTCCACCCTACTCCTTCCTCCTAGGATTCCTTTGTGCCTGTCCCAGGCATTTTTGAAACCCACCACTGGTTTCACCCCTGCCACCTCCCATGGATGGCTGTTCCAGGAATCCACCACCCTTTCTGTCAAGAAGTACTTCCTCACATTTCTCCTGAATCTGCCTCCTTCCAGCTTCACATCAAGACTCCTTGTTCTACAGCACCTTTTTCTCAGAAACATATTTCCCTCCTGTACCTTATTAACCCCCAAGAGGTATTCTGAAGGTCGCCATGATAGCCTCACTCTCCCTCCTGTCCTCCAGTGTGTACATATTGAACTCTTTCATCTCTCCTCATAGAGCTTCTAATGCAGACCTTGCACCATTATGACAGCCCTCACCGCTCTTCTTGCTACTTTCTCCTTTTCCAACTGTTCCCCCTTCCACACCTTTCTCCTCTGACTGCTCTTCTCTCCCTTCTTTCTTTGCTCACCCCCTGATTCCTTGAATAATTTGCATCCTGGTGGGACTCTCTCCCCTTGGGATCTCCCTACTCTCTATCTCAGCTTGTGGTAGCTCACTTTCTGCCTCCCATATTTCTTCCATCACCTGCCTCACCTACATTAAATGTCCATAGAAATAACATTTGAATCATCCACAGAGGACTGTGGTTGCCTCCTGGATGAAAGCAGGCCACCACCTTGGTATAGGTTCTTAGCCTTCCAGGTTGGCCGACAGTCCCCAGTGTAGACATACCTCTCCTTCCTGCACCATTCCTTCTACCATTACTTGAAGGCCTTGGTGCAGAGCTCCCTCTCCTTCCACGTACTGTACAGTATAACATGCACTCACCACTCGCATTTTAAACACATGGGAAACACAGGATCAACCAGATAAATAATCCACCTTTAGCAACATTAGATTTACACACGGAGATAACTACGGCAATTCATCTTTACGTTTAAGGCCGTGAAACACCCTTATCAAGTTAATCTATTAGCAGCTGTAGTGGCTCTTACCACAGCTTATCTAATCAGCTGTTAAAAGAACCATTAGAGGTGCAGTCAGCACCTCCCAGAGCTCCCTCAATTCCCTTGGGTGGACCCCATCTAGCCCCATTGCTTTGTTCACTTTCAGGTTTGCAAGTCCCTTCAGAACTCTCTCCCCTGAAAATGGACTAGTGTCCATCACCCTCCCACCCTCCAATGCTCCTGTTACATTTTTGGGCTCTCTTTTCTCTGCGAACATTGAACAAGAGTATATGTACAGGATGTCTGCCTTTTCCTGTTCCCCTCTGCACAGTCCCCTTCCCCTTCACTTCTTAACATTACAATCCCACTCCTGGTCTCGCTTTTTTTGCTTACATACCTAAAACATACTGTATACTGTACCCTTTTGTTACTGCCTTGGCTAGTCTCTCTTCAGTCTGTGCTTCTGCACTCCTTACTGCTCTCCCTGCATCCCCTGATACGCCTCCCTATCCTCTTTCCTCTGTGTCTCCTTGTACCGTCTGAATGCTTCCCTCTAAACTTTTACCTTTTCCACTACCTCTTTCAAGAACCATAGCAGTCTCTTTTTCCTCTTTCTTCTGCTCCCTGGCTTGACACACAAGTGTGTTGCCAATAGCTGGATGCTACTGTGGCTCTTTTTAGTTTTCCCATTGTTCCTCCACCTCACCCAGCTCATCCCCCCATCAGGTCTGCCCTCCTGAAGTGCAAGACCCTTGCACCTTTGTGTGGTTTGATTCTGCAACCATTCATACATTGAACCACACTGTACAGTGATCGTTAGTCCCCAGGTGCCCCCACCTTGACGCTATGGATTACTGTACAGGTACCACTGAACAAAAAACTTTCAATAAAATTAAAGTTTCAAAAAAACAACTCTCATTTGTATTGAAGACTGAACAAAAGAAGCTGTTAAATCTGTTTATCATTACTGTATTTCTGAACTGCTTCTTACTTCTCCTATGTCTATTGGATCAACTGATCTATCTATTCCACTGTTGTTATTTATTAAAGGAAAGAAAGCTGCTGAATTATCATTTTGGTGTGCTATCTTGAATTCTGTTTTTCCTCTTTCTTGTTTTATTGCCTATTTTGTCCTTTTTAATTCACCCCTATAGTATTCAATGTTGGCATTAGGGGAAGATTTCTTCATTGTTTTCTGTAGGCCCCTACCTTCTCGATTTGCCTGTGCACTCTGCCCATGTACCAAATGGGAATTATGTAGGAGTAAAGATGGCAACCATGTTTGTAATAGAAATAAGGAAAGAGTGAAGTGGCTCGTGAATTCTATATGTGATTTGTCCAAATTCCAGATCACATGGTTGGACCTTTTTCTTTGCAGCATGGTGTTGGCACATAAACGTGTGGCAATGGAATGGCAACAGCCAATCAGAATACACTATTTCACTTACCCATTTTCTAAAGGGCAATCACCAATGCCCTTTGCTGAAGTGAACTCTTTGGCAGCCTTTGCTGGTCAGGATCCTCCCCAGGCCTCTTCCAGCTGTTGTAGGTGCTGGGAGTAGGTCTGGAGTTAGCCTGCTACACAGGCTCAGATGATCCAGGAAATCACAGAGGAGCTGCAGACAATGTGAGCAGGTAGACAACTGCAGAGTTTCAGGAGGGAGACTAGGCGGCATGGGGAGAGAGAGGATGATGTCACTTTTAGTCAGACAGGAAGTCTCATTTGCTGACCCCAGTTGCACACCCTGAGGACTAATGCTGGCTACAGGAGATGCAGGGGCAGCTGGAGCAACCACCAACCATGTCCCCATGCCAGAGAGAAGGAAAGTGGTAGTGTGGGGCAGAAACATTCACCTGGACACTGGACAGCTGTGGTTCAGGTGGGACATCCCAAAGAATGAATGCAGCTGTGGCAATGTTCTGTGGCTGCTGCCTGCTCACTCCCACCTGGCAGTTGCACAGTGCAGCTCCTGTCACCACAGCCCTCCAACATGGCAGCCAAACCAGGCACACCATCCCTATGGAGGCCAAGTGATCGCTGGATCCAGTTAGTGCCTTTGGTGATGACCAGGGCCAAGACGTGGCCAATGATATTGTCCAGGGACATGCCAGAGGGGAAAGTGACCTGCAGAGAACACCAAGAACTGATGACGATATGCCATCCCCATCTTCCTATATGCTGAATATGGGAGATTAACTCTGAAGCTCAGTTTTAAAACAAACCATATTTTCTTACTTTTGAGGAGGGACAAGGCTTTTCTGAACTCTTGAAAAGCCTTGTTCATGCTCAAAAGTAGTAAAACATGTTTTTGTACTAAAATCGAACTAGATTAACTTGTCTTCCTATCCAACATACAGGGAGATGAGGATGGCTGCATCATTAGTTCTGCCCTCCTGTGACAGGCAACGTTTTGTGGCATGTAAAAAGGCTGCTGGAACCACATGAAAATGGTGTGCTTGTACCCTATAGTAAAGACACTTTAAAGCATTTTTGTGGAAAAGCAGTTACCTACAAATTGTACACAGAATTAGCTGCTCAGCCCTTACTCTTTCACAAACATTTAATCATTTTACTCATTAGTGGCGCTGCTGCTGCTGCTTCGTGGCAAATAACAGTCAAAACAACAAATTCAGTGTGCACCCTCCACACGCCATGGCAAATTTAATACAATCATTTTCTTTCTGCCTGCATTGGCTACTTCCTTAAAGACACAAAACATAGAAACTAGTAGCTGGAACAAAAGAGTGCACCATACCAGAGGCCAAAATTGCATAACCAAACACTGCTGCTAATGGGTGATCCACAGTGATATTTGGCAGCAGGACTTATAGTACTTCACATCAGAGCTCTGAAACGAATACCCTTTTCCCATTGGAGATAAAATAAGTAAGTAGCCAAACACTGTTGCACGACGGCACCCTAGAAGGTCAGCACTCCAAACTTTACAGTCACGTTCAAAACTGAATCATGTTGTACTTAGTTCAGCTTTTTTAATGAAAGTCAATAACTTTTATTGGTTCAAGCAATATTTGAAAAGCATACCACCACTGGATACATCATGGTCAGCTGGTTATATCCAAATGGTTTACAGTTCGGGCATCAAATTTTTATAATCCAGAATCACACAATTCCTGTGGTCTGTACAGAAAGCCACCTAGTAAAAAGCTACTGTAACTTTTAGCTTAATATTACCCTACTGGGTGCTACAGTGGCTCAAACTGAGAACTCCAACAACCAGCTGTCCAGCTCCACTTCCTGGAACCAGCTGTTGCCACACACTGATGTTTTGATGTCACAGATGCCAACATTTAGCTAAAAGCTATAGTAGCTTTTTACTAGACAGCTTTATGTGTGGACCACAGGCATTATACGGTTCTGGATTATAAAACTGTTGACACCTGTATTGTAAAGCATTTGGATACAACCAGCGATCCCGACACATCTGGTGGCATTATGCTTTTTAAATGTTGTGTGAACCAGTAAAAGTTATTGACGTTCATTAAGAAACCTAAATTAGACGCAATATAATTCAGTGACTGTGTAAAGTCTGGAGTGCTGACCTTCTGGGCTGCTGCCATGCAGCAGTGTTTGGCTACTTACTTATTTTCTCTCCAATGGGAAATGGGTCTCTTGGTATTCATTTCTGAGCTCTGATGTGAAGTAAGCCCTGCTACCAAACATCACTGTGGATCACCCATCAGCTGGGTTAGTATTCACCTTAATTAAAGAAAGCCGATTTAGGTAGTGCACCTTACATAAAAGAAGCCAATTCAGGCAGTTACATTTCAGAATGGGGCCCAGCTCATGGGTGGTCCACTGTGACATCTGATAGCTGGGCTTACTTTACATCAGAGCTCTGAAATACATACCAAGAGACCCCCACTCCTATTAGAGATAAAGTGAGTATATAGTAGCCAATTCAGGCAAAAAGAAAATTACGATATTTGAAACATTTACCAAGGAGGTTGGGGCACTGAATTCTCTGTTTTATCCACAAATTGCTACTGTTAGAAATTGTATATAACTCTACCTATATATTAGGGATGAGTACGCATTTCTATGATAAACCGTGATTTTTGCACTTGGCCCCGTTCAAGAGATTGGCCTAAAATTTGGCATTTGCAGAATCGTTGGCAGGATCTCTGGATCTTGTTAATTTGTTGTGATTGATTAAGTGGGGGCAAACTTATATAGAGTCAAAAGCGCACAAATTCACTAAAATAATGACTTTTTTCTGACCAATAACTCAAAAACAGTTTGGATTTCATTTCATTTATTCAAGGTTAGACCCGTTGAGCAAAAGTTCATTTGCAATGGGGATCCATTTATAAATCACACATACATACAAGGCAAAGAAAATAAATAAAATACACAATGTGCATAATTAAACTCATATATACTTATCATAAAATTACAATAACTTTAATCAGGTAATGTCAAGTGAGGTAAAGTTATTGCAACTACTCAAAGAAAAAGTAAACCAAGAATTTTAACCAGAAATTGAGAAACGTTTGGTGACCAACAGGAAAACAAACAGGAAAGAGGCATGGGTGTGATCATATCTGAATACCTAAAGGTGGCCAAACAATGTGACAAGGCAGTGGGGAGAGCCAGTGGGATGCTAGGGTGCATAAGAGAGGGGTATCACCAGCAGAAAGAGGGAGGTAGTGATACCTCTGTATCAATCTCTGGTGAGACCCCACCTAGAGTACTGTGTCCAGTTCTGGAGTCCTCATCTCTGAAAGGACACAGACAGAGTTGAGGCAGCATAGAGCAGGGCCACTAAAATGGTGCGTGATCTGCATCAAAAGCACTATGAGGAGAGACTGAAGGACCTCAATATGTACAGACTGGAGGAAAAAAGAGAGAGGCGGGGGATATAATAGAGACTTTCAAAAACCTCAATGGTATAAATAGGGTTCGAGATGGATGCCTTTTTCAGAGAAAAAGATGCACAATAACAAAGGGTCATGCAATGAAGCTAGGGGTAGACTCAGGGGAAATGTAAGGAAACATTTCTTCACTTAAAAGGTGGTGGATGCCTGGAATAGCCTCCCTGAGGAGGTGGCGGGAGCGAAAACTGTAATGGGATTTAAGAAGGCATGGGATAGGTATAAGGGAACCTGAGAAGCAACGAAGTGGGGGAGGTGTAAAGCTGAAGATCAAGTAGGGTCTATGGTGCAAGTAGGTAGGGAACATGGGTGGACTAGATGGGCCAAGTAGTCTGCCATCAGTTTATGTTTCTATGACAGCAGAGTGGAAGTGAGTCAGGAAGTAGTTCCACAACCAGGGAAGAAAATAATGGTAGAAATACTTGAACCATGTGGTCTTAGCATAGGGAATGTCAAGCTCACAAAGGGGGTCATCAGGCAGAGAAGATTTAACCCTTCTAATGATGATACACTCCACCAATAATCCAGAGCCAGTCCCAAATCCCATTTGTATACAAACATAAGTTTGTGAAGCTTCCTCCTATTTTCCATTGAAGTTCAGTCCAAATTCTTACAGATGTTACAAAGATGAGTTTCACAAGGACAAGCAAGAATTAATATTGTAAAACGACTGTACAGTACATCTAGTTTGCAGAGCCAGTCATTGGAAGCATGTTCATATACAGGTAGCTAATCTGCATAGTCAAAAATTAAAAAGAATTTGAACCTGTACAATTTTCTGAACAGTATCCAAATTTAAACTACCCTTGTCCCAATAGAGACGACACACCTTTGTGACAGTTTCCCTATCAAATGTTCAACATGTCTATTCCCAGATCGCTGGTATCTATTCCCAGATCTCTTGTATCTAACCAGAACCCAAGGTATTTGTTTTAGTCTACTGTCTCCAATGGAACACCATTATGAGCAATAATGTTAAGTTTTATAATTTCTTTTAGTTTAGACAGATGGCCAAAAAGCATAAAAATGTTTTGGCCAAGTTCAGACTCAGCCATAAATTCAAAAAGAATGACTGCAACTCATCAAAACTCCTCTGGAAATTTAACTGTATGTCCATGGGAGATCTTCTAGAGGTAAAAACAACTGTCATCTGCATCAGATGACATTATGTGTTTGACACTGTCCTTCAAATCCCTAAGGGAAATCAGGAAAAGTAAAGGGCCGAGTACCGAGCCCTGCGATACACTCCCTGGATACAGCAAGATTAACAGGCTCCATCCCATTAACAACAGTAATTTGCTTCCTGAAAGACAGATAAGCCACAAACCATTTTTTTTTTGTATTTTCTAAATCTCTTTTTATACTACCCCCCGCGCCAGATCACTGCTTCTTCAGGAGACACACACTTGCAGTAGCCCCTCTTCTCGACCTACCTGACCTCCGGTGAGTCCCCATGGAGTCTTGACTATACCCCCCAGGCTGGTACAAGGTGGGGCTTGACACCATAAGACACTTCTTTGTTTCGTCGCCCCCCCCCCCCGAGGATCAGGCAGGCATGAGCCATTAGGATCTCTGCTTCGCTGCTCCATCGCTCCCGGTGATCTGGCGCCTGATTTTCCCGGCGTTAGGTGGGCAAGCCCTGACATCAAGGCGATGAACGCCAATGTCCACCTTGCACAACCCTTCTTTTCTGATGTCTCTACTTGCTGTTCCTCCAGCTTCCACCAGAGGCCAGTCAAGTAGTGAGCCGGACTCCCCCTCTCTCCTTCCCGGAGAAGGCGAGCTGTCCTGTGGTTGCTCAGCCTTCTCCCCCGGCCAGCCCTCTGCCTCCCCGGGCTCGTTCCTGAACCTGGGTTGACGACTTTGTAAGTGGTAGCACTACCGCTGTGCCGGGGGGCCAGCTCCACAAACCAGTTTAAGGAGACAACATCCATTCCCACTTCAGCTAACATAGACAGCATAATTTGGTGGTCTACTATGTCGAAAGCCTTGGAGAGGTCAGCAATGATGGCCCTGGCAATCTTCCCAGAGTCCATTGCTAAGTAGACATCATTCAAGACCTTCAACATGGCAGCCACAAAGCTGTGTTGCTTTCGAAACTCAAATTGAAATTTACCAAATAGTACAGAATCACCCAAATAGCAGTTAAGCTGTTTGGCTACTAATCTTTCAAGAAGTCTAGAAATGACTGAAGGTAGGGAAAAAGAATGATAGCCATTTTTCGTAGGGCTCTCCCTTTAAAAAAAGGGATAACCTGGGCAAGTTTCCAGTCATTAGGCAGAACCTCCATAGAAAGTGACCAGTTAGAAAGATATGTTAAGGGTTCAGCAATCAGGAGAGCAGAAATTTTAAATGAAGATGTAGAGAATCCATCCAGGCACTCACTTTTATCAGAGTTTAAATTTAGAAGAGACTCAAACACCTCTCCCTCTCTCTCTCTCTCTCTCTCTTCCACAGCTACTGAGCCCTCCTGACCGGGGAGCGATCTCCCCGCGGTGCAGCCTTCACTGGAGCCGTTGCCCGCCTTGCTCACCGACCACCAACAAGGATAGGCAGCTACCGAGCCCCTCTGACCAGGGAGCGCTCACCCCACAGTGCGGCTTTTACTGGAGCCGTTGCCTGCCTTGCTCACCAACCACCAACAAGGATAGCCAGCTACCGAACCTCCCTGACCAGGGAGCGTTCCCCTCGCGGTGCGGCCTTCACTGGAGCCGTTGCCCCCCTTGCCCACCGGCCACCAACAAGGATAGCCAGGTACGGCCCTTCTACGGAGCTCCACATATACTTTTCAAGCTCAAGGCACCATCTACCCGCCTACCAGCGACTGGTTGCTGCTGGGGAGAGCTGATCCTGATTTGCTCCTAAAGCGAGCTAAAAGGACTCTCGCTGTAACTTGCTCCACAGCTCTTTGCTGTGCTGCTCTGAGTTGTATTTCATTCAAAGGGTTTAGCCCGAAATATTGCTAGCCTGAAGTGTTTTCTCAGAATTAATGCTTAGAGACTCAGAGATCCCTGTGCTTCTGGCTTTCAATTATTTTAAAGTGTTTAACCCAAATTAATGTTTTGAGACTCAGAAATCCCTGTGCTTCTGGCTTTCAATTATTTATAGTGTTTAACCAGAAATATTACTAGCCTTGTAGTGTTAGCCAGAATTAATGTTTAGCAACTCAGAAACTCCTGTGCTTCAGGCATTAATTATCCAAAGTGTTTAACCTGAATTATTGCTAACTTTAAAGTGTTTAGTCTGAATTTAGAGCGTTTTCAAAATTCTGAGCATTTAGTCTGAATTAAGGTTTATCAAAGTTCTCCTGAGCAGCTGCAGAGCCTACAGTTAATTCTGGCTGTTCTGTGCACTGATTCTTGCTCGTCCGAGTGCCCATTTTTTGCCTTTTAATCCCGGTACTCTGATTTCTTGTTTTTTCTCTCTCTTCTGTCCTCCTTACTCAAAACGGCCCTACCCTTCCCCCCGTTCCACTTCACTGCACTCTCACCCACAGTATCTCCCCTGCTGATCAGTGCTGATCGGTGCTGACCCGCCCCTCCCCATTACCTCTTTTGTTCCTGTTCCTTTGTCCCCGACCCTCTAACAAGCCCCCCCCACTGCCCCGTTTCACTACTAATTCCGCTACTGCTGTCTCGGTCCCCTGCTGCCTAAGTGTCTGACTGATTTTGTCTCACCTCACCTCCCCCACCTCCACCTTAATTAAACACGCCCTAAGCCCTCCTCGACCCCTCCCTTGAAAGCTCATTGTCAGCTACCGAGTCTTCTCCCTAGTAAGCTGCCCCTTGCAATTAACCCCCCAAAACAGCAAACCTAGACTAATAACGGCATCAATACTATCTCCTCACTAAGGTGGATGCATATCCATCGGTCTACCCTGATCTAGTTATCCAAATAGGATATCCTTGCCAGTCTTTTTACCTGTGGTTTACCCAGTGGACACAACTCCCAGTGAAATCCTCCCTGCATCCCAAACCATCAAGATGCAGATCTCTACAAAGTTGCTATTCTCCCTGTATTTCCTCGCCACCATTCTCGGTGATGCCAGGCACGCAGCGAATATAACCTTGCCCCTGTTTCCCCATTCACATCTAGGAGCCCCCCTGCTACAAAACTGCACCTCCAGGGGTACAGCTACCATACCCCAACTGACTATCGCACCCAAGCATCAGCCACACACCTTTAATATACTGACCACCTGCAGTCTCCCAATAGCTTCCCTACTTCACAATCGCACCCTCAAACCCCCTACCACTGACCCTAAGCAACCCAAAGCTAAGGCAAAAGGCTCTAGCTGGGTATTATGGTCCTGTTTCCTATGTAAAATGATCCTGATAATGCTACTAATATCAGGGAATGTGAACTCAAATCCAGGACCTCAGGATGTAAATGCACAAATTAAATTTGGCCAACTCAAGATTGCCTCACTAAACATAGGCAGCCTCATGCCTAAGCTGCCTCAATTTCAGGCTTGGGTAGAGCTTACCAAACTGGACATTATTGCACTAAATGAAACCTGGCTCTCACCCAAGGTTAGTGACATGACAGTTGCTCTGGATTATTATGTCACTTTCCACCAGGTCCGGCTCTCCAGACGAGGAGGCAGTTGCCTGGTATACCTCAGGAGTAACATCCGAGGACCAATACTACCTGGCAGCCTGACTACAAAGGATGCCCAGATACTGCCTATTAAGCTTAGGATTGGGCAACAAAACAAAGTCCTATTACTCTCCGTTGTCTATATACACCCTGACAAACGCGCCACAGGACTCGAGCAGTTCATAAGTTATCAAGAATAGCTCAACCTAAGTGGGAGCAAGTCATCCTAGGGGACTTCAATACTAACTGGCAATCCAAGGATGCTGCGGTGGCCAGGGACCAAATATCCGGCCTTTTCCTGACCCAATTGGTAACTCAGGCAACCAGATATAACTATAAAATGGGCACCAGTATACTCATAGATTGGCTCCTTGCCTCTAGCCCAGAGCACATCACTGAGGTGTCAGTCCTACCCAACTCCCTCAGTGATCACTCCCTAGTCTTGTGTACCTGGACAAATAAGTTTTCAAAGAGTCCCCCAGTGGCCAAGAGAAACCAGAATCTCAGACCACGGCAACTAGATGCCTTCAAACTACACCTGAGGCTTATTGACTGGTCATCACTAGAAACTGCCATGGATAGCAACCAGGCCCTTGATTTCTTTCTCCAGGTTTTCACAAAGGCTTGCGATATCTTTGCACCTTTCAGGACAAACAAGGCTAGGGGATCAGCTAGCACTTGGCTCTCAGGATCCCTGACTGAACTTATGCGCCTGAAGGATAACCTATGGCACAAGGCTAAGGCAACTAGGACCTTGGTCAACCAACTTGCCTATAGGACCACACGTAATAAATGCACAAAGCTCATCTGGCTTGCCAATGCATCCTACTACAAAGATCTCCTAACCAGTAACTGGGGCCAGGGGAAAAAGTTTTGGGACTCATGTCACGTCTGTCACTGGGAAGACATCAAGAGAATCACCGGACCTCATCATAACTGGCTCAGAGACCCTCCAGGAGCCTAGGAATATTGCAGATGCCTTAAACTGTACATTCACTGACCTAGGCACTGTGCTCCCTGCTGACTACCTCATCAAGGCACCACAAGGTGAACGCCACGAGGCAAATACACTACCTCCTGGTAACAATGGAGCCCCCCATTCTATTTCAAGCAGGTCTATCGGAACGAGATGCTTAGGTACATTAAGTGGGTTCTTGGAAAGATTAGGATGGGGAGTGACCAAATAGACATGAAGATGGTAACCCTCACCCTCAATGAATTGGCTGACCCTCTCTCAAGAACTTTCAATGTCTCACTTAGAACGGGGGTATTCCCTGACAAATGGAAGGTGGCACTTGTTACTCCAGTCCATAAATCAGGGGATAGAACAAACACCTCCAATCATAGGCCTGTCTCTATACTACCCCCTCTTTTCAAAGCCCTGGAGCGAGTGGTCGCAGACCAACTCACTGACTACCTGGACAATTACAACCTCCTCTGCCACCAACAGCATAGGTTCTGGAAAAACATTCAACCCAAACAGCTCTAACTGACTATACTGCCCAGATTTATAATGCCCTTGACAAAGGTCTAGCAGTGGGGTCTATCTGTATAGACCTGACCAAGGCATTTGATACCATTAATCACCACCTGCTGCTCAACTGCCTCCAAACTACTGGCTTATCCACTGACACGGTGACCTGGTTCCACGACTATCTCTCCCACAGAACACAATGTGTGAAAATCAGCGGCCAGGTCTCACAGCAAAGAGAAGTAAACCTAGGAGTCCCCCAAGGGTCTATTCTCAGGCCACTCCTCTTTAGCCTATTCATCAACAACCTACCCTCTAGCTGCCCTGTGCACTTGGTGCTTTATGCCGATGATGCGGTCATCTCAGTGCCCGGCAAACAGCTGATCGCAATCACTGCTGAGCTGCAAGATAACCTCCACACACTTGAGCATTGGTTCTCTAAAAGCAAACTGCTGCTCAACTATAAAAAGACAAAGTATGCTCTTCACCCTCCCCTAGAGCAAAAAAAAGTTTGGTCTGCTTCTGATTCGCAGCTTCAAGGGGGAAACTCTGGAACAGGTATCCACTTTAAAATATCTAGGTATCCACCTAGATGACATGCTCACCCCCAACGCCCTAAAACTAGTTACTCGTAGCTCAGTATTGTCCGCTGTAGACTACGGCCTCATCATCTATGGCGCTGGCTCTCACTCCGCATTAAAGAGGGTCATAACCCTCCTTAACAAAGTGTGCTGGCTGGTCCTTGGGCAGACCCCGGCACACACACACACACCTGCTCCCTATATAAAGATACCGAATGGCTCCCCCTCAAATCAAAGATCCTATACCAGACCTGCCTACTGGTAAAAACATCTCTGCTGGGCCAAACCCCTGACTCAACCACTTCACTGTTCAAATTAAAACACCCTAGTGTCAACACCAGAAGCACAGCCAATGGTGGTCTCCTAGTGCCCTTAAAGCACACCACACTGGGGGGGGGGCACTAGCGAGCCCGAGCAAAATGGCCACCTTTGAATAGCGCTCCTCTCTAACTTCGGTTTTGGGAAATCAACTAAGTACTTTTTGCACTATCTGGAAAAAACTTAAACGCATCAACAGTAATCAGAAGACTCGAGGAACAACATGGGAAATCCTCGAAAGGATCAAACTCTCCATGAAGGAGCAAAAGCTAAGAATGCTCCCGTTCCCTCCACCACGCGGTCTACCTCTCAGCAACGAACCACAGATGCAAGAAATGAAGGGGAAGAAACTCTACAATCCCTTGGATTCAAAATAAACAGATTAATCGCCTCTGTTTCTGACCTGGCAGAAAAAATAGATGGAATTGCTACTAGAATTACTAACTTAGAAACAAAAATTGACTTGGTGTCAGCGGAATCCTCAGATGCTAAAAAATGGTTGGAAGTGGCAATGGGCGCAGTTAATTGTGTGATAAAGGAGAACAGGCACTTTCAAATGCGTCTGGAAAACTTGGAAAACCAGACAAGGGCTCCTAACATTTGTTTTCTAGGGCTCCCAGAGGGCTGTGAGGGAGACCACCTCGTCCTATTTCTACATGATTGGCTCCAACAACAGTTCAGTGAAGATGCAAGCCCATGCATTAAGGGCATTCAAAAGGCCTACCGGATCGTAGCCAGAGGTAGGCCAGATAACCCTGAAGCCCCTCATACAGTTTTGGCGATCACTGACGGAGTAGCTACAAGGGACTACCTGCTGGCCTTAGCGAGACAACATCAGACATTGCATTGCGAGGGGGAACCGTCCAACTCTACCCAGACATCAGCTTTGCCACTAGACAACGACGAAAGCAGTTTGATGGTACCAAGGCACTCTTGCGTGAAGCAGGGATTCAGCACAGTGTAATTTTTCCAGCCCGGCTGAGAATAATGCACCAGGGGAAGATCTTCATCTTTTCGGAAGTGAAGGAAGCTAATCGTTGGGTCCAGAATCATGCACCGAGAAGAAGACGTGTAGCAGACCAGGGTGAGAGCTCAGACGACGACGAGCCATGAAGGAACAGCCAGGATTTCGTCAACGAAGATCATGGGAAAAGAGAATAACTTTGCCTTTTTAAATATAAAAGTTTGTTTAAGTTCAGAGAGAGGTTTGAGTGAGTACTCTAACAAAGTTTATGTTGGGACTACCATTTTTGAGCACTTTGATTTGATCTCTTGGGATTTATCAGTAATCACCTTTTGAGCGACAGACATATTAATGGACTCTATATAAGTCTTCTACATAAAAACATTTAAAGTTTGGTTACTTGTTTAATTAGGTTTGGGAAATCAGATAGTCATAGCCTCTCAGTAACTGATATGGATGTTCCCACAGTAGAGGTATTCTAATTCAATGTGGCACGACCTTATTAGAATTATCACAGTCAGTGATGCTTTTTTACAGCTAAAGCATGGTTCTTTTCATAACCCCTCTTTAGGGAATATTTGAATTTGTGGACTACGTATATTAAAACTGATGTAGTATTTTTTTCCATGCCGCTTATGGGCTTCATACCTAGCAATTCTGTATTGAAACTAGTATATAATAATTAAGTAACTCCCCAGAACGTATCTTAAAGCAGTAGAATAATTAGTATATAGGAATTTTAGAGGGGTGGCGTCCTCAATGTG
Source organism: Neoceratodus forsteri (assembly GCA_016271365.2). NCBI lineage: Eukaryota > Metazoa > Chordata > Ceratodontiformes > Ceratodontidae > Neoceratodus > Neoceratodus forsteri. The sequence goes on along the minus strand of CM057450.1, from coordinate 634,336,720 downwards.
TCTAGTATGTAACTATCATTTGAAATGTCTCTGCTTGGAATGTAATGTACATGTACATTGAAAACAATAAATATTAAAAAAAAAAAAAAAAGCACCCCACACTGGCTCAGAGATCCATCTCTTATCGAGGACCCAAATGGTTTAATGACCTGCCTTCAGTGCTCCATGACTGTAAAAATCTCAGCCAATTCAAATCTGGGTTCCACTCGCATCTAACACCTGAAAATGGTTGTTCCTGCCAAATGTAACTCTTGCTACTGTAAATCCTACATTTAAATCATGCGAACTACCTCTGGCCAACCCCCAGTTTCAACTTCTTGTCACCCCTCCACACCTTACCCCCCCATGCCCCCATCCCACTCATTTCACTTCCCTGCCCCCACATCTGTCAATAGCTCAACAGCGCCTCTCTGGCTGCTCCTGCCCCCGAGGCCTCCTACAACCTCTACCTCTTGGCACTTACTCAAGGGCTGTACCACACTGACGAAGTGTTGTTTATTGCTGCTCCTTCAAGTCTTAACTTTGCATTCTTTTTAACCTCTAAATTCTAAATCCCGCCGTTTATGACTGTTTACTTGAAACATATTTGCTGCTTGTTGATTATCCTCAGCAATGTTTAAGTTTTTTTTTTGTATTGCATTGTTTTGCACTGAATTGCATTGTATCGTATTGTACTGTCTCCCTTCACCTGGAACCTTTGTAAATGAGCCATGGCTCAAAGGTATTAATCTGAAACTGAATAAATAAATAAATAAAAATAAAATAAAAAGTACAGTTACATAAGAACTTACTGTAACAGTAGATCTTCGGGAGGAGCTCTTGCAGCAGGCAACACCAGTAGGACTGAAGTTGCCAGGTGCCAGGACCAAACAGAAAACTTCTAGCTAACAGTTTCAGTCAGAAAGGGCAGAGATGATTCTCATAGCTCCCTACTAGTGGCATCAGATTTAATTCCCTCTGCTGCAGAAGCTGGCAGTGGAACCTCCAGTTCACTTGCCCCTGTGCAACGGCTTGCTGTCCCAGGAGCAGGCCACCCTGGTCCATCAAGACCTCAAGTCTCTGCATCTCCATGTGTGGCTCTTGCAGAATTAGCTATCGCTTGCTTTGGAGTTCCTTCCAGGGTTGCTGATGTCTTGGTGGCTGCCAGAAATCCTTCCACGAGAGCCACCTATACCATGAAGTGGAAGCACTTCTCCATAGGGCCACCGCTTATCATCTAGATTCCTTCATCTGTCCAGTGAATCTGATTCTGGAGTACCTCATCTCTCTCTTGGACTCTGGTCAGGAGTACTCTTTGCTAAAGGTTCACCTTTCCGCCATCTCTGCATACCATGCACCTATTGAGGGCAAAACTGTTGCCTGGCTGGAGGTATCCCCCACATTCTTGTGGAGTATCCTACATTTGAACCCCCCCATTCAGGACCCCGTCCCTCCATGGGACCTTCTTTTTATGTTGAAAAGCTCACTCTGCCTCCCTTTGAACCCGCTGCGAGCTGCCTTTTCTGTCACGGAAAGTGCTATTTTTAGTTGCTGTTACTTACACTCAAAGGATTTCCAAGCTTCAAGCTCTGACGTGTAAAGAGCCTTATTTAGTTTTTCACAAAGACACTCAATGTCTACCTGAATACTGATTCCTTTGCCAACATTCTCACAAAAAATGGAGCGTGCCTATCAGGTCTACCTTCGGAACCTTGCCTCCGGTAAAATCAACAAGGCTGCCGTGATTCAAACTCCGGCAACACAGGTGGTTGCAGTACAGCCTACCTCCGACATGTCCACCCACTATACTGTGCAAGGCAATAACCAGAAAAATGATGACCCTTCTGATGACAAGCTGTCACACAAGGAGGAGGGGGGGACCGGAATTATAAAAACAGCAGGAACAGAGACAGAAGCAATTGGAAAAATCCAAATGCCCAATTCTATAGCAGGAACCACAACGGCCCTAGTAATTGAAGCCTTAAAGACGAGAACAAGACCCTCCACAAACTGCTGAAGGAGGTCTGTGCTGAGAGAGTGGCTAAGTCTACATGTACCGTAGCAGCCCTCGCTCCAGCCGCTGGACAACCATGTGGCCAGGGGAATCCTTTCCTGCCTTCGGCTACCAAACAACCAAACAGCTAAGGGAAGAATCCTTTTGTGGCATTGGCAACTGGCCAGGCCGATGCAACGACCAAGGAGGAAACATCCATACAGGCTGATGTCATGCCTGTAACATCACAGGTACATCTGTATCCTGTGCAAGACATACAGGAGGCCCAGAGAGATCCCGCAGGCCTCAAATTTCAGGAACAGGATGATTACGATTCTGAAAATGCAGATTGACAATTACAGACCCCAGTCTGGATTGTGAGTGACTTGTTTGTTGACACAAATGGACGGCCTTGTGTAAAGGCCACAGTTGGGGATCACCACCTTACCATGCTCCTGGATACAGGAGCATCCATGTCAGTCCTCTATGATGAGGACCCAGTCTCATCTGACTGGTCTACCAGCTGGAAGACCAGTGCCCAGGGTGTAGATGGTACCCAGCTACATACCTATTGATCTGTTCCTCTACCTGTGGTGGTAGGCCACCTCAGGACTGACTTTGTTTTTGACCTCATGGCATTACGTTATCACCCCAGCATATTGGGAATTGACTTTCTAGTACTACACGGTTGTGTAGTGGACCTAGCCAATAGGCTGCTCCTTCAGATCAAAGGACAATGTCATGCTGTCATTATTCCAGACTTGCATGTGGTGGCAGCCATCTCCCATAACAACAAGGAGTATGACGTCATGACTTTGTTTAAGTCATGACTTGTTTTCTGAGCTCGCACCCTTGCTACAGAAACACCTTGATGTGTTTGCCCCCAACAAGCATGACTGTGGTAGAATGCACACTACCATTGAAATCATAGGACCCAACCCTGTGAGGCAGAAGCAGTATCCTTTTCCTGCTGAAGCCTTGCCCTTACTGAGGGAGACCATCCAATCACTGCTTCAGCAAGGAGTAATTAGGACCTGTGTCTCCACTGTCAATTCACCTATTTGGCCTATGAAAAAGCCAAATGGAGCTTGGAGACTCACAACTGATTACAGAACACTTAATCAAGTTACCCCCAGCTGCGCCCCAACAGTTTCATCAGCACCTGATGTGCTCAAGCTGTTGACACCTGACAAAAAGTGGCTCACAGTTCTTTACATCTCTAATGGGTTTTGGTCACTGCATTAGCACAGGAAAGCCAATACAAATTTGCTTTCACCTTTGATGGACGCCAGTACACCTGGACCTGTCTCCCCAGGACTTCCACAACAGCCCTTCCCTCTTCCATCTCCACATGATGGATGCCCTGCAGGGGTTCTCCACTTTCCAGTATCTTCTGCAGTACGTGGATGACTTGCTTCTAGCAACCACCATGAAAGAAAATCATTTGCTCCTTCTAGATGAACTTCTGTCTCTCCTCAAGAGAGCAGGCCTCAAGTGCAATCCCTCTAAGGCACAGTTGTGTGAAAAAGAGGTCATCTTCCTTGGCCTACATATCAAAGACCAAGGCAGAAAAGCACAGCTGTCAAGAAGATCCAGGGTTTGCAAGATCTGTCACTTCCTATTAGCGTGGTGAGACTCAGGCGCTCCTTAGGAATGGTAAACTACTCCAGGGATTTTATCCCTGACTTTGCCTTGAAGGCTGCTCCCTTGTACGAACTTCTGAAAAAGGATGTCCCATGGATATGGGGCCCCACTCATACTGAAGCTGTAACACAGCTCAAGTAGGCCTTAGCCTCAGCCCGAGCACTGATCAATCCTAACCCAAATCTCCCATTCCATTTGGAAATTGCTACCTCTGATGTGGCCATGTCGGCAGTGCTGGCACAAAAGTACAGTGGGTACTTTAGGCCCATTGCCTATGCATTTCAGATGCTATCCCCAGAAGAGAGAAAATATAGTCTCTGTGAAAGAACATTTTTGGCAACCTACTGGGCTGTCAAACATTTTATGTACATCATTGGATATGCTCCTATTCTCTTGCATACCTGATACACCCCAACCAATTTCTTGCTTTCAGACAAAGTAAAAAATGGTTCAGTGTCCAACACAGTACTTACCCACTGGTCTTTGCTTTTGTAGGACAAGGACATCAAAGTACTACCTGCAAAAATGCCATCCTTCTCGGCCCATGGCCTACTCTACACAGGTAAGCCCCATGCCTGTGCACTCCAACCTCCTGACTTACCTGAGCCAGGACCATTCCTACCAGCTACATCAGATGTTTTAGAGGATACCACCATGTATTGTGTCTTTACAGATGACTCCACTTTCTATGTAGATGGAGAACAGGTAGCAGGATTTGGGGTGCTCATTTTAGACAAAGATGGCGATTTCAGACGTATTTCCAGAAAATGCACTATCTCCTCACAGTATGCTGAATTGGCAGCTGTGGCCTGTGCTTTAGAGGACATGCCCCATGGTGACAAGGATGCCATCATCTTTGCAGACTCTAATTGGGTCTGCTCCTCCCTTACGGAGTTTTTACCATTCTGGGAGAAAAATAACTTTACATCATCTAATGGCACACCTGTCAAACACAGGGATCAATTTGTGTAAATACACACCCTGACACAGTAGTTTACTCACAAACTGTACATCCAAATGGTAAAGGCTCACTGCAAATCTGACTCTTACCATGAATTCAATGCTCAAGCAGACCAACTTACCAAAGCAGGCACTCAAGGGCAGGAGACATGGACAATGACTCACCCAGTAGCTGTGGCAGCTATTTTCTTAGTGGCTAATACTAGGCAGAAACCAGTACCAGAACCTCCACTGGACCTTTCTGCTGCACAGAAATCTGACCCAGAACTAAAAGATGTGTTCAAATTCCTGGACAAGGGAATTGAACAACCACTACCTGTTGGTAGTCCATACAAAAGACACTCTGACAACACACACACTTGTCTAGTGATCAGAAACTCATTTGGTATCGAAAAGAGGATACAGGTGGCTAACTGTGGGTTGCACCACAATTTCTGTGAACCAAATTCATCCATATGGTTCATGATACCCCAATTGGTGGACACCAGGGGGCAAACAACACCCTCCAGAGACTCAAAACTGTCGTCTGGTGGCCCAGCATTGCCAAAGACATAGAGCACTATGTGGACAACTGCACAGTGTGTGCCCAGAACAATCCAATTTCGATGAAAAGAAATGCCAGATTGTTGCCACAAAGGCAAACCAGACCATGGAATGTGATACAAATTGATTTCATTGGCCCCCTTACCAACTCCAGTAAGAACAACAAGTATGCACTTGTTGTCACAGATTTGTTTCCTAAGTGGATAGAAGCATTTCCCACTAAGAATAACATGGCACAGACTGATAAACTTGCCACTATTAATTCCATCGGACATCTTCATGAGGACATCTATCATGAAAGAATGGACTTACTCTCCTTATTGACATACCATTCTGTTCTCCAAGCATGAGTGGCACCCCACACAAACTGTTGTGCCAAAAATGGATGCTACTACTTGTGCCGCTGTGGCATTTTCAATATTGTGAAACCTGTTTTCGGACATTCTCCTGAACATCTTGACTGGTCCTTCTTGGGTGATAATCTGCCATCTAACCTGACTGATGTTGATGAGGATGATGAATCCGAATCTCCACGAGCTGCATCTTCAGCACCTGATGCCGAAACAGCTGCATGCCAAAGCTACCTGGAAGAGGTACTATCGCTTCACTTCACAGCTCACCAACCAGTCCTTTTCTTGTCCCATATGTCTACAATGATGGAGGGTTCCAACTGTAAGAGTGACTTACAATTCCGATGGGCAGTATTGTGTAGTGACAAATCATAAATCCTTTGCTTATGGTCAAAAATCTTGTGTTATTTCAACTCCTAATTTCTGTTTTACTCCACAGCAGAAAACAGTAATAGGTCACACTGTGATCACTCCTGTTCCTCTCCCTGAATCAGATGTTATTGATACCGATCTGCAATACTTGCTTGCCTTGTCTCAGTATTTACCCGTGTTTAACATGCACATCGACCCTTTGACTCTTTCTTTGAAATCTCTTTTAGCTAGAAAGGATTCACATTTGATTTATATTAGCAATAATATTTCTAAGGCTGGTGATGCTCTATCCAATGCTTGATCAGAATTAACTTTTAAAGCTTTTGTTATTATTCAAGCATTTTTGATTGTTTTTCTGATACTAATCCTTTGCTGTCTACAACATACTCTAAGACAACACTGAGAACAACTCAAATTAATTTACAAGGCTCGTGCCTCGGGCTTGTAAATGACTTTTTAGCTCCTTCCCACTGCTTTACTGGGATTGTTGCCCCTTCTGAGGCAATGGTAGGGGATGTTATCCATGGCCCAGCACCCCCGATTGTACCCCCACCTTGCAGACAGCAATGAATATGTAGGTATATGTACTAATCTTAGGGCAGAGACACATTGTATAAGCATAAGTGTCAGGATCTGTGTTCTGCTGTATTTTACTAATACATATTATGCTTTACAAATGTATCTTAGTCCTGGGAGATGCTTTCCATTATATTTTACTGTATAATCATAAGTTAGGCAACAGTGCCACCTTTACTGCTTGTGCATCACTGTAACTACAAGTGACTTGTACACTTATACAGAACCCCATTGTTCACTTTATCTTCTGCAAGCTAAGCAACTTCTCATGCTAGTTAGGATGGTTACTCATCCCACCTGCTACTGTCCAATTGCATACTTTTTATGTATCTTCATTTATAGTTGTCATGGTAATTATCAGGGTATAAGACCCCTTGTAGCACATAGCTTCTCTGAGACTAGAGACTGCACCTATATATGTAAGGAAACTGGAAGCTCTCCCAGTGTATACACTGTTGGTTGTAAGCCTATATCATTATTGTTTACTAGTAATAAATTATATTTATTAGTTGTGCACCACTCGTCTGTTGTCTCTTTCTTTGTGCCGTTCCAACAAGAACCTGAGAAAGGTAATTTTATTACCCAGTTACACTTAACCCTCTATACAATGCTTTCTGCCACTTTGCCACCAGCCTCTCTTTCTGAAACCATCATTGTTCCCTTTATTCCATAAATCGCTCTCCCCTCCCTTGCATCTTGTCGCCTTGCACACTGTATCACATTTATTGGCAAGTTTTGGTTTTCCACCTTCCCCCCAATCTATTCTCCCTCCTCTCCCCTTCCCCTCCACCAGCCTACAGCCTCAGATCGCATGACTGTCGCTCTTTCAGTCTCCCACTTCCTCACTCCCAGGCTGGCAAGACTGCCTTCAGATTATCAGCTCTGTGAAATCAACTCCCCCAATCCATCCACTTTGCTCCAACTCTGGCTACACTAAAGCACCAGCTAAGGCTTCTCCCCCTCCCCCCTGCAACTGCTTCCCTCCCGGCCCTCCTTGAATCTGCCTTTGACCCATCCCCCACACCCTCCTCTCTTGTTATTACTCCCCCTTGTTTCTACCCCACCTACTCCCCCTCCACTTCACACGTCCCATTTCACCCCACACTCTGACCATTCTTCACCTGATCACAATCACCCCTCACTAGTCTGTCCCTCTACTCCCCCTTTCTGTTCATGTTCTCTTTAGGTCATCAGTTTCTACTTCTTAAATCGGTGCCTAGCTGGTCCAAACCTCACTCTATGCCCCAACTGCACTTGTGTTACCACTGAACTTGTTTGCTGCACTGAAATTGCTACTCAAATGTATTATACTTTTAATTACTGCTTCTGTTTTTGGGCACTCCTGTATCAACGCTTTTCTGCGTATTTGCACTGCTTTGTTAACTATTTTGGAAACTCCTGTATTAACTTTTTGTGTTTCTGTACTATATTGTTACCACCTACTTGCACATCCCATCCCCCTTTCCCCTGGGTCGCACCTGGAAACGAGCCTCGGCTCTGTGTGCCTTTCCTGGTTACCAAGATTAAAAATAAATAAATAAATGTTGTCCCTCTGCATTAACAGTGGACCAGGAAGAATGTGGGTCTGGAAGGCCTGCAGAGCATACAGAACTGCCAACAGCTCCAGTGCACTGATGTGGAGACACTGCTTTGACTCGGACCAAATGCCCTGGGTCTGACAGTCAGCTAAGTGAGCTCCCCAGCCCAGGCCTGAGGTGTCTGTGGTGAGAATCTGCTGTGGAGACACAACCCGGAGGGTGACCACCCCCCCAGGAGATTGACGGGATTCTGCCACCACTCCAAGGTCCTCTTAACTGGATCTGAAACCAGCACCAGCTGATCCAGGTTGTCAGTGCATTGATCCCACTGAGTTCGTGGAGTCCACTGGGGAACCCTCACATGGAGGCAAGCCACAGGAACCATGGCTATAGCTGCTGCCATGTGCCCCAGCAAATGGAGGAACACTCTGGCTGGTACCTGACGACTGGAGGATACCAGCTGGGCTTGCGCTATTAAGCGCGCTGCTCTATCCCCCAGCAGGAAGGCTTTACCCTGTGATGAGTCCAGAACCACTCCTATGTACTGGAAGCATTGGCACACAGACAGACAAGACTTTGGTAGACTGATCATGATCTCTAGGGTCTGGAAGAGCTGAAAGGTGCCTTCCAGGGTCTGTAACAGGAGATCCCTGGAGGGGGCTGTGAGCAGCCAACCGTCCAGGTAAGGGAACACATAAAAGCCTTGCCTCTGTAGAGCCACAGCTACTACTACTACTAGGCACTTGGTAAAGACTCGAGGTGCCGAGGAAAGGCCAAAAGGGATGTCCCAGAACTGAAAATTGTCCCCCTGGAAGCAGAAGGGGAGGAAATGGCTGTGGGATGGGAAAACCTGTATATGGAGATAGGCATCCTACATATCCATGGAATAGAGCCAGTCCCCTTGATGAAGGAGGGGAAACAGTCCCTGCAGGGTAACCATCCTGAACCACTTGTACTCTGTGTAGAGGCTCACAAGGCATAAATTAGAGTAGGAGACTTTATTAGTGGCCTTCGCTAATCAAAGTAAAAAATGATTAGCAATTGACCAAAGTTGATTAGCAATTACCAAAAATTGATATTTTTGCTCAAAACCCCATAAAATCCTCTTATCTTGCTCTATTTTGATAAAATACACATTGCACACAAGTTTCTGAGACTGATACTCTTTTATTTAGCCATTTTCAGAGAATACAGCAATTGTGCAGCAGCACAAATACATTTTAAGAGCCGTGAAGGATGTTTGTCAAAGTAGACCATGAACTAGTGAGCATGATCGTGAGTCGTGACAAATATAAATTTAAAATGAAACCTCCCTGCCCCAGCATAAAAACAACTCAACCTCTGACGGTGATTGACCACAACTATCAACAAGGACTGGGTTGCTACTCTTCTCCACCTGGCCTGTTTTTTGGGGGGCGGGGGGAACCTGGGGGTGGTCCACCATCCTTAGCTGCCAAATCACCAGGACATCTTGGTTTAGCACTAAAAAATATGTCTACAGGAGCCAGCCCGGTGGCGCTGAGGGTTGAGGCGCTGGACACCACACCTCGCGCAACACCAGCGACCCAGGTTTGGGAATGAGCCCGGGCTGCCGGGGATCGGCAGGGGAGAGAGAGGATCGAGCATCTGGAGGACTGCTCTCCTCTCTCAGGGGGATCCAGGCGACTGCCCAGCACCGCAGTGGCCCCTGGTGGAGACCGGAGGCACTGCAGTACTTAGGGCAGGCATAGAGGGACACAGAGCCGCGAAGAATGTGCCTGGCATCATTGCACATGGAGGGAAGGGTGTAAACCAAGGGGAAAAAAACTCCAATCCTGATAGGTGACAGCTCCCTACAGGGCTGGCTGCCACACACCCAGGACTGGATCTTTTCTCCATCCCTTCGGTCTCCTTGCTGACCTAGCCAGATGAACTGGATTGTAGATAGAGCGCCAGGTACGTGATAGGCAGCCCTGCATCAGGAGGCTCAGAGCCCGGGGGGCTTGTCTGACATGTATTTGGTGTGGGGGGGGCGGTAATATATATGAGGAGGGAAGATCACGGTGGGCGGTAGAGTGGCACAGAGAGATAAGGTAGCCTGAGAGAGTTCGGGTTGGAGGAGATAAAAAGAATTGTAAAAAAAAAAACATGTATACAGCCCTGTCTGGGTTGAAATCAGGTGGAGGGTGGCCCTGCTTTTTAATGTGAATCAATGTTTCTACAGTATCGTCTGCCAGACTTGCTCTCCAGTCAGTTTTTACCTTGTTCATACTTGAAAAACACCTTTCTACTATTTCATTAGACACAGGAAATACTCTCAACACATTGATAAGTTTCAACAGATTTGGATAAGAATTTTGGAAATCACATGCCAGCTTTGACCAGACAGCAGAGGCAGAAAGATGGATGAAATTGGTTTGAACAAAAATCTTATACTCTTGCCATTCTGCAAATAGCAGAGTGCTGTCACAGTCAGGCTGCAAAAGTGCTGGAAAGTGGTCAGCTACTGCAGTAATGTCACTGTTACCATACAGCTTCAATTCTTTTCTGTCTGCTGGCAAAAGTCTGGTATCTAACACTTTTGCATGGTTATAGATATTACTTTCATCAGTCATACCGAACCTTTGTTCACAACAGTTCTCAGTGTTTGTAATGTATTTCTTAGTTTGCTGTTTAAAAGTTTTAACAACTCGGCCACTAAAATGTGTTAATTTCACATCCTTGTATGTGACTTGAGCACATGTTCCTGAAAGAACATCAGAACCATTTTTTAAGAAAATGTCAAATTCACTGCCACCTATGGGACCACTCTGCTTAGCATGGTCAAGAGTGTTTCTCAAAATTTCAACAGCGCTAAGTAGCTCTGGCATTTCAACTACTCTTTTTGAAGTGCTAGTGAGAACCTGGAAAGTGGCTGAAGCAGCTGTTCAAAATACAAAAGTTATGCCACCATTTGGAATTTAGTCATAATTTGCAACACTCCCTTGGCTTTGGCCTGGTAATGAGTTGGGTCTGTGGCCACAGATTCTAAATGGGCACAAATTACGGGGAATGATTTAGTAACAGCACAGGTGGCAAGAAGTTTATGTTGCACCCACTGTGTGTCATGGGCCTTCTTGGGCTTTTCAAGTGATTTCTCCATGGCCTGAGCAAGGGACCATAACTCTCTGAGTCTCCTAGGACTTTTCTGATATAGATAAAACAGTTGGGTCAGAAAGTTTGAAACATCACTGAAACAGGTGTTATTCAAAGCATCTTTTTATGGCCATTTCTAATCTGTGTGAGAAACGATGAACACCAACTAACCACTGTATGTCTTCCCTTAAAAGAGCAGCAAGGCCCCGTCTTACACCCATGTTGACAGATGCCCCATCAGCCCCAAACCCAACCATGTTTTTTGTATTAAGGCCAGTCTGTAAACATGTTTAAAAGGAGATTTTTTAATCCCTGACTTGCCATCTGATAGCTTTCATTTGTAAAAAGTTAGTCGCCACATGACCACTGATGGGATTTACATAAATTACGTAAACCAGTTCCTTTTCAATTACACCACTATCAGTACTACCATACATAAGCACTGAAAAATAATTTGCATTTGACAGTTGTCTGCAGGTTTTCTTATATGTTCTTGCCAATACACATTGTGAGTTCTTTCCCACTAACAGCATTAATGTATTTATTGCCCAAATGAAGTCCATGGCGCTTCTCTTGTTCTGCTATCGCTTCAAACTTTTTAATAGGGATGTCCTCTTTGGCCATCATATACAGAATCTCCACCAGCCTGCCTAGAATCATTCTATGCTGTTCCTCTGCATTACTGAAAGCTCTCCCTACAAATAAATTAACATTGTTTTAGGTCGGGGGGGGGCACTGTGGAGCACAGCTACAGACAAGACGCACTTTGGCTCAGCTCTGTGTTTCTGCAGCTTTTAAGCTAAAGTTTCTCTCACACGCTACTGCCAACTGTGAATCCAGCAACTAATTTGAAAAGAAAGTTTCCTTCTGAACAGTCTGATACCAGATAAGTGCCAGGGGGCACACGCAAAAAGCAGGCGGGAGCAGCAACAAAAATTCCCTGACAGTAGATGCACAGGCCACATCCATGTCCACTCTACCAATGGCTGGGCCTGAACCTCCCTGGAGAGCCTTACAAGCATCGGTGAAGGCGATCGACTTAAAAGTAGAGTTGATCCTACAGCGCTTTGACAAACAGGATGTCAAACTAGAAGCGGCCATTTCAGCAGAAAAGGTCGCCACACAAGCTCTTACTGCCACATATAAGATGGTGCAAGAGAACACGCAGTTAAGATATTGCTTGGAGGCATTGGAAAATGAAAACCAAGCATCCCATGTTTGGCTGGTTGGGCTCCCAGAGGGGAGTGAAGAGGATAATTTGCTGGGATTTCTGCAATCTTGGCTCCCTGGTGTTTCAAACATTAATCAAGATGCTATTGCTGGTCAACTGCATAAAGCCTACCAGATTTCTCCACGCGCAGCAGGGCCTCGAGCAGAAGCTCCTTGCACAGTCCTCTTAATGACAGCCAGTGTGGCGATCCAGGACTTATTTCTTCAGGCCACTAGATCAATGCACTATCTTAATTACAATGGAGTAACTTTGCATTTATTCCCCGCTCTCTCCTAAGCAACGCAGGCACACAGGAAAATGTTTGATGCGGTCTGCGCCAGACTTCGGACTCTCGGGGTGACGCATTCTTTGTTGATGCCGGCTAGGCTCCACATTCATTATGGAGGACGGACATTTCAATATATGTATCCCTTAGGTTAGAAGCAGGGAAAAAAGCTGAAGTGATCGCCAGGGAGTTTGATGCCAGAGTGGCCAGGCACCAGAATGACTCTGAAGCTGAAACATGAAATTTTGGACTGTAGCAAGTAAACTGTACCTTCTTAGTTGTGCTGCCTAATGAGGCCTGTTATAATAATTGTTTCAAACTGTCTACTTAAAGTGCAGGACTGTAAGACTTATTTCCCTTCAAGTTAGCTGTGGATTTATTTACAAAAATTGATAGAAACGTCTAAAAAAAAATCTTGCTCCCATTGTTAAGGGGATTTACTAATTCTAGGGTTTCATCGGTAGTTTTTCTGCTCCTCCTGAAGTATTATTGAGGGGATTTGGAACATATGGGTCGTAGCCATTCAGTGCTTCAATTATGCTAAGATATTAATGTTTGGGATTGGGGTCATATCAACACCCTGTATTGTGCTGATTTTAGTGACTTTAAATCCTGGGACTGACCACCAAAAGTCCTTGTGGGGTGCATCTAATACTGGATTAAATGTTGTTTGTTGTAAAATGGTACACCCCCCAATTTCAGAAACCTGATTGTATAGGCTAAAGCAGACTGTTACATTTGGATGTATATGTGAGAAGCTTATTTTTATGCCTTACATGAGAAGTACTGTATGCTATTGCTCATTATAAGCAATAAACATAAAGTTAAAAAAATAGTTTTAGGTCTGGGTCCAAACCCCTAACCCCCCCACCTCACTATTTTAAACTTACCAATTGAGGTATGGTAATATATATCAAGTAGTGACCTTGTTCTACCAAATTTCAAAATGTTAACAGCTTTCTTGTGCTGCTCTGTCAGAAGATGTTTCCAGATGGTGTCAACTTTTAGCTGGGGGCCTGTAATCCCTGCAATTAATGCCTCACTGAAGTTCCTCAACCCATGTAGCTCATCTCTGTACTCACAACACAATTTGCAACTAACACGCACTGCACAGTCTCCCTCACTGCTAATCTGTAACCAGTTTTTTTCTGGATCATATCACTAATTTAACTCCAGCCAAGTTGGACTGTAATTATTAAAAAGTTTGTAGCTAGCAAAACAAGGTGTCTGCGTGTGCAACTATTTAAATTAACACATGAGGCTTTTCCTGTACTGAAAAAAAGAAAATGGCAGCAGATGTGTGACCCCCAGGCCCCCCCCGGTCCAGTCACTAGCACTTCTCAGACCAAACCCTGTTTCTGTCTAAGCAATGCGATCCCTCCTATTGTGACTATGCTACAGGAAGCGCAGTCACTGCATAGCAGGGCACATTACTTACGTTTTTGTGGGCTTGCTGCCACAATAAGACAAGTAGTGTGTCCAAATCAAAGTACACGGGCACAGTTAGTTCCTTCCTCTAAAAGGCAGGGAAAACACAGGAAGTTCACGTTAAAATCTGTGCAGTTGCAGGGCATGTGACACTTAAGGGCTGGGATATTCAAAGGGGTTGCGCATGGCACAACAGTTTTGTGCCATGCGCAACCCACTGATGCGCCCTGGAATGATATTCAAAAGGGGATGTTGCAATTCCCGATGCACCAGGGTGCACCAGTAATGTATGCGGTGCAAGTGCAGGGGGCATGCCCATGCATATCCGGCACATCCCGATATTCAGCCCAGGATGTGCAGCGCATATGCATGCACACACCAGCCTTGCACCGCACAGGGGGGTGCAAAGATCCACCGAAAAAAAAGGAGCAAGGCCTGGCCACCCACAGGTGAGCCACCGTATTGCAGCGTGCAACACGGCAGCCAGCAGCTGTGGGTGGCCCCCCGATCTCCAGAGCCACGTTCTGTCATCGTCACACCTCCCCCATGCCCGCTCATGGGCTTCAGTAAAAAGAAATCTCCCTGGTGGTCCAGTGGACCTACTCCCCAGCCCGATCATGGACTTAGTATAAATAATTGTATCCCTGGTGGTCCAGTGGACCGAATCCAGCCTGATTGCGGGCTTTGTAGAATTAAATATATCCCTGGTGGTCCAGTGGATGAATCCAGCCCGATCACGGGCTTTGTCAAAGAATAAACCCTGGTGGTCCAATGGTACCCTCCCACCTGCCTATGCAGTCCGCCACCCCGCCTCCCCGGTCAGCAGCAGGCGGGTGGAACCGCGGGTGGGTGGGAGGGGGTACCCGCTTGGACAACCAGGGTTGGTCTTTGACAAAGCCAATGCATCGAAGCTGATTCGGTCCACTGGACCACCAGGGATACATTTAATTCTACAAAGCCCGCACTGGCTGGATTCGTCCACTGGACCAACAGGGATACTTTTAATTCTACAAAGCCCGCGATCAGGCTGGGGAGTAGGTCCACTGGACCGCCAGGGATACAATTATTGATACTAAGCCCGCGATCGGGCTGGGGAGCAGGTAAACTGGACCACCAGGGATCGGTTTATGATATATGCGCCCGCGATCAGGCGGCGGAGAAGGTCCACTGGAACACCAGGGCATGGAGTTCTTTATTTAAGCCAGTGATCAGGCACTGGGGTGCGTTGCCGGCGAGGTGTAGGGGGCGTTGGTCCCTGACGGCTGCAGCCTGGCAGGGTGCCAGGTGCAAGTCACCAGGGATCGGAGCACCTCCGTGCAAATAAGGCCATAATGGCATGCAAATGGACCCATTTGCACCTTGCATGCATTATGGCCCCATTTGCATATTCAGTGCTGAATATCACGGTTCCTGTGCCTAGCGCACCCACACTTGCACTGGCACATCCCCCTTCTCCTCTCTAGCCACTTGCACTGGCGCAGTGCCACAGTGCCATATTCAACGGTGCTGAGCCATTGCACAGCACCATTGAATTTCGCATGGACCATGCCCTGGAGCATCCCAGTTGTGCTGCGCCCAGGCTTGCACCCCTGCCTGGCGCAGTCTGATTATCCGGCCCCAAATGTTCATTCTCTACCCAGAAAAAGGGCAGACAGTATATATTTTTTTTCCAACACTGCCAAAGCAGGGCACAAGTCTTTAAGTTCCCCTCATGGATCTCTGCAAAGCAGGGCACATTTGGTCTTATTCTGTGATCCCAAGTTCACTGCAAAGAGCAGGGCACAACACAGTAGGGCACATTTTCTGGTTCCCCTCATCATGGATTCCTGCAAAGCTGCAGGGCATAACTTAATCTTTTTCTGTTCCCAAAATGTTCACTGCAAAGAGCAGGGCACACAGCAGGGTTGGTTCCTCCCCCATAGATCTCTGCATAGCAGGGCACATTACTTTAAGTCTTAATATGTTCCCAAGTTCAAGAGCAGGGCACAACAGGTTAGCAGGGCACGTTAAGTCGTTTTGGTTCCCCTCATGGATCACTACAATTAGCAGGGCACATAACTTAGTTTTATTCCCAAATGTTCACTGCAAGAGCAGGGCACACATTGACAACATAAGCAGGGCACATAATTCTTTAAGTGCCTGGTTCTCCTCATCTGTGCAAAGCAGGGCACATTACTTGGTCTTTTTTCTGTTCCCAGATTGTTCACTGCATGTGGGCACACAACTAGCAGGGCACAATTGATCTCTGCAAAGCAGGGCACATTACTTAGTCTTTATCTGTTCCCAAATATTCACTGCCGATACAGGGCACACAACATAATAGCAAGGTACATTAATTAAATAAATTCTGGTTCCCCCATAACCTCGTGCAAAATTGCAAGAGCCCCTTCAAAGTAAGAGGTCTGTTCCCAAACTGTTTACTGCAAAGAGTAGGGCACACAACTAGCAGGGCACAGTACTTCTTGGTTACCCTCAGATCTCTGCAAAGCAGGCAGGGCTGCTTACTTAGTCTTTATCTGTTCCCAAATGTTCACTGCAAAGATGCAGGGCACGCAGCATAGTAGCAGTGCACATTAAGTTCTGGCTCCCCCATAATCTCTGCAAAGCAGGGCACATAGTTTTTATTCTGTTCCCAAATGTTCACTGCAATTACATTTGTTCCCAAATTCACTGCAAGCAGGACACAAACTTAAAGTTCAAACAGGGCACCCACTACTTGCCTAGTGAACATGCCCTTGTTCTCCCATCACCCACAGTCCAGCTCCAGGCCTTGCCCATTCATTGCCGTCATGCAGCCCCCCCCATCTGTGCCCTGAAGTCTGTGTGCCCCTCTTTCCTCCTCCAGGCTCCCCGACCAAATGAAAATTATTTACTTGTTTTTTGCTGCTCCCCGATTCTGCTGTGCTCTTGCTCTCAGTCTCTGCAGTTGCTGAAATCTGCCCGTCCTACCGTGCCTCACCCCCACAATGCAGCTGCCTGCTCTCCATGCCATCCAGGTCACTCCCATGTCCTCTCGCAGTCTTGGCCTTCTCCCTCCGGCTCCTCCTCAGTGAGGCCACCCACAAGAAAGAAAGAAAGAAAGAA
Organism: Neoceratodus forsteri; assembly: GCA_016271365.2. Taxonomy (NCBI): domain Eukaryota; kingdom Metazoa; phylum Chordata; order Ceratodontiformes; family Ceratodontidae; genus Neoceratodus; species Neoceratodus forsteri. The sequence goes on along the minus strand of CM057450.1, from coordinate 634,319,643 downwards.
AGAAAAGAAAGAAAGAAAGAAAGAAGGAAAGAAAGAAAGAAAGAAAGAAAGAAAGAAAACTCATCTTTGGACTCCTGGTTGAGCTCCCGACACCTGCTTCCTCTTCTGGGTGCGCTACAAAAGGACTCAGTCACGTTTCTCCTGTGCAGAGATTGGGTGGGGGGAGGAGCAGGAGCATCACTGGACCAATCATGTAACAGCTCAGGGTTCATGGGGTGGGGCGTGGAGCAGGAGGGCAAAAAATGGATACCAGGACTAAAACAAAATTTAAAGTGACAGTGCCCAGTAAGGCACTTTACAGGACCCAGGACCAGTTGGCATTGATTAGCAATGACTGCTAATTATTACCACATTTGACTCACTTTTTACTGATCTTAGGTCACAAATTGTGATGTGAACCCCCTTATTTTATGCCTTGGTTCAGGTGGCTGAGGTCCACGATTGGCCTCAGGTCCCCTGTCTTCTTGGGGATGAGGAAAAAATTGGGAGAAGAACCCCTTCCCTCTTTGAGCCGGGGGGATGGGCTCTATGGCCTTCTTGTGCAGAAGAGCCTGAATCTCTTCCTGGATGTGGGAAATGTGGACCCAAAGATAATGGGACAGTGAGGGAGGGTTTTCTGGAGTGGGTTCCAGAAACTCAAGGGTGTGACCCCATTCGGTAATCTGAAGCACCCACTGATTTGAGGTTACTGTTCGCCACCAACTCAGGTAAAGAGGGAATAGACCCCAGACCACCTCCCCCAAGGCCTCTGCTGGGGGGGAGGGTTAGGCAAGGAGTTAGACAGTGGAACCGGGGGTGAGCAGAGTGGCTGTGAACACTCTGGGTGCCCAAGGGGTAGTCGCCCCGGCTGGCGGGGTGTTTGCCTTATACTGAAAGGGTCCTTTCGGCTGTTGGCCCTTGGAAGGCTGGTGAGAGGACTGGCAAAAGGACTGACATTGGGAAGACCTCAGTTGGGACTGGTACATGGAATGTACCGACTGTAGGGTCTGAAGGTGGGAGATGATATCCTGGTCATCTCCCCCAAACAAGACAGAGTCACAGAAAGGGGCTTCCATAATTTTGGCCTGTACATCCGGAGAAAGAACAGACACCCTGAGCCATGAATGGTGGCGAATGCAGATCCCTGCTGCCACTGCACAGCCAGAGGCATCTATAGTGTCATAGGCAGCCCTCAGCACATGGTTGCCTACATCCAAACCAGATTTTAAGAGTTGGGCCAACTGCATTTTAGTGGAATCTTCTGGGAGGGACTGGATCAGACTCCCGGCATGATCCCAGAGGGCATTCTGGTACTGAACCATATGAGCCAGATAGTTCTGAGCACGAATGGCCAGAGTGGCAGAGGAATACACCCGCTTGCCCAATTTATCCAGCTGGTGAGATTCCTAGTTTGGAGGATGGGTGCTGAGATGTTTGGGCTTTTTAGTGTAGTCATGAGCCGTGTTCATGACCACTGAGTCCACTGTGGGGTGTTCTCCCAAGAAAGGTTTGCCCACTGGCATGTGGTAAAGGAGATCTGCCTTCTTAGCCAAGGACGGGGTGGTTGAGGGGTAGTTCCATGCCGTCTTGGTGACATCTTCATATGAATCAATAAAAGGGAGGATCTCCTTGTTCCAGAGATAAATAGCCAGACAACGGCGCTCCAGGTCAAGCTCCTCTGTCTCCCACCCATAAGGGATTGGATATGGCACATCACATGAAGAAAAGAGGGATCATCAGGGGAAACTTATGGGTCTCCTTGGGAGGTTCCTGGCCATCAGAGGAGCCCCTCAAGTCCTCGGACTTAGAGAAGGAAGAGGAGGAATTGTCCACCGACTGGTCACTGTCCAGGACCTGTGTCTGAGGGTGACGGTCATCCCTATACTGGTCTGAGGATCCCTTGTGACCCCAGAAGACCCTATGGTGTGGGGGTTACTAGGTCCTGCCCAGTCTGGATCCCAAGGAGGGGGTCCTGGGGAGAAGGAGGGGGAGAAGGGCACCTAGGTATGTCCTTGTCTTTCATAAAGGTCCACCAGGCCATAAATAAGGCATTATAATCCACTGGTGGGGGTGTATTGTAAGGTGGATAAGGGTACTGGGAAGGAGGGTACAGATATGTCCATGGAGGAGCTGGTGTAGGGTACCCTGTCGTTGGACCAGCAGGTGCCGTATGGGGATCCCTGGGAGGGCCAGCAGCATTGGTTGATGTACAGGCCTGGTTGAGGTACAGGCTGGGGCTGAGGCAATGAGGGCCGAGGAGTCATCAGTGTAGGCGTCGGCGTAGCCAGTGTGGGACTGGCAGGCAAAGGTTGGCAGCGGTCTGGTGAAACAGCCAACTTAGGCCCCAGAGGCAAGGCAGGTGCCTGTGGGGGGTGGGTGGGGGTTCCCCTGAGGCAGGGGCAGAGGCGTTGCCTGTGTCGAGGAGAGGTGAGCACTTGCTCCAGGTGATGCCTGGAAGGGCTAGCACTGGTCGCAGAGTTGGGAACTGATGATGGCAATGCCTTAACTGGGGGGGGATGGGTGAAGACCCACAACAAGAGGTTCCAACCCTGGTAGAGATGCCTGGCTGAGGATCCATGGGGACTAAGGGCCTGAGCATCAGGGGACGAAGTCCGCTGCCATTAGGGAACCACTGCCCATTATGAAAATGAGGGTTAGACACTGGACCACCAGCAACCCAGAGGAAGAGAGGGCTGCCAAGGAAGGAAGGGGCTGACCCCCGTGGGAGGAAGACCCATACACGGAAGCCAGTCCATGTGGCGAGCGAGTGGCTGGCCAAGGATGGTCCCAATGCTTTTCCGGTGCTTGTGCTTCCCATTGAACTTCTTCTCCTTCTGTGAATTAGAAGAAAAAGATGCCCTAGAGGCTGTGGAAGTGAAAGAGCTTTTAGCCTGAAGCTCCATCTCCATCGCAGCCAATTTCTGCTGAAGTAGGTAGCTTTGATAGGTCAACAAGCGGCGTCTGCATGTGGCCTGGTTGGAGTCCTGGCAGTGCTGACAGGCCTTGGTGTCATGGCTGGGGCCTAAGCAGAGCAGGCAGGATGGGTGACCATCTTTGGTGGGTATCAGCTTGCCACAAGCACACTTTGTAGACCAGTCGGAAGATGAGGCTGGAGCAGCAGACATAAATGAGATGGAGAAAACACTGCAAATCGATATAAATACTAAGGTAAGAAAAAGAAAAGAAATTGCAAGTAAACGTGAAAAAAATGGTGGTTGACTAAAGCAGGCATCCATAGAGGTCCGAGATGCATGGGACGATGGCAGGAAAAGAACTGAGGTAGGGCTGGGGGACTGCCCCCTTTAGAGGATAAGCTGACATCAGCGTGCCGATATCAGTGGGAGTGGTCCCCCGTGACAGACTGCTAGCCAGAAGTTTTCCATGTGGTCCTGGCACCTGGTGGCTTCAGTCCTACTGGTGTTACATGCTATAAGAGCCCCCTCAAAGTAAGAGGCCTGTGTCCCAGCAAACTTAGAAAGTCCACCACTCTCTATAGGTCGCTGGGCTCCCAAATCCTATGATTGTTATCAACCTGTCCACAAATAACTATAAGACTTGAGACTTGAGAAAAATGTATTAAAGGTATCGGCTAATACATTATCCTGAAACTGAGGGCTATCATCATGCTGAATTTTTATACTAGCTGTAGTCTGACCATTCAGGTTCTTAATAATCATCTAGAATTTAGCAGGGCAAGGGTCCTCTGCTGCCTTGGTTGTTTTATCATTAAAGTAAGAGTTTTTGGCATTCCTAACTTTCAGGACATAATGATTCCTAACTTTCCTATAAGTATCCCAGCCCCTATGTAATTTAGAATTACGGGCAACCTTCCAAGGCTTATTTTCTTCAATTTTTATTTTGGTCAGCACAGAGGAATACCACAGGGCAAAATAATTTTTGATCTTTTTGTTTTAAAAGGGAGGTGCTTATCCACTTACTTAAAAAATTTGGATAATCCCAACACAACTGAATTTCAGGGATCAGTTGTAACCTTTCCCAGTTTATATTTTCAAGACTGAGAATAACGTTTAAATAATCAAATGATTTAAAAGAACAGAATCTGATCAATTTTGAGGGAGCAGTAACTGTAGCTATATCAGGAATACAAAAAATCAAATTATGGCCACTAAATAAATCAGATAATACATCTGACTCTGAATAACTATTGGGGGGATTAGTAAAAACTAAATGCAACATGGTTGGATTACCTAAATGTTTAATGTTAGTACGCGTAGTATCAGTGAGTTCTAAACCTAACTATTAAGCAAATATTCTGGCATATTTAGACTTTTCTATGTTCAGCCAACCCATATTAAAATCACCAGTTAGGAGCAGCTTGTGTGAAACTGAAAACAGTGACAGGGCATCAGCAAGGGCTGGAAAGTTATGGGGGGGGCGGATTTAGAGAGTCCATATATTCCTACCAAAAGGATAGGTTTCTCTGGCCGATTATTAAATTCAAGCACCAGGTGTTATTTTTTACATCTACTAAATTTATTTGCCTTGAAGTAAATCTATCCTGGTAATATACTGTACCATCACCCCTCCTCCCTTGTCTTATTTCTACCAGCCCTAAATTAATTGTAGTTCTGAAGTATCAGATCAGAATCCTGAATTCTACTATTCAACCAAGTTTCGTAAATATTAGAGAGTCAGGGCCACGATGGAGTACAACGTCCCTAATTCATTCCATCTTGGGAAGAACACTACTAATGCTTGCATGTACAAACAGAAGGCCATGTTTGTCCTTAAAGGAGACAGGAAATGATTTTTTAGCTAACTGCCTTTCCATTCCAGTTATGTATTATTTTTTTTAGTGTGAATATTTGTACTCCTTATCCCGGATGCCCCCTTCTGTCCGCCCCCCCCCCCAGCCCCGTCACCCTGGAATCACCAGGACTTACCTTCAGCCTGGTGACTGGGTGCGGAACCTGCGCAGGGTCGGGCATCATCCTACCAGTGGGCTTTTTCCATTATTTTTTCTCCCCCCCATTGCTGGGGCACACACAGCCAGACGTGCATGAGTGCATGGAAGCATGCGCACATCCGCAGAGGTCCTGCGGCCCCCTCTCCTTGCCAAGCATCCTCAGACCCATTCTATCCACAGGCCTCCACCCGGGGGCAGTCATTCAACGGGAGTGCCAGTCCTCCCTCCCCGGGAGAGGAGAGCTGTCCTCCAGACGCTCAATCCTCTCCCTCTCCAGCTGACCCCAGGTGACCTGCTTGCACTGCAAACACAGGTTGCCGGTGTGGCTGGAGGTAAGGCACGGATGTCTCAGCCCTCCACCCCACTGGGCCGTCTTTTCATTTATGTATTCTGATATGCTTTGATCAATTTCTGATAAATAAATAATCTAGCTTTGAGGTGCCCTCAGATCTGCATAGAGTTCCACTCTCCTCGCCAGCTACTGCTCTTTCTTTCCGTATTTCTAAGACATTCTAGGACGTGGATAACACCATTCTATGCTATTCATCTGAATGGTCTGGAATGGTGTTACTGATGTCACAGAAAGTTCGGGCAGTATGAAAAGAGACAGCAGCAACTGCTGATGAGAGAGGGATTCAGGGTAGTTAAAAGGCAACAAAATTAGATTATTAATTTAACAAGAAAAAAGGTCAAAAACATATCAGAATATCGGAAAGACACTAAAAGGACAACTGGAGGACATTCAGAAGTGTAAAAACTGTTTCCTATCACCTTTAAAAGTACTTACATCTGGACCAGGATTAGAGCTAACATCACTACTTTTAATAAACTTAAAAGTAACATTGACCTACTTAACCATCTGAAACATTTAGGGCTACATACAATGGAGAGAGCTATTTTATGTGACTTTAACATTTTTCTACCCAAGACCCAACCCACGCCCCTTGATAAAACACACCTGTGGTGCAGGTAAAGAGACCAGCGCAAGAGCACTACAAAGCTCCTCCGGTACAATATACCTTATTTAAGTACATACAGCTGACCTGTGGCAGAAAAGAATGAAGGAACACTGTTTAGTCTCATACCTCCCAAATCCTGTACAAAACCGTGTTTATCCTTATTGTGCTCCTTACAGGATTCCCTCCATCACCCAATTTAAAATAAAAAAAAATCAGGGAGCAAATGACCACAAATAGGAAAGAACCCAGACTCTAAAACTATCTCTGGTCTATTAATACTCCACAGGTGAGAAAATTCAAAGCTATGTACAATTACCAAAAGACTAACCCAAAATGAGCTAGGGCATAAACAGCTAACCAAACAGCAGTACAATGGGAGAAAACAGCAAAAGTTATCAGAAAACTTCACAAACTGCCTCCCATCAGCCTCTTGCCAGTGCCTCTACACCACTCTAATGGGAGTCAGTCATGTAGAAAGCCACTTCAGCGACTCCACTGAAATTAAAGGTTTGAGCCCCACCCTCCGCCCACGTCACTAAACTGCCCAGACCCATTACTTGCCACCAGCTGGAAGGGGATGGGGAGAGGAAACTTGATGAACGGTCTGGAGACAGATAGAAATGGCTAAGGCAGCCCACAGCCTACTGCAAATGATGAATTCTTGCTAGCTGGTGGTCTGGCCACCGAGTGGCTCCACTGAAATAGCTGGGCTAAGCCCTGCCTTCCCCCTACATCACTAAGCAGTGCTCCCCCCAAGACCCGATAGCTACCACCAGCCAGACTGGATTTGAAACCTGAAACATTTATGTTTGATGGAGCTCGGCCCAAGGTGAACACTTTTGTAATTTTTATGGTTGTAACTTATACCATTTTTAAGTGATTTGTAAAAAAATTGTCCCGTTTTTCACACGTGGTCAGTAGCAAAACTGAATGTTATAAAGATAGCTGTATTTTTGCGAAACCATGTGTAAGCGAAAATGGTTTTGTTTACACTGGTTTTGTCTGATGAGATGTACCCAATCATAGGGGATGGGGCCTACCTTGTCAGCACATTGTACTCCAGCAACTGAGCCTGAATTGGAATCCCTTATTACAAGTGCTGGGCTTACTCAATTAAATAATATTCCTACACGTTTAAATTTGGCAGCTGGGCATCATACAAGTTTGGACTGGATACTTACAAATAAATTAAATAGGGTAAAAAGCAGAGGAGTTTTTTCGGATATGATTAGCGATCATATGTCAATTTATATTGTTTGGAAATTTAAAAAGGTTAAACTACCCCCAAGATACATAACCATTAGGAAATTTACTACTGAGTTAACTGCAGACCTTAGGGAAGACCCTGAGTTAGTCGATTGGTCTTACATAGATGCAATCCCATCTGTGGAGGAAGCTGTGCATTTTTTTAACAACACTTTACCTAAATTATAGAATACTTATTTTCCAAAGGTAGTTAGAAGAGTTAGGGGGTTAATAAATAAATGGATTTCACCTGAATTATTTAAACACATGAAACATTGGGATAAATTATAGTTAAAGTACAAAAAACTGGTAGTCAATCAGATCTAAATGAGTATCGTAAAAATAGAAATAATTGTAAAAGATTGATTAAACAGGCAAAGTCTGACTATCACTTAAAAAATCAGAAGGAGGGTTTAAATGATCCTAGAAGATTCTGGGATGCAATTACATCTATTACAAATCCCAAGACAAAACAATGCCCTACTTCATTACAAAATGAAGGTACTGCTGTTACTGACCCTCTTAAGATCAATGACTTGTATCTCCATAAATGTACTGATTTAAGTGCTTACACAAATGATTTCAAACAAAATGGGCAGACCTCTGTAAATAAACAGTCTGTTAGTACTCCCGATTTACCCTCTTTTTATTGTCGGTCAGTTAGTTATAATCAGGTTCTAAAACTTTTGAACACTATAGTTGTTCATAAGAGCTCAGCTGGGTACAGTATGTCTTGGAGCCTGGGTTCTTGAAATCGGTAGCTAAGTGTATTTATGTTCCAGACAAAACTTTTTTAATTATCCCTGATTACTGGTGAGTTCCCTCCTCAATGGAAACACACGGTGATTATTCCTATTTTTAAGGGTGAGCAGAGGAAAAATGTGGACAATTATCGTCCCATATCCCGTTTGTCAACTCTGGGGAAAATGTTGGAGAGGATTGTAAATGCACAGCTCTCTGGGTATCTCTCCTCCCATGGCCTCCAGTCTCCTGTGCAGCACGGGTTCAAAAAGGGTTATGGTACAAGCACGGCCTTGGCAGCATTCACGAACCACATCAGTAGAGCACTTAATGATAAGTTCCTTTCTGGTGCTGTGTTCGTGGACCTAAGGCTTTTGATTTGGTGGATCACTTATTGCTGCTCAGGAAGCTGGGGGACACTGGATTAATAGGTTCTCCATAGAGTTGGGTTGCTAGCTACCTCGCCCAATGCCCTCTGAGAGTGAGTCACGGGGGTCAGATGTCCAGTGTTGCCCTGATGACACAGGGTGTGCCCAAGGGGTCCATCCTAGGGTCAGGTCTGTTTTCCTTATTTATAGATCCTTTGCCAGCTGTCCTTCAAAAAAATCATATATTGATGTATGCAGATGACGTGATTCTGTATCATAGTTCTGACTCAGTTGAAGCACTGAATGAATACGAACATATGAACATACGAAATTTGCCAGCAGATAAAGGCCTAGAGGTCTATCAAGTCCGCTCGAATGTGCAGCTATCACCCCTCATTCTGCAGTTGCCCCTTCCTTCCATTCTTCCCCTACATTGACCCTCCCCCTGGTCCTGTCCCATCCCCTTTTGAAGCAGTCCACTGTTCTACTGGATACCATTTCTGCAGGTAACGCATTCCACCCAGCTACTACCCTCTCTGTAAAAAATTGTCTCCTCATCTCCCTCCTGAACCTTCCTCCCTCCAGTCTCATATCATGGCCCCTGGTGTCCCTCCCCTCCCTTACTTTGAACAGCCCCTCTGTACCCGTTTGTTTATTCCTTTCACGTACTTAAAGGTTTCAATCATGTCCCCCCGTCCCTCCTCTCCTCCTGCGAGTACATGTTCAATTCCCTCAGCCTCCTCTCGTATGACAAGTCCCCCAGCCCCTTGATTATCTTTGTTGCCTTGCGCTGCAACCCCTCCAGTAACTTAATGTCCCTCTTCAGATATGGGTGCCAGTACTGCATGCAGTACTCCAGGTGCGGTCTAACCAATGACCTATACAGTGGCAGAATCACCTCCTTCCTCCTCGAGGATATACCACTTGCAATGCAACCCAGCATTTGTTGGCCTTTGCAGCTGCCTTCCTACTTTGTGCCAAGTTGTTCATTGACCCTGTAATGAGCACCCCCAGATCCTTCTCCTCCTCTATCTGGGCTAACTGCATTCCCCCGAGCTGGCAACTCCTCCTTGGGTTCATCATCCCAAAATGCAGCACCTTGCACTTTTTGGCATTAAACCCCAGTTGCCAGGTGTCTGACCAGGTTTCAAGCTTTGCCAGATCATCCTGCAACCCCTGCCATCCCCCTAGGTTGCCCACCACTGCTCCTACCTTGGTATCATCAGCAAACAGACTGATCTTGCTCTTGATGTCCAATGATATGTCTGCAATGAATATCCCAAACAACACTGGTCCCAACACCGAGCCCTGTGGAACACTGCTCGTCACTACCCTTGGGTGTGAGCACTCCCCACCCACCACCACCCTCTGTTGCCTTCCCTGAAGCCAGTTCCCTACCCATCTTACTAGCTTTGCACCTGCCCCAGTGCCTTCCAACTTAGTTCCCAGCCTTCCGTGTGGCACTGAGTTGAATGCCTTACTGAAGTCCAGATACAGGACATCCACTGCATGGCCCCTGTCCAGTTGCCTAGTTACCCAGTCAAAGAACTCCACCAGGTTGGTTTGGCAGGATCTGCCATGTATGAAGCCATGCTGTCTGCTGTCCTGTAGTCCTTTGGCCTCTAGGAGGGCCACCAGCCTCTCCTTCAGGATAGTCTCCATTAGCTTACCCACGATGGATGTGAGGCTCACCGGTCTGTAGTTCCCCGGTTCATCCTTGGGCCCACTCTTGTGGAGGGCACCACATGAGCCATCCTCCAGTCCTGAGGTACACACCCCAAGTGTAGTGAGGCATTAAATAGGTCTGCCAAAGATCCCACAAGGACCTCTGCCAGCTCCTTCAGTACCCTGGGGTGGATGCCATCTGGGCCTGGCGCCTTGTCCACCCTCAGTGCCTTCAAACCCTCCGAACTCTGCCCTCCATGATTTCCCATCTGTCACTCCCCTCCCCCGTTTCTGCGTTCCTTTCCCCTTGGGTGTCACCCCTTCTCCTTAGTAAATACCGAGCAGAAGTAATCATTTAGTGCTTCTGCCTTACCGCACCCTGCTTCCACCCAACCCCCCTCCTTCCTAATCCTTACTATGTGGTTCTTACAGCTCCTTTTCTCTCTGATGTACCTAAAGAAGTCCTTCTCCCCCTTTTTAATGCCTTGTGCCATCCTGAGCTACATAGACGCCTTGGCTCCCCTTACTGCCCGAGTCACATCCTTCATTTCTGTCAAGTACTCCTCCCTCCTCCCTGTTTTCTTGTAGCTTCTAAAGGCAGCTCTTTTCCTCCTTACCTTTTCCATGACCTCCTTGCTCAACCAACTTGGTTTCTTAGCCCTAGCCTTCTTGCTCTGGGCCTTGCAGCAGGTTTTGGTTGCCTCCACTATCCCCAGCTTTATGAGCTCCCACCTCTGGTTAGTGTCCATACTAGATTGAATTCTGGCCAGGTACCCTTTTACCACTTCCTCCATCCTCCCAAAGTCGGCCCTCCTGAATTCCAGCACTCTTGTGCCAGATTCCACTCCTTCCTTGCCCATATCCAATGTGAGCCATACTGAGTGGTGTTCACTCCCTGACAGCGGTTCTTCCACCATAAGTTCTCTCACAAACTCCCCATTTGCCAGCAGAAGGTCAAGGGTATTCCTAACCTGGTTGGTTCACTGACCATTTACAGCAGGAAGCTGTCCTGAAGGCATCCAGCAGTACCCGCTCCCTTCTGTTCCTGGTTGTTGGGGTACTCCAGTCCACTCCTGGCATGTTGAAGTCCCCCACAATCACCACACTACACTTCTCACAGGTCCTGCTGATCTGTCCCGCTAGTTCCCTGTCTAACTCCTCCGTCTGAGATGGCAGCCTGACACCACTCCCATTCTGAGAATCCTATTCTTGGAATCCTGGATTTGCATCCAAAGTGACTCTGTACTATCCTCTTCCCCTTCCTCTTCCTCCCTTACACACTTCAGTCCTTCCTTCACATATAGTGCCACCACCCCCTTTCCCAATCACCCTGTCCCTACAAAATAACCTGTACCCTGGTACAGACAGGTCCCAGTCATTGTATTGGGTGGCACATGTTTCTGTGATGGCTGCAATGTCCACCTCTCCCTCTGCCATGAGCACCTGTAACTCTGCAGTTTTCCTCCCAAGGCTCCTAGCATTAAGGGTAACCACCTTCCACCCTTTCCTCCCCTCCCATCCTACCGTCCTTTACTAGCATCACCAATAGTACTTGCCATTTGTCCTTTGTCACCAAATGCTTGCAGTAATGCCCTTTTAATTTTGAGGAAAATTAATAAGGGCTGAATTTGTGAGAGGAACTATCTGAACCTTTGCTTTGTGTTTATTTTCTGTCTCCGTGGTTCCAATTATTTTATGTGATTTGTCTTTTATCCTCTGTTTAGCCCCCTCCACTACAGTTGCTTTTTACTGTCTCCAATCTGTTTCCTTCTTTACCCTGTCCTACGTGTTTTTGGCTTTCATAGTCTCATTTGTCCCCTCCTGGTCTGTCTTTCGGTTTTTGAGTTTGGGGGTTTACTATTCACTTTGGTCAGTTGATTCTTATCTATTTTTATTTATGTATTTTCCTGTCAACCTATCGGGTGTTATGTGATGCTTCCCTTGCCTAGCGGGTCCTTGGTTAGACAGGGAGTGTGGGCATCGGGAGACAGTAGGACTCCATGTCTTGTTTGTACTCTACAGGCTCGTGAGAGCGCTGGCTTACTAGCCCCCCACTATCTTCAGTTAGTGAAGAGTCCAGTGTGCCCCCACTGGGATTGGGAGCTCTTGTCCTGCCTTTCTTTTGGTTTTATTGTTTTCCCAACTTTACTGTTTTGTTTTTGTTGCTTAATTTTGTTGGTCTCTTGTGCATACATGTTTACTTTTTTCTGTTTTACTCTGGGGTGGTTATCTTTGTTGGGGAATATTGAGGGGGAAGGATGGGAGGGTGGGAGGGACACTTGGGAATACATTGATATTCTGACACCTGGTTGAACCATAATTGTATTGTGACAACGTCTAATATTAATTTTTTGAAAATTATATCTTGGCATGTTAGAGGGCTTAATAAGCCTAAGAAATGTTAAACTGTGCTACAATACCTCAGAGATACAAAATGTGACATAGCCTTAATTCAAGAAATAATTTATTAGAAGGAGATGTTAAGTGCCTGGGACGAATGTGGGTGGGCCAATATTATTTCAGTACTTTTACATCCTGTCAAAGCGGGGTTGCTATTCTCTGTAGGAAGAATTTACCCTTAGGTATCTCCTGGGAATATAAAGACCAGAATGGGCGCTGTGTCCGAATAGCTCACACTTACCTAGGATGGCCCAAAGTTTTGGGTAGCTTCTATGCCCCAAATTCCCCTGACTTGTCCTTTTACCAGGATATTCTGATGGAGCTGCCGCATACACCCACCACAATAATTTTGGGGGGAGACCTAAATCTAGCTCTTGACCCCTTATTGGATAGAATGGGCTCTGGTTCCTGATATGAACCTTCCCTGGCTCCCTTAGTATCTTCTCTTTTCCTAAATGCAGGCCTTGTCAGGACTCCTCTTGTGTACGCCCCAGGGAAAAGTTGGAGTTAGAATTGGGACTTGACATTTCTCCTCAGGAATGAAACCAGGTATGGCTCAATGCTTTTTATTCAACCAGTGATCTACAGGCCCATTCCATCCAAAATAAAATACTCCATAGGGCCTACCAAACTCTTGTGGCTGTACAGGGCTGGCCTTGTCTCGAACAGTGATTGCTGGCGCTGTAACTCTCCTCAAGCGTCCCTGACACATATTCTGTGGTCCTGTCCTCTGTTTCTTACTGGTCAAGAATTTGGGCTACTTGCTCCTCAGTCACTCCTTTGCCGAGGCTGAGAGACCCTCAGTTTGCCTTGCTAAGCTTACCCCAGCAGCCTGTGCCCCTCTCTACATCCCAAGATTCCTGGGCTAACTGTGCTTTTACTGTAGCAAAGACAGTTATCCTTAGGCACTGGCATTCCCCTGGTTCTCCTTCCTATGATGAATGGTTTCATTTATTATCTCCAACAGCTAGGTACGAACAGATCTCACATCAACTGCTGGGTAAACTCCCACTTTTCGATCAAATTTGGCAGCCCTTTTTTACCAAATTTCCCACACCAGCCCCCCGAGGATGACCTGATGGTTGATCTTTTCTGGACCCGATGCTGTTTGCCTTGCCCACTGTGACAGTGGATTTTCACTCACCAGTCCCTATGTGTACATATTGGTATGCAGTTGCTATGACTCAAGCTTACTTTAATAGTAGTAGCTTTGATGTTCTATGATACTACCTTTCTCTTGAAGACCTTGTAATTGACACAATCTATATGCTGGGGATTTTTAGGAAATCTGTACTTGGTTCCTATTATACGATATTACTTTTGGACTAATGGATGAGTAGCCTTGCCCCCACCACTGCTATATTGGTTTGATTATGCTGATATATGTACTGAACTCCACTTGAGTCCCATAATATTGCTAATTGATACTAGAGAACTATGTTTATTGTACTTTGGCTATTGCTTGTATGTTGTTTTGTGGTTGCTTACTTAATGTGTATGTAACTGTTTTGTGAACAATTCTGAAAAATCAATAAAAATCTTTATGGCAAAAAAGAAAGTTTCAAGTGTGTACAGTGAAAATTGGAGGAGTCGCTAAGGAAAATGCACTACGTATTGAGTGAAAATGCCTTAAAATGTTTGCTCCACTGAAATTGCAAGTCGAGGAAAAAAGTGACAGTTTGCAGTTTAAAGTTTGCCTTCTTGATGATCGCCGTGCAGGAATGCAGCTGAGAGACAGAGAGAGATAACTCATTTACATGGCATCGTGTGATTGGTCCCAGTGCACCTAAGCCCGAGTCTCAGAGGTGTGGAACCTTCGAGGAGGAGCAGCCAGCAGTGTGCAAGCAGCATGTAGTTTGTGCAGCAGCAGGAGGAACCGCTTACAGCAGAAGCACTTTTGAACTAGCAATTATTTTGGACTTTTTGCAGTAAAACTGGGCTCAACTTGGATTCTGATTGACTGGAGCATGATCGAGGCAATCACAGCTATGATCGGTGGAACCACCAGCCCGTTTCACCCCAGATGCCTTTCTTGAGTTGGCAGCAGGCCGTATTACCCTGACAATGGAAACCAGCTACTGCCTATAAGTACCCTGTGCAAAAGCAAATAACTGTGGTGCTAAAGGTAGAAAAACTGTACAAGAACTGTAAGAGCAAGTGCAGCAAAAATACTGAAAGAGAAAGTTTTGTGAATATTAAAATATTGGACTGTGTGTGTGTGAAAGTGCTGTTTTCAAGGAGAGTGAACTTTAAGACAAACGATACCTCTGATCCAAGTAATAGTCAATGTGATAAATTGAGAAAAAGTTAAGCGAATTTGTGCTTTGAGAAAATCAGTTGAAATGCAAAAGATCCAGCCAGAATCCTAGCAATTTTAAACTGAGTGTGATGAAACGTTGCAGTCCCCATGTTGGGGCATAGTCAGCAATATAAACAATGCAGCGCCATTTTATACCAGTGTTTTCAAATCCAAACAAAGTTTCAAATGGTTTTGCTAAGTGCTGTGGATACAAATGCAGCAGCCAGGCAACCTGTTAGTGAACTGTACCAGAGTTTTAAAGCCATATGTCAGAGTGATTGCAAAAGCGATAATTTGGGACTTGTGTGTTTAATCAGCACCAGCCGAGGTGGCTTTACCAAGCTATCCGATTAATGTGTGTGTAGTATGCCTAAAGCCAGGGAGAGATGTTTTGCCAATTCCACATTACACAGACTGCCGAAAGTGATTTGGGATGAGCAAGTCAGGTGGCACAATGGCAGCTAAAACAAAACACATCCGTTTAGCTCCAACTTGGACATTGGCTGGGGACCCTGTCGTATCAGAACAGCAGCAGGCTGGGTACAGTCAGGGAGACCCCATAGAGTTTGTCAAGGAGTTCTCGGACATTGTCTGTGTCGATGCTATGCAACGCCCAGAAGTTGAATGTTCCACGCCGCAGAGTGTGGAGTTGGACACTGCAGCTGCAGATCCTTGTGTGGAAGGCCCAAGCCCTAGTCTCATGGGAGAGTCCAAGGTGGAGGAAGCATGTTATTGGGAGGCCAATGCCTCTGAGGACAGTGGAGAATGGACAGTTTCGGGGGCTGGTGCAATCTCCAGCTCCAGTGCAGAATGTGTGGAAGAAGAAGAAGCTTCAATGGCTGAAGTGGGACCCAATGAGTCGTCATTGGCATTGGCGTCTATGGAACCTCCTGATGTCTGTAAGGAGGAAAGCTCTAGAGGTGTGCCCCTGAGTGCAGAGGTGGACTGCTTTTACTCTGCACTATGTGCTCAAAGCTGGCTCAACTAGGACTGGCCACTTCAAGCCGTGCTTCTGGTTTGGAGTTGGTCAAAAACAGCAAAGAAGAGAGAATTGTTTGTAGATGAGCTATGGCCGAGTATGGACCTTCATACCCTTTCTTCTCTCGCCAAATCTGGGAAGAAATTGAGAAAAACAGGCATGCCTGGTTGTGGGAGGAAGCTTGTGCCGACCTGCACCCTAGAATAAACAAGTGGGTCCAAATTAAAGTGTGTAATGAGAGACTGCAATTCTGGAAGCGTGGCAGGACCTTGCTAATTAGCTTTGTGAGAGTAGTGAACAAAGCTGGCCAAGAGACATTCTACAATGTTCCTATGGTGCGTCCAGATAGAGTAACAGTTTATGCCCTACATCCTGAGTGGTACTACTCCTGAATTAGGGCAATTCATATGAAATTGTGCCCACTTTCCAAAAGTGAATGCAGCCATGCCAACCCAGCAATCTGCTACCAAAGAGGCAGCAACCCAGGATGGAGGTGCCTTTCTTCTGGTGATCCAGGTTCGTCAGTCAGAGAAGATTTACAGTGTGGGTCCAGTAGGAGGTTGTGGAAGCATCTTATCCGAATATTTTATCTGTACAACAGCTGAAGCTCATCACGCCGCAGGTCCAGAGAGGTGATGTTGACATCGTTTTGTCGCCTAGAAACTGGTAAGACATTTTTTCATTTTAATTTGACTGTTTTCCTGCAATTGAGGATGTCCTTGGAACTTTATTCGCAACTGACTTTCCTGATTTGGACTATAGTGCTAGCAGGCCTTGTGCCTGTTCCAGAAGTGTGCTTCAGCAGGTCCTCAGGGAGACACTCTACTGGACTCTTTCCCTAGATTTTAACTTTCCAGCTCACACACAATGTTTTTGCAATGATTTTATGTTTTCTATTTTTTGTACTTTTGTAGAAAATCCATTAAAAAATGCTTTTGGCTCTTGTGCAGTATCCAGTGGGAGGGTTGTTTGGTCACTGTTTTCATTTCACAGGTTGTAGTTGTGTGCAGAAATGTGTTTTGCAGTGTTTTCTTTTGCAGGTGTTCCTGGAAAAAGACAAGAAGACCTAAAGAGGATTTTTTGGGACTCATTGGAGTCTTCTTTAGGATAGAATTGTTAGGCTTTGTGAAACTGTATGCTACGTCTAACCTTTTTTATTTTACAGGTGTGTTGGTGTGAAATGTTTTTTGGGTTTGGGCACCTGGTAGTTAGCATAGGTCAGATAGATTTTTTCCCTAGAGGGCTGGGGGGGGAGGCAGGTTGGTGGTCCTAACTCCGGATAGAGGGGCCACCAATGCTGTCTATTAGGACATGCTTCAGCCACTGGAATCCATAGATAGTACAGCAGTAGGATAGGAAGTGAAGTTTCTTCAGTGGGCCTCTGTCCTTTATTGTTACCTGCCTGTGACTAGCACATGGTAGAGGAGGACTTGTGCAATCTCCCCGTAGGGAGCACGGAGGTAGGATGGCCTAGTACCAGGCTGTGTACTGGCTGCGGACAACCAGTGGTCTGGTTGCGGTGAGTAACCACCCAGTCCCCTGGGATTACTAGAATCCTATCAGTATTAGTATTAGGAAGCTCATTAGGAGCTTCTTACACAATGGCCTTGTTTAGTCAGCTAGCCTGAGAGAAGAGTGATTATGTCATTCAGAACTCTTGCAGCAGCATAACCCTTTTGTGTGTGCAGTTGCTCTGGGGAGCTCAGAATGCTGAGTTAGTATGAGTAGTTGTAACTGAGTGGAGGTGAGAGTGGCAGAAGGTCTGCCAGTGGGCTCGGAGTTGAGGGCCCAGAACTTATCACCCTAGTGTGCAGTACCATTTCCAGCTTCCAGTAAAGTGGTGGAGACCATTCTACAGCAGGATTTCCTGATTTCTACTCCCAGTGAAGTGGCAGGAACTTCTTTTCCCAGGGGGTCCAAGGGGCAATCCCCTGAAGATCCTTTGTGTGTGTCAGCTACCTTGCAAAAGAACTTTTAATAAATTGTTTTGACATGCTACCCAGGGGAGATGCCTTTTTGCTGTTCCATGCCCAGTGGAAGGGACAACCAGTTTGTAAGTACTGTTTTGGGAGACAAGTTCTCCAAACATTTAAGGGAATCATTTCTGGGGTGTGTGTGCCCATAGATAAGGCTAGAACGCACCTGTCAGTGCCCCTAGTTCACCCAGAAGAGTGAAGTTCCTGCAACATGTTCACCCAGGAGAGTGAAGTTGTACTGTGATCACCCCAGTGAGTGACAGAAATGGAAAGTGTGGGATCTCTAGCATTTCAGTGGGGAATGGGGGTTTCAATGGTGTAACCCTGAAGGAATGGCAGAGACTGTTGGTTGGGGCAAAGGGTGGGAGGAACGGCATCTGGATGCTTACAAGGCAGGGCTAACTGCTTCATAAAGGGTGCCATTTTTTTTACCTGAGCAAAGACCAGTGCTGCAGGTCTAGGTGTGTGGCTGAGTTTCACTTAATTGCACCTATTTTTGAAGAAGAGTTCTGAGTGTGTGGCTTAGTTTCACAATATGTACACTCATGGGAGGAAATGTTCGGGTGCGTGGTCAGGTGTCCACTATGTGCACCATTTGGAAATGGGAAGAAGTTTTTGTGTGTTTGTGACAGGGTAGAATAGAACCCTGTCCCATTTGTTTTGGAGAAAGTGTGTAAATGCAAGGATCTGTATTCTTTCCTTTTCTGTCTCTTCTGTCTGGTTGCACAATCAAATCTGCCCGAGACCTTCGGACTTGATCAACCTGAACAGTCTCGCAGTCTTTTGCCTCTCACTGTCTCTCAGTTTTCTCTTGCTGTCTTTCTTCCTTGCATAGCTATATCTGCTAATATAAAATATATGAGAATCAGATTTTCTGTGTTTGTTAGCTGTGTCAGCAGTGGGGGAGCAGATCTCAGTTGGCAACCAGAGAAAGGAGAGCAGAGAGCTTCGTGGTCGCAGTCGGAGACCAGAGGAAGGAGAGCTAAGCTGTTTGGAGCTGAACTAGCAAGGGGTGCAGGTCGCAGTTTGGCGACTGAAGCAAGGATGGCCGGCCAACCGCAGACCGTGCTGTAGGATCAGGCCAATTGGAGAGAGGCACCAAGGTGGTAGGCTTTAAAAAAGCCAGCCAGACCGCAGAGCTGAGAGCTGTGTTTGTTAGCTGTGACGACAGTGGGGGAGTGGGTCTCAGTCAGTGCCCAGAGAAAGGAGAGTGGAGAGCTGTGCAGAGCTGTGGCTGCAGTTGGCAGCGGGGTCGCAGTCGGCAACCAGAGGAAGGAGAGCTGAGCTGTTTGGAGCTGAACTAGCAAGAGGCGCAGGTCACAGTTCGGTGACTGAAGCAAGTACAGCCGGCCAACCGCAGTCCGTGGTGTAGGATTAGGCCAATCAGGGAGAGAGGTGCCAAGGTGGTCAGGCTTTAAAAAGCCAGCCAGACCACAGAGCTGAGAGCTGTGTTTGTTCCCGTCCTCCCTTCCCTGACCCCTATTAAATATGGAGGGGAGGAGGAGCCATATATGAAGTGGAGGAGCTAACAGGTCACAAGTCTACAGGTGGAGGAGCTAACAGGTCACAGGTCTACAGGTCACTTGATCTTGGACTACTGATGCTGGAGGTGCTGGAGTCTTGGATTTGAATTTGGTGTCTTGGACTTGAACTGGGTGACTATGGTTATTAATTCTTGATACCTATGGTTCGCACATGCTTTATTATTTCTAAAAAGTCTTGACTGTGGGTTGGGACTGAGGAGGGGGTGAGGGTCAGGGGCCCCAAAATACATAAGGTGTGATTTAGGACAGTATCTGAGTATCATGGAAGAAATGGTAGGGCAGCAGTGAGTGGGATCAGGGGAGCAACAGAAATGGAGCAAGAAGGAGGGAGAGGTACCCCAGGGGTGTCACATCAGGATAAGGATAAAAAGGCCAGTAAGGTGGAGGGGACGGATGATGCTATCTCCACCGAAAGTGTGTGGTTAGCCCTCAAGGCCCTAAAGAAAGATAAATCTCCTGGGCCGGATGGCATTCATCCGAGAGTACTATGGGAATTGGCGGACATACTGGCTGCACCCCTGGCAGAGCTCTTCAACAGGTCGCTTGAGGTAGGGAGGGTACCTAGGGATTGGCGAGAGGCCCATGTGGTGCCAATCCATAAAGGGGTGTCGAGGGAAGTACCAGGTAACTATAGACCCATCAGTTTGACCTCAGTGGTGGGAAAATTAATGGAGCGTATACTAAAGGAACGATTGGGGGTGTACTTGGAGGAGGTGGGAGGTCTGGATAGTCGGCAACATGGGTTTGTGCCAGGTAGATGGTGTCAAACCAATCTTGTGGAGTTCTACGAATGGGTAACATCAGAACCGGACAGGGGAAAGCCTGTGGATGTATTATTCTTGGACTTCAGCAAGGCGTTTGACTCTGTCCCCACAATGGTCTGGTGGAGAAACTGATGGGGTTAGGAGTAGGCCCTTTGATGGTCAGATGGATTGAAAACTGGCTAGCTGGGTGCACCCAGAGAGTAGTGGTCGGTGGGGAGCACTTGAACCCTAGAGAGGTCGGTAGTGGGGTACCACAGGGCTCGGTCCTGGGTCTGATCCTGTTTAATGCATACATATTGGACATCAGGGAGGGTATAGGGTGTGAAATGAGTCTCTTCGCTGATAACTCCAAGATGGGAGCAGTAGTTGAGGGGGAAGAGGGGAGGTTGGCACTGCAAGGGGACCTGGACACACTGGAAAGCTGGGCTCACACATGGAAATTAAATTTCAATATCACCAAGTGCAAGGTGTTACATCTTGGGTGGGGAAACCCTAAACACAGGTACACCCTGGGAGGGGAGGCACTGGAGGCCTCAACAGGGGAAAAAGACCTAGGGGTTATGGTGGATGCATGTATGAATAACTCTGAGCAGTGCAGGAGAGCGCTAGCAAGGCAAACAGGATGTTGGGATGCATCGTAAGGGGGATCACCTCTAGGAGCAGGGAAGTGATTCTGCCGCTGTACAATGGACTGGTTAGACCACACCTTGAGTACTGTGTACAGTACTGGAGACCACACTTGAAGAGGTACATACAGCTCCTGGAGAGGGTACAGAGGAGGGCAACTAAGATGATACGAGGACTAGGGGATTTGATATGAGGGCAGACTTGAGGAGCTCTGCCTGTTTTCATTGGAGGAGAGGAGAGACAGGGGGGACATGATTGAGGTCTTCAAGTACCTCAAGGGAATAAATAGGGTAAACATGGAGGGGATCTTTAGACTAAAGCAGGGAGGTATCACCAGAGGGAATGGTTTGAAGTTGGAAGGTGGAAGGGTGAGGGGGGAAAAGAGGAGGAGGTCTTTCACTGAGAGGGTGGTGGACCCTTGGAATGCACTGCCTGGCGAGCTGGTTCAGAGATTCACAGTGGAGGGCTTCAAGAGAGGGTGGGACAGACACAGAAAGCAGATGTATCAGATGATGGCCTGGCCCAGGGGGGTGGGGATGGATGATAGGGGTTTCTGGAACACAAGAGGGGGAGGGCCTCAGCACCCAACTAGGGATCTGAGGTTCGAGCAGACTTGATAGACCGTAAGGCCTAATCTGCTGGCAATTAGTATGTTAGCACAGAGGGAGGGGTGACCAAGGGAGGGGGATCTTTGGCAGGGTGGTGGGGTGCAGTGGCTATGGAATGGCTATGATCCTAAATTGGGCCTGGAGGATGGGGGGGAGGGGTTGTATGATGTGTAAGCAGCTCACTCAGCTGAGGAAGGAAATGGTGAGGCTAAGGTGTGGGATAAATGGGGGGGTAAGCTGGGAAAAGGGGGTAGAGAGACAGGGACGGTATAAGCCAAGGAAGGAATGGAAAGGGCTGAGTGGATTCACTGGAGGATCAGATACACTGTTCCGGAAGTCAAGGGCTTGGGAGAGAGAGGATGGAAGGGGATCCAGAGGGGATAGACCAGAGGTGGTAACAGACAGCAGCAAGTCCAGAGCTGGGACAGGGATGTCCGAGACAGGAGGAAAGGAGTCAGTGGGAACTGACAGCAGGAGGTCTAGAGGCACAAAAATGACACCTGTAGTAAGAGAAAAGGGATCAGCCGGGGATCAGGAGGAGTGGAAGACAGTAGGCTCAGGAAAAGGCAGACAGATGCCCAGAATGAAGGATGACGTAGGTATAGGTGAAATGGGCCAGAGGATGGAAGTAACAAATAGTTTTGCTCCCCTAGGTATCCTAGTCAAGCACATTTTGGAGGAAGGGGTCTGGCAGGGGCCATCAGAGAAGGGGGCAGAGCGGCTGGGGGATGAGGGGGAAGATCTCAGGTGCAGTGGAAGGGGAGGATGCGGGGGCAGGCACATTGCATGCAGGGGAAGGGGTGGAGGAGGGGATGGGCACATTAGGGACACAACAGAGGGTGGCACTAGGGGAACTGTGGCTGGAAGAGCTGGAGTTGAGCTAATGGGAGGCTGCAAATGAACGGAAGGAAACCCTGCAGGGCAGGAGCTGCAGTAGGAGGCTGGGACATGCGCCGGGCAGGGTGCAGGAGAGGGGAAATATGCAGACAGGGCAGGTGGTGAGGAGGAAGACTTCCCCAAGTGGGGTACGGTGCTCAAAACCTTTTGCAAAGATGGGTGGGACAGGAACAGTTGGAAGGGGATCAAGCACAGTTGGCACAATCTCGCACAGTGATGCAGATGGGGGAAGGCCAGGAGCAGCTGGAGGGGGGGTCAGGTGAAGTTGGCTCATGCTCAAGCAGTGATGCAGGAGTGGTTTGCAGGGATGAAAGAAGCCAGGTGGACATACAAGGGATGAAGATGTACAGTGATGCAGACGGGGGAAGGCCAGGAGCAGATGGGGGGATCAGGTGAAGTTGGCTCATGCTCAAGCAGTGATACAGGAGGGTTTGCAGGGATGAAGGAAGCCAGGCGGAAGTACATGGATGAAAGAGGTATGGGGGGGGGGTCTGAGGAAAGGCTAAAGGGAGAGGGTGAAGAGGGACAGATGCTGGGTGTGGGTAAAAATCAGGATAGGTTAGGTGATGGGGAGCAAAAGATAAGCAGGGGCAGAAACCAAGTCAGGATGGAACATGAGGAGGAGTCCAAATGGAGCCAAACCCCACGACACAAAGTTAGAGGCCAAAAGGACACTCAGGAAGCAGGGGGCAGTAGGGTGGCACTCTTGGGGGACTCAATAATTGAGGGGCTAAAATGGGGAAGGAAGGTAGCAAAAAACAATGCAGTATGGGTACAGTGCATGCCAGGGATGATTGCGCTGGAGGCAAGGCATCATATTCCTTCCTGGGGTAAGCAGCAGGATGAAAGGACATATCTGGTGTTTCACCTGGGCACAAATGACTTGGAGGGGAACAGTCTGATGGAGGTACAGGCAAGGTTCGAGGAACTCACTTGATTCTGTAGGAGCAACACTGTTTTTCCTTCCATTTCCTTCTCTGAGGTGTTGCCAGTACCAACAGCGAGCACACGCAGAAAGGAGAAGATAAGGGCATTCAACAATTGACTACAAGGTTGGTGCAGTCGGATGGAGTTTGGCTGGATAGGTGACTGGGGCTCTACATGGGAAGAGGAGGGGCTATATGCCCATGACAGGCTGCACCTGAACTCTTCAGGGGCAGCTGCACTAAAAAGTAAACTTGGAGATTTCATGGCAAGGAAGTTCAATTTAAACTAAATGGGGGGGGGCTAAGGACGGGGCCATCCTTACATGAGGCAGAGCAGAGAGGCTATCAGCCTCCCCCCAAGTCACAACACTCATCAAGGGAACAGGTAGCAGCAGGGAAGGACGGGATGGGGATACATGTTGGAGGGCGTTAGTTGCAAGTGCCAGGAGCCTGGGGAACAAAATGGGAGAACTGGAGGCCACCATGATGGAGGAGAACATAGACATTGTAGCAGTGAGTGAGATTTGGTGGAACGAGCACCGCACCTGGGAGATGGTGATCACAGGGTATCGTTTGTTTAGGAAGGATCGGGAGGGGGGAGGGGGTGGGGTGGCATTATATGTCAGGGAAGGGACTGGGGCCATGGAAGGGCAGGATGAGGAGGGGGAAACAGAGATAATGTGGGTCACCCTAGACAGGGGACGGGGGAAAACCTGCGCATTGGGGTAGTCTATAGGCCTCCTATGCAGGGGGAGGAAGGGGACAGACACTTTGTGGAATCCGTAGCGAGGATGGCACAGAAAGGGGAAATTGTTCTAGTTGGGGACTTAAACCTTCCGGACATCAACTGGGAGGCCCAGACAGCAATCTCCACAAGGAGCAGGGGCATCTTAGAAGCTCTTCAGGGCATATTCCTGCAGCAAAGAGTGAGTGAGCCCACTAGGGGTGTAAAACTGTTGGATGTGGTCCTCACAAATGGGGACAGTGTAGAGGAGGTGGAGATGGGGGAAGAGCTTGGCACCAGTGACCACAGGGCTGTCAGGTTCAGGGTGAGAGCAGACAGGGTGAGGGTTAGGATGAGAACCAAGGTAATGGACTTCAGGAAGGCAGACTTTCATGGAATGAGGAAGGTAGTGAGGGAAGAAATGTTGAGGATAGGGGATGTACAGGGGGTGGAGGAATTATGGGTAGCCATCAAGAGAGGGGTATTTAAAGCCATGGACTTATGTATAAGAAGGGTAAGAAAGAATAGAAGACAGAAAAGATCTCTATGGTTCACTAGAGAGGTGGCGTTAGGGATCAAGGAGAAGACTAGAGCATTCAAGAGGTCCAGGAGGACACAAAAGGATGAGAACAGGGAAACCTACGGGAAAAAAGAAAGGAGGCAGGGCAAAAGATAAGGAGGGCTAAGGAGGCCACTGAGGAGAGGATAGCGAAGCAGGCAAGGAGGGGTTAGAAAACCTACTTTAGGTACGTTGGAGAAAAGAGGAGGCCACAGCATGGGATTGGGAGGATAAAGGGGGAAAGTGGAACATTACTGGAAGCGGATTTCAAAAAAGCAGAGGCATTAGTTATTTCGCCTCAATCTTCACGGAGGAAAGAGAGGGCAGGGGACCAGGACAGGCTGGGGAGGGTGACAGCCACAGGCAGGTGGGTGTAGCAGAATTCACAGCTGAAGGAGTAAGGGAAGAGCTGGGTAGACTTAGGGTGGACAAGGCAATGGGGCCTCATGGAATACACCCAAGGGTTCTAAAGGAGGTGAAGGATGAACTGGCGCCGCATCTGGCCAGGCTGTTTAACTTGTCCTTGATCACAGGGGTGGTGCCAATGGACTAGAAGAGGGCAGAGGTGGTCGCACTACATAAGGGAGGGCGGAAGGACGCGGTCAAAAACTACCGTCCTATTAGTCTTACCTCGGTAGTGGGGAAGGTAATGGAAACACTACTTAAGATCAGCTTGATAGAATACTTGGAGATGAATGGCATGCAGGATGACAGGCAGCATGGCTTCACCAAAGGAAGGTCCTGTCAGACTAACCTGACAGAGTTTTTTGATGGGGTGACACAGATAGTGGACCAGGGGGGAGGAGCAGTGGACGTGGCCTATCTGGATTTCAATAAGGCCTTCGACACCGTTCCGCATGGTGGAATGGAGCATAAGTTGGACAGACTAGGGGTGGACCTCAGGATCACCAGATGGGTGGAAAACTGGTTGAAGGGAAGGAGTCTGACGGTGGTGGTATATGGGACACATTCCAGGGAACCGGCGGTGACCAGTGGGGTGCCACAGGGGTCAGTGCTAGGACCAATACTTTTTAACATCTATTTTAGTGACCTAGCGGAGGGTCTGGAGGGACGGGTGTGCCTGTTTGCAGACGATACAATGGTCTGCAATAGGGTGGATTCACCTAGTGGGGTGCAAGCCATTAGGTGGGACCTGGAGAGGCTGGAGAGGTGGTCTGACACCTGGAAATTGAAGTTTAATGCACAAAAGTGCTCGCTGATGCACCTGGGGAGGAGGACTAGGAGGGAAACTTACTCCCTTGGGGGGGGTGATTAAGGAGAAGGAAACGGAAAGGGACCTGGGGATTATGGTATCTCATGACCTCAAGGTGGGTGGCCAGTGTAGCAGGGCGGTGGGAAAGGCAAATGGAAAGTTGGCCTGCATTGCAAAGGGTTTTAATAGCAGGAAGAGGGAGGTGCTAATGCCGTTATATAGAACCATAGTCAGGCCGCATCTGGAGTATGGGGGTGCAGTTCTGGAGGACTCACCTATGAAGAGATGTTGAGTTGATGGAAAGCGTACAGAGAAGGGCAATCAAAATGGTACGAGGGATGCAGGATGTACCCTATGAGAGAAGATTGAGAGGGCTGAATTTGTACCCTCTGGAGACTAGGAGGGAGAGGGGGGACATGATTGAGACCTTTAAGTATCTGAAGGGAATAAATAAGGTTGAGGGTGCTAGCTTGTTCAAATTTAAGAAGGGAGCAAACACGAGGAGACATAGCCTCAAACTGGAAGGTGGGCAATACAGAGGTAATGTCCGGGGCAGTTTTTCATGGAGAGGGTGGGGGAGGCCTGGAACAAGTTGCCGGAGGAGGTAGTGGCAGCTGAAACGGTGGAGAGGTTCAAGAGGGCTTGGGATAGAATTAAGGGGTTGGGAAAAGAGGGTGGAAGCATAACAGAAGGGGGGAGGTAGGGTGTTGGGCAGACTAGATGGGCCATGGGGCCTTTCTCCGCTGTCACATTTCTGTGTATCAATGTATGGAAATGTAGCTGATATTGGGATCACTTCTGTTTAGAAAATTGTGTCGTTGAAATGTTTATATTTATAATTTGAGATACTGTAAAAAGCTAAAGGTTACTTGGGTGCAAATGCCTGAGCCTTTTGCAAAGACTAGAGGTGCCTCAGGAAGTTCACAATGTTCTAGCAGCTCCAGAGACTGACAAAGAAAGGATGCTTGCAGAGAATGGGGGTTGGAAAAGATATAAAAACAGCTAAAGCTGAGCTGCAAGGTAATTTTTTTTTCCAAGAAAGATTTTTTCCAAGAGATTTTATTTTGCTACTGTAAATAGTTATTCTGATCAGGAATATTTTTTTTTATGCTACTGCAACTATAAATAAACAGTTTTGTGGAATTTTACAACTGCTTCTGGGTTTTCTCTATGCTTCCTGACCTGTGCCTTGATGACAAGTGTTCTCGATCTGTACTGCATGCAAAGAGAGTTTGTGAAATGTATCTGTCCTACCTTGACCGACCCATGGGGGTCCACTATCTGCTTTAGGTTAACATCTGTGAAATAAAGCTATACTGCACAATCCCAGTTCCTGTTCTGGACATTCTGATTCTTGTTTCTGGTGTTGGATTTACTGGGGCCCCCTCAGCAGTTTAGATCTAGCATATGCCTAGCAGCCTCCACTCTGGACCTGGACTGCAATTCTACAAAAGGTTCATGTGATTTGTTCTTGTAACGCAATCCCTCTTCCTCTAGAAATGAGCCTAGTATACATCCTAATGCCAAGGGTGGTACTAACCTTTTGAAAAGCAAATGGTATGCCAATATGTGAGTACCAGTGCCAGATTTTAATGGGGGTATGCTAACTTATTGTAAGTGACTGGGGGGGTTACAAAAAAATTCCTGGACCCCTGTTTATGATGATAAATAAAATCAAAAATCTGAATATAACTGGGTGAATTGCTGGTCTCTATTATTTATCTGAACAAAAAAAAATAAAGCATGTGGGGGATTCTTATATTTGTACAAAAGTCAGAATTCAGTGGAGTTCATATTTAAAAACAGCAAAAACTTTATAATAGGGGCAAAAAGATTGAAAAGGGCAATGAACACAAGCTGTCAGAAAGATTTCACAAAAGAACTGGGCGGTAAGTGAAATTGTCTGGATGGAGGATAGCCCAGGATTATAAAACAAGCATTTGTCAATGCCAAATGTTGGCTTGCTGGCATTGGCAGTGCAGGAGTTAGAGAGATGCATAATAGGAATGGCAGTGAAGTATTGAACTGACGCCAACCCCACCCTGCAGAGATTGACAGGCGTTGAGGGTGTGCCTTTGGGTCGTCGGCCAGAACGCTCATGCCATTTCACCTCATTGTACCCTGCAGAC
Organism: Neoceratodus forsteri; assembly: GCA_016271365.2. NCBI lineage: Eukaryota > Metazoa > Chordata > Ceratodontiformes > Ceratodontidae > Neoceratodus > Neoceratodus forsteri. The sequence goes on along the minus strand of CM057450.1, from coordinate 634,292,114 downwards.
ACTAATAGGTGTTGCAGTGTCTTGGGGTCTTATACTGATCCCATTCCATAATGAAATATGCTGAGATGGGTGCGATATAGGAGAATGGGGTGAACATTGGGGCCAAAGACCCCAAGGCACACCTCGATGCCTGTCACTGGCTGCAAGGTGGGGTGGAATGGCGTGAGCATTATGGCAGATGATCCCAAGTCATCTTCCCCGACGCCTGACAATCTCTACAGAGTAGGGCATTATGGTTGGAAACCCTAACGTCTGTTTGTTGGTATTTTCACTCCAAACTTTCAAAATGGGATTTTTCTGGCCCCACCTCATGAACAGTGGCACTATAATTTCGTTACTCAATCCCAAAAGGTGATTTTGCACAGCGATTGTGCCATTTGGCGCCAAAGGTGTTAAAACACATTTCTGGCAAGATGTGAAAAAAGACAGCTGTACTGTTCATGAGGTGGTGTGAAAAAATGGCAATGTTGAAAATCTGGAGTGAAAATTGGTGAAATTACGAACGTGCGTAGAAACTGTGCAATGCACGCCTGTAACGCAATCATTTTTTGGACTTTTTTCACCAAATTTTAAACATAGGCATTTTTGAACCTCTCCTCATGAGCAGTGGCACTATGATTTTGTTACTCTGTCCCAAAAGTTGATTTCCCACAGCGACCGTGCTATAGGTGTGAAAATACACTTCAGAAAGGATGTGAAAAATGACAACTATACTGTTCATAAGGAGGTATGAAAAATGGCAATTTTGAAAATCTGGAAAGAAAATATTAAAAATTGACGAAGTTACAGGCATGCGTAGAAACTGAGCATTGCATGCTCGTAACGCAGTCATTTTTTGGAATTTTTTTCACCACATTTGTAACATGGGCTTTTTGGGACCTCCTCTCATGAACAGTGGCACTGTTGTTTTGTTACTCTGTCTCAAAAGGTGATTCCGCACAGTGACTGTGAAATCACCTTTCAGGACCGAGCAACTAAATGACAGGGACATGTTCAAGAGATTGGGTCCCAAGAACCCCATGTTGAAAATTTGGGGCCACGAATCCAATAAATGGCTGACATATCAACCTAAGTTGAAACCCCCATTGCCTCCCATTATAAAGCTTACTCTCATTTCTTCAGTTTGCTGTTCGGCTTTGAAGAGTGCAGACGTGTCGGTTCAGAGAAGATGTGGCTCCTGACCTCCAGAGGGTAAATATGGGTGGGGGGGGGAGCTGCGGGGAGGTGGGTGCGCAGAGGGAGGGTGGAGATGGCGGAGGGGGACGAGAGAGACAACGGTGGACCGTTTTCTTGTTTGCACGGGAACAAAAGACCACAAAGGTTTTCTTTATTTACAGGTTACACACACACAAAAAAAAAGTAGGCACACTGGGGTGGGCTCCCAGTGCGCCACAATTTGGGGGACTGGGCACCTCAATGTCAGCAAAGTGTATAGATGGGGGCGCATCTGACACTGGGAGTGGGCATCCTGGTGTCGGAAAGGGGAAACTGTTTAACTAGGAAAGACACACTGAGAGGGGGGATGTATGCCAACATGGGGATTGTGCACCCCGATGTCAGCTTTCTGGGGATTGTGTGGCAGAATGGCAGGAGCCACCATATGTATTGAAATGTTTCACCAGGAAAGGCACGTAATGGATGCATGTCATCTGCTGCTGCAATGACGAACCTGTCTCTGACTGCAGCAGCAGATTCGTTTAAACTCTGTGGCTCTCTCTGAAACTACTGTCATCGTCAGCGTGCTCACTGGTTGGCCATTGAGGGAAGAATCCACTAAAGCATTCCCTGCATTCAACTCTGACACACCTCTGAAATGTGCTACTACCATAAGATTTTGTTTGCGCATGCCAACATGAAAAGGTACTCCATATAATCCGAGCCTAGATATAGTTCCTGTTGCAAAAATCCCATATTCTTCTCTTTGTAACAGTAGTAATGGTAATTTTTATTTATATTTGGCACCCTCAGTAGGTTATTGTACTCTGACTCTACCCTATTTTCACTGTTGTTTCCATCACAAACCCACTGCCATTTTTTTATGATCTGTCCTACATACTTTGAGCTTGGATTATATCTTGAGACGCGGGCGTGGCGGGTCTGCACACAACACAGATGTATCTTGAGCCAATATTACTATTTTGAACAGAAGTGCCCTGACTTTTAAACCTTGTACTAGACTTGCAAGGCATGCCGAGCATACCTCTCAACTGTCCCTCATTTTGCCTCAGAATTTTTCTCTGTCCCTCGTAAAAAAATTTTTTGATAGACCAGTGGGGATCATACCTCTCAACCTCATGAATCAGGGGCAAGGCTTAAAAAAATCGGGGACAAAGACCCCAAATCAGGGACACATCTTAAAAACGGGTACTATTCCCTCAGAAAACTGATAAAGGGATTTGTGTTAAGATGCATTTTCTGAAGAACAAATCTGTTACTTCAATGTTTGACATTATTTTAATCCCCACTGTTCTGTCACAAAAACACACATTTTACGAGGAATCGATAAAAGAGGTGGGGATTAAAATCACAAAATAATGTCAAACATTAAAGTTACAGCCTTCTTGTTCTTCAGAAACTGCAACTTAATCCAAATTCCCTTATTCCATCAGCTTTCTGAGGGAATAGTAACATTTACACGCTATGTCCCTGATCCATGTGGTAAGAGGTATGATGCCAAGTGAGAAAGGTGAATGCCTAGGCTTTCCGTCGAGGTGAACGCCTCTTTGCCAAAGCCAGTCGAAGGAGGGTGCATAACTGGAGAAGAGCTGCAAAAGAGGTACTCGACTGTTTCACAACAATCAGTTAAGAAGACTCTTTGATCTACCCATACCTCTCAATCTCCTGCCTCATAAATCAGGGACAAGGCTTAAAAAAATCAGGGACAAAGGACCAAAATCAGGGACACATCTTCAAAATTAGAGATATCCTCCCAGAAAGCTGGTAGAATATGGGGCTTAATGCAGAATGCATTTTCTAAAGAAGAATAAGTCTATAACTTTAATGCTTGACATTGTTTTGTGCTTACAGTCCCTACTGTTTAGCCACAAGAACACAAATTTTAGGAGGGACAGAGTACAATTTTGAGGCAAAATCAGGGACACTTGAGAGGTATGGATCATCTACCCATGTTTAGGTATATCGTTAGGTACACAAACAGCTCGATAACCGCCAGTCCCAGCCCGCCCTCAAAGGATCCCAGCCAGTGACGTCACTGTGCTCGGTGAACTATATGAGCCCGGCGTCACAGGAACGCATAAGAGCGTTTGGCCGTGGGACGGAGGCGCTTGCGTTACCCGGAAGGAAATCCAGGAGGTCGGAGCAGGGATGCAGAGCGGGCTTTGCTTAAATCCTAATCATTGTAGTCTGACACAAGGTTTGCAACGGGACTTGTTTTAAAACGAGATTATGTTTCTCTTTGTTTATCTATTCAGAAGATATGAAGAACGGTAACACATCGCCGAGAAATTACTGTCGTATCTAAACCTGTGTTCTTGGACTATAAGATTTGCAACTTTTCAGCTACTGCACAAAACTTTACAAACATGCTAGGACACACTTTGTATTTCAGAAAGAATACTGAGAATCATTTTGTTTTAGCTTTTAAAATAGTTGTTGAATTTAGAGCCCATGAGTGACTGGCAAATGAATTGCTTTTTGGGATCTTTATTTTCTCAAAAAATCAGTGAGACTAGGCCAACTATTTGTGCCTGTCACCAATGTATCAATAAAATTTCCGCAAAAATAAACGCATGGGGCGAATTACAATACATGACTGGTTGCCACGTGATTTCCCCCCCCCCGAATCCCACTTTGCACTAAATATCTCAGTTTGTACAAATATTTTGTGCAACCTCTCTTTGTGCCAAATTGTCATTGCAAAGGTGACATTTGATGCCTTTTTTTTTTTCTTCTATTTTTTTGCCTTGTCAGCTGCCATGTCCTCCTGCCCATGCCCTTTTTGCCCACCGTGAGAGTGGAGCCCTCTGGCATTCCAAAGCGCCAACAGCCTCTGCTCAGTATTTTTCTGGAATCCCCAACCATAACCCATTGCATATCCCAGGCTGGTAAGATGTCCCGGTTCCCCAAGCTGAGAGGAGGATACTTCACTCGATGGTCTAGGTGTGGGAGGAGTAGCTGGTGGGGTGCGGGAGGAGTTGGTAGGGCCCTACTGTGTTGAGGGGTGGCTGTGGGCGAAATTAAAAAAAAAAAATTGCATATCATGTACCATAGCGTACAACCTCGTGTAGTGAAATTGTGAATTTTACCGTGTGAATTGCTGCACTTTGCATCAAAATTTGCTACAGACTGTGAGTTGCATCCAGTTTTGTATTGGAATTGGCTGCAAGTGCTGTGAATTGTGTAATTTGCAAATGCTGTGTGTAGCGGTCAAATTCTCTGCAGTTTGCAGCATACCTGGGGTTGGGTGGCTTCATCTGTCTGGGGCTGCTGGGTTATTTCCTCCATAAAACCCTCTCTTATCCATTCCCAGGGTGTGGTCCCGAGGAGCAACCTGGCAAAGTGCTATGAGGGCCGTTGGAAGGGTGTGTGGGCCCTGCCTTACTTTTAGAACACCCCTTCCAGTCCCTCTGTTGACGTCTGATGCTTCCACATCATTTGGCAGGCGAGTGAGTTTCTGTTGACGTAAGGGTGCTTCAGAGGGGCTAGATATTCCTTTCTGCACAACATACGCTCCCCTTGGGCTGTCAGGTGGCAGTTGTGCAGTGGAAGGAGGTACTCTTCCTCCTCGAGGCAGGAGGCATTCTGAGTTTGTGCCAATTTTAAGTACAAAACAAATATGAACACACTAATTTGCACTAAGCTTTCAGGAAAACAATGTGTGAAAATGTACGATTTGACTGAATGAAATTGGATGTTTTAAAATAAGGAAAATCCCAGTGTCTTGCTACTTGTGTTTATTTATTATTATTTTATTTTATCTTTTTTCCTCCATACATACTTTTTCCTCCCAGGTGCGCTGGGGCAGAACTCCATCTCGCTCCTCTCGTCTGCCAGCCTGACTGCTCTGACCTTCCCCAAGACCCCCAATGAATTAGCCCCTCGTGGCGGGGCCAGGAAGGAAGCTGCCTCCCTCCCTGGAACACAATTCAAATCCGGGGAGGCCACGACGGTGGACTGGTGGAATGGTCGCGGTATCTCATAGAGCCCCCAGCTGACATTTTTTGCTTTTCTGTGCTCCTCCAGTGCACGTATGTGGGGGCACATGCACGCCTGCCAGCTGCTGGTCTTCCTGCCTGCAACGCCTCCTGGCCCCCACTATAGGGTGATTGACTGACGGGATGATGATCCTTCCCATCCTGAGAAAGAGCAGTCCTCTGGATGCTAAATCTTCTCTCACCGCTGTCAACTCCCGACGGCCCTGGCTTGTTCCCGAACCCGGGTTCGTGGTGTGGGGTGAGGTGAGGTGTTTCAGTCCTCAGCGCCACCAGACCGGGCCTAATTTATTTATTTGAAAAGTTTCACCAGGAAAGACATAATGAGCCAAAATAGCTAGTCCTGTGTCCTAGGGGGTGGAAGAAGGGGATTAAGTACAAAAGATTTTACTACAAAATATAAATTACAACAACCTACAGAGCAATAACTGCAAAGCGATAATCGAATAAAGATGTTTGTGAACTAGACAAACACTTGTAGAATAAATATTAATCTCAAAAGGCTAGGTTGGGAGGCGAGTCCCCAGGGACAGAGAGGACCGTTATATAGGTGAAGGCAGTAGGGGATGGTGCGAAGAGTGGGGAGCTTGCGGGAGAGGCAAATCATTTGTCCCTCTGAGGTGCAAAGCCCACAAGGGCCAGGCATGGTTGGGAGCACCTCCACCCATGTTCTGTTTTCCAGGCCTGCCAAGGAAAAGGGTAGGAGTGGGAAAAGGTGGGGAGAAGAAAAATGCAGACAGGAGGGAGGAAGTGGAATAGGAGGAGTGAACTTTGGGGGAAGAGTGAGTATAGTAGTGAGGGCTCAGTAGACAGTAGACTCTCTGGGATGCAAACCCCACAAGGGCCAGACACGACTGTGTGCACACCCAGCCCGAGTCTTGTGTTCTAGGCCTGCAACGGTTTGAAAAAAAGTAGGAGAGGGAAGGGTGGGAGTAGGAAGAAATGGACAGGATGGAGAAATTGGTAGGGCTGTGACAAGAGCAATTGACAGGAGGAAGAGGTGTGGCCATGGAGTAGAGAGAGATGATGAACGAGGATGGGGGGAGGGGGGGATGCAAAGATTTGACCCTCTGGGATGCAAATCCTACATCTTCGGTCCCATCAACATTTAAATGTTTTTTTTTTTTCCCCAAAAATGTCTCGACACATTTGTTTTCAAGAAACTTAATTTTGCTGCTTACCTTGTTTATTTAGGGTAGAGAAACGGGGTATGGGAATCGGGGTGATTGAATTTAAGGGGGCAGACTTCAACAGGATGGGGGAAATTTTAACTAGGCATCTGGTGGGAATTCAGCCAAGTATGGATGCTAGTCAAAAACGGGACATTATTAAAAAAGGGCCAGCGGAGGCTACTGGGACATGTACAAGGACATGAAGTAAGAAGGGAAGGGCAAAGAAGCCCAGCTGGTCGACGCAAGATCATGGAGGGGGTGAGGGCCAAGAGAAAAGCATTTCGGAGACTCAAGAAACCGGCAGGGGAAGATGACCAGGAGGAGTATACAGAGTCGTCCAGGGAGGTTACCAGGCTAGTCAGAGTGGCCAAGGCATCAAGAGAGCAGAGACTGGAACAGGATATTAAGGATGGAGAAAATAATTTCTTCAGGTACATAAGCGAGAAAAGGAAGAACAAAGACCAAATTATGAGGATTAGGAAGGATGGAGGGTGGGTGGAGAAGGGAGTGGATTAGGAGGCGCTAAATGTATACTTCTGTGCTCACAGAGGAGAAAGGGGGGCAGATGCCACAAGGGAGGGAGGGGTGGAGTGGGCTGTGGGGGAAGGGGGTGACTGCTGTAGGGATTACAGAGGAAAGGGTCCTAGAAGGATTAAGGGCCCCAAGGATGGACAAGGTACTGGGACCAGACAGCATTCACCCTAGGGTACATATAGAACTAGCAGAGATCCTGGCAGGACCACTGGCTGACCTGTTGAATATTTCCCTGGACACAGGATGCGTACTACAGGACTGGAGGATGGCCCATGTGGTGCCTAGTCACAAAAAAGGCCCTAAGGATGAACTGGGCAGCTACAGACCAGTGAACCTTGCGTCAGTTGTGGGTAAGATCATGGAGATGATCCTAAAAGAAAGGTTGGTTGGGGATGATTCAGGAAGGAAATCGGGTGAAATTTTTTTCACAGAACGGGTGGTAGACAATGGAATGCTCTGCCCGAGGAGGTGGTATCCTGTAGAACAGTGGGTGGTTTTAAGAGGAGAAGGGACAGAGTGGGGGGGGGGTAAATGATGAAGAGGGGGTGGGTGGGGCAGCTGCAAGTTGAGGGGCTAGCTGCACAATTGGGAAGACTTGATAAACCGTGAGGCCTGTTTCTGCTGGCATTTTCGTACATTCGTATTTATTTTTTCCATTCTCCCTAGTGGGGATCATAAAATATCCACATGATCCAAACAGAGGTAAATGTGTTCAGTCTTACCCGTCTTATTTAGTTATATATTGTTGACTGGGTAGGTGCTCCTAGTGGACCTTTCTTGGGCATGACCTGGGCCCAGTGGTGCAGTACAGAAATGGAGAATAAGTGGTTCATTGCTTAGAAACGCCATGGTGGGCCTAGCAATGAAGCAGGATTAAGAAAGTACTACGGTTAAACTATATGTAGTGCACAACAAGACAATGTCTGGAAAATAAAATAACAGATATGTTGATATTAACTGTCGTTCTAATTGATAACTTGCTTTTCTAAAAAATAAACCATGGTTGCATTCCTGTTTTTCGGGGGGGGGGGCCAGACTAAATGGGCCCCTGGGTCTCTCTTCTGCCATCATCATCTATGTTTCTGTGTTGCGCAAAGCTCAGAGTATTATACCTCTTTGTTTTTTAATCCTTGTGTTGCCTAATGGCCTTTCATGACTTCAGAGTAATTGAGCTCCTGCTGAATTACAAAAAAAAAAAAGACTATGCTGATTGCAACAAATCAAAGCCACCCTAAATTGTACCCTCTCAAAATACACAGTAATAAAGAAATGCAGTACTTGACATGGTCAGCAACTTTAAATACCTCAGGGTCTACCTGGACTGTTCTCTTTCTTATATTCTACATATAGACCACATAGCCAAGCAGGTAAATACCAGGATTGGCCAAATTTATCGACACAGATTCTGCCACAGTGATACTGCAGTAAAACTAGCAGTAAATGGCTCGATCATGTCAGTCATAGACTATGGTCTTGCAGTCTGTGGGGCCGGCACTGACACTGCCCTCAAGAGGGTCAGGGTTGCCCTCAACAAAGCCTGTAGGCTTGTCTTGGGAGCACACCGCTTAACCCACAGTTGTGAACTTTACTCAAGCACAGGATGGCTAAACCTGGAAAATTGGATCAAATACCAGGTCTGTCTGCTAGCAAATAAATCCGCTCTCTGCCTTTTACCCGTACCCCCTGGGATACAGAAGTGTCTCCGCTACAACACCAACCCTAGACAAACTAGGGGTACCTGCAATACTGTCTTTTGAATCCCATTTCATTGCATAACACAAGAGCAAAGGTCTTTCGAGTTTAGGGCCCCCTGTGGCTAAACCGTTGTTTTTATTTATTTTAGTCTTTGGTAACCGGGTAAAGCCCACTAGGCACAAGTGCCTGTTTACAGGGGCAACCTGGGAGCACTGGGTGGTTAAGTGACTTGCTCAGAGTTGCACAGTATGCAAGTGGAGGTTGTGAGAATCAAACCCAGGTCTGGTCTGCTGGATGTACCAAGCTCGTTCACAGCTCATTGCTCTAACCTCTAGGCTATACTGCCAGCCTGCCTTTTACTATGGAAATAGTCATGGAACCTAAAATTGACCCCTTTAAATCCAAACTGTTGGCATACCTTGTTGTACACAGCAAGTGTGACTGTGACAGTCAAACCTAATGCATAATCTCCCTAGCCACCTTCAGGAAGCACCATACCTAGCCACATTTCAGAAGGGACTGTGCACTCACTTCCTTAACCTTAGTCCTTGCTCCTGCACTGATGGCTAACTTACCTCACTCCTGCAGTCTGGCCACTCGCACACAACAAAAATAAAAATTTGTAGTCACTGCTAAATTGTGTCAATGTATCGTACATAACTGCTCCCCTCTAGGGAAATGGTATACTGTCTTTATAACCCTGTACCCTATCTTACACTGTATTACTTGTATGTACTTAATGCATCTAGTGCCCCAATTTTATCTGCCGCCCCTGTTGTATTCTGTAAATGTGATGTACCCTACTGCCCTCTTCCAAGAAAACTGTATATTGTCACTGTTATCATGTAGATGTCCTACACTGTTAATACCTGCCTGTATATGCAAACTATATGCAACTAACTCCGGGTCGCTCCTGAAAAAGGGATCTTTGGGGCCCAGTGGGCTTACCCGGTTAACAAAATTTAATAAATAATGCTACCAGGCTAATGACCCCCTACTCCACTAGTCAAGCACTTATTTCCCCTCTTCCCTGTATCCTAACACCCCCTGACTCAGTTTTCAATCTAGCACTTCTCTTTACTCCAACTTGCCCACCCCCATCAATTCCTTACTTCCATCTCTTCCAACAGAACCCTTTGGGTGGCTTCTGTATTAAATCTCCTACCACTACGCCTCTTACCAGCCCACCCCATGATTGTTTCCCCCCATAAGTTCACCCTCACTATCCCCCATGGTTTTTCTCCTCCTGACCTCTTTCCCCCTCACCGACGAAACCCCATATGTCGGGGTAGTCTTCCAGTCTTTTCACAACCCCTGGTGAACAACTCCCTCAGCGCTCCGCACTCCTCCTCTGGGGACAGAATATTCCCCCTCACCCCGAGGCAGTTTTTCCTGCTATAAAGCTCTAACCTTTTTGTATGATATTAAGTCGGAACAATGGCATCCGATGAAATTGTAGACCACTTTATTATTCTTGTATGTCATATGTTTGTGTTTTTTTTTTTTTGTTTTGTTTTTGAAAACTGTTATAATTGCTACTTCAGACTGGTTATGTCACTGAATTTGTTTTTTTACTGCAAACTGTTTACAAAGTTCCACATTATAAGGGTGCAAACAAGCTGTCTAGCTCAAAGGTCTTGAATCCGAGATATCAATAAATAAAAATAAAATGGAGTGTTTGATTTACGTATCGCTGGCTAGAATGATTTTTGGAAATGTACAACGTAGTTTATGTCCTTGCTTCGCTCTTCCATTGTTGGCACAATGCATCTGTGTTCTGCTTCAGAACCCCATGGTTGAGAGGGATCTCATAGATTTTTTTATAATGGTACTTGCCACCCCTGTGTAATTTGGACACACAGACGGAGTTTGCTAAAAGGCCAATATAGATGAAGCAATAACAGAACTGGAATCTGTATTTAAAAATAAAACAGCTTTTACTGGGGGAAAGGGAGACTTTCAGGTTCAACACCGTTCTTCTAATATAACATAAACCTTTTTTCTTTTTTGTTAACATAATGGATTTGGGTATGTTCGTGACATTCTTACTACTGTAGTTTTTTTCTGTTTGCTTTGATATAGTGATTTATTTTTGCGTTCCCTTGCTGATGTTGCCTGTTGCTAACTTGATATTCACTTCTATAATTATACATGAGCATGAGCTCAACTCATTCTGTGACTGGCCTCAATACTGGATGTTTGTTTGTTAGAAATGCCTGGCACAACAAACGGAAAGTGCCTCTCTTCTGATACCTGCCACCGGTTCAGTGTAGAAGAAAAAGTATCTGGAGACCAGCCACTCTGTTCATCATAAAAAAGTAGTTTTATTGTAATATTTTCTTTGTACACCATGATCCCTTGGGTATGCCCAACGTTTCATTTAACACTGGGCTTCCTGAGGGGCTTAGGATCTATTAGGGTATACAAATATGAGTATTACTATCCTACTAAAATAATTTTGATAAGATTTTTTTTTTTTGATGAAAAAACCTTTTTCATGATTGGGACAGTGCTAAAACTGACCACTATACATTTTAAGTGCCAAAGATCAATACCATTAAAAATGTGAAATGGAATACCATATTGTGTGAAGAACACCTGTGGACTTACTTTTATCATTAAGAACTAAATTAAACTTTCAAAATATTATTTACATAAATTCACACTCTTATCACAAATGTAAAATGATTCTTACCTTTTATTCCTGCCATTAGAACAACTAGGATTCAGTTTTCTGTTAGTCTGTAAATACAGTTCAGCTCATGTCACTCAGCCCATTTTAAATTCAATCACTTTCAGGTTATTGCTATATAATCTCGACCTAAGCTATAGCTAGGAATTTTACCCTAAATGGAGACTTGTATAGTGCATTACTAAGGCTGCCCTTCTGAAACAGATAACTGTCTAGTAGTGACTTGTTACATCTGGTTATTCTTTCTTGGTAGTATGTTTCTCTAATGTTTACTGGCCGTTTCATCATGGCCATCATACCTTAGTTGAAACCGCTAATGCTGTTTCTTTACAAGTTCTCTTTTGATAAAGACTAGCACTAAATCCTTAGTTAAAAACCAATAAATCCACATTTCAGATTCATTAGTCTGATACAGGTCATTGTTCCATTAGTTTAGTTTAAAAAAAAAAAAAAAAAAAAAAAAAAACTTTCTTTCCACAATGCAGCCTGCACAGGGTGAAGCATCCTAGTTGTAAATGCTGTTCTACGAATAAACCAATGCCTTATTTTCTGTCAGTATACATAGCCCTACAGATTACTGTATGTACTTTTCACAATTCCAGCAGTTCAGATGTTGCAAAATACATATTGACGCTTACTTCTAGCATCAGATTATAACTTTTTTAACCGAAACAAGTTACAGCCACTTGCAGTCTGTGCTTAGTTTCATTTTAGACCGCCCAGGGCTGCCATTCCAAACTTCCCTTCACTCTGGGATTTCTAGCATTACAGTGCTCATTTCTAACAGTGGAATGCATAGTTATTTGTTTAAACATGGGGAACTCCCCTGCAATGCAGAGTAATGGCATCAACTTTTTATGTTGTCTTGCGTGTGCTCAAGCAACATCTTTTAGTAGGAGAAGTGCAGAGGTGTGTCACTGTTGGCGAATGCAGGGCATGCTTTAGAAGGTGCATCCCTCATTCTCCAATGAGCCAGCATGCTAGCGCTGACGCAAGTATTATGCGAAGTAACAGCAACTTGAGAGAAATGTGCCGCTGCAATTAGAGACAAGCTTGTCATGTAGCGACACAGATGACACGCCTCCCGTACGTGCCTTTCCTGGTGAAACATTTCAATAAACATGGCGGCGCCTGCCGTCTGCCACACAATCCCAAAAGAAGGCTGACATCGGGGGAGCAATCACCGTGTCGGCATGTCCGCCACCTTCCCCCCCCCCCACATTGTGTGGCACACTGGGAGCCCACCCCAGTGTGCTGCCGCTCACAGAAAGCCGACCATGTCGGCATATTCCTGTCCCACCTCCATTGTATGGCACACTGGGAGCCCACTCCAGTGTGCCCAACATCTGTTTTGTCACCTGTAAGGAAAGGAAAGAAAAAACAGTCCTGCGAGGTCTGTTATTTTTCTTTTCTTTTTTTTTTTGTACCTGGAAAGAAAGAAAGAAAATGATCCGTTGTCTGTGGTGCCTCCCCTCCTCCAACCCGCACCTACTCTCTGCGAACCTCACCCCATACTTGCCTCCGGAGGTCTGGTGCTGTGATCTTCGGTGGAGCAGGAACACATCTGCACTCTTCAAAGCCAAACTGCAAAATGAAGACAAGCTGTATAATGGCATAAATGGGGGTGTCAACTTGGTGGATATCTCGCCGCTTTTTTTTTTTTTTTTTTTGAATTTGGCTCCAAATTTTCAACATGGGGTTCTTGGGATCCCACCTCATGAACACATGCACTGTCATCTAGGGTCGAAAGAAGTTTTTCAGCCACTGTTCAGCAGGGCTAGTGACTGAGAAAATCCACTGGCCCCACAGACATTTTCACTGGCCCAATTTGTATACATACCGAAGTGTTGCCTTCTCCAGTACAAGCCTGCAGTTAGTTAACTGAAAATCTTACGAGCCCGATACAAAATCTACCAGCATTTGGCTAGTGGGCCGGTGTCAGTTTCAACCCTTGTCATCTTGTTATTCGGTCCCAAAAGGTCATTTCGCGGTCACTGTACAGAATCTCCTTTCGGGACCAGTTAACGAAATGACCGTGCCACTGTTCATGAGGTGGGTCCCAAAAAGCCTAGGTTGCAAATTTGGTGAAAAAATTCACAAAAAAATAAGTGTGCATTGTGCAGTTTCCACGCACGCTCATAACTTTGACAATTTTTAATATTTTCAGTCCAGATTTTCAACATTGCCATTTTTTTCACACCTCCTTATGAACAGTACAGCTGTCATTTTTCACATCCTGCCCGAAATATGCTTTCACACATGTGGCGCACAATGGCGCGGCCGCTGTGGGAAATCAACGTTTGGGACAGATTAACAAAATCACAGTGACACTGTTCATGAGCGGAGGTCCCAGAATGCCTATGTTGAAAATTTGGTTAAAAAAAATTCCAAAAAATAATTGCATTACGGGTGTTCGTTGCACAGTTTCTATGCACACTCGTGACTTCAATTTTTCATGTTTTCACTCCAGATTTTCAACATTGCCGTTTTTTCATACCTCCTTATGAACAGTACAGCTGTCATTCTTCACGTCTTGCCTGAAATGTGTTTTCACACCTGTGACTCCAAATGGCGCAGTCGCTGTGCAAAATCACCTTTCAGCTAACTAAGGCCCTGTCCACACTACACCGCTCCGGCCCGGTAACGGATGCAATCTGTTACGGCCGGGGAGCAGTGCAGTGAGTCCACATTGCGGCGGTGTCCGTTATGGTACCGGTACCGCCGGTCCACGTAGGGGTGTCGGGCGACCGCTACGGTGGCACCGGTTCCAGGATGCAGCTTGCGCTTGCGCATGGCCCTGCAGGTAAATATACCACGCTACCACATTACCTGCACGTTATCGAGAGTGTAACTGTTTATAATCATTGTTGAAACCACCTCGAGTGTGGTTTCAACAACGGTTACTGAAAAAGCCTTCTGTAACGTTACAGGTGTAAATGCAAACCGTCTGCGGTAACGGTTTGGGCACTCTGTAATGTTACAGAGGCGTAGTCGGACAGGGCCTAGCTGATAGTACCGCTGTTCATGAGGTGGGTCACAAAAAAAACTCATGTTGGAAAATTTGGAGTGAAAATGCCAACAAACGCCCGGGACTTCCAACCGTAACGCCCCACCCTGTAGAGACTGACGGGCATCAGGGGTGTGACTTGGGATTGTCTGCTGTAATGCTCACACCATTCCACCCCCACACCCACCCTGCAGCCAGTGACAGGTATTGAGGTGTGCCTTGGACTCTTCGGCCCCAAAGTTCACTCCATTCTCCTATACTGCACCCATCTCGGCGTATTTCCTTATGGAATGGGGTGAGCATAAGGCTCGAAGACCCCAAGGCACAACGCGACACTTATTGGTGTCGGTAGGGTGAGGTGAAATGGCATTAGTGTTGTGGTCGATGATCAAAGGCACACCCCAATGCCTGTCAGTCTCTGCAGGGTGGGGGTGGAGTTGGCGCCGTTCAATACTTCACTGCCATTCCTATTCTGCATCTCTCTAACTCCTGCAGTATTATTGCCGATGCCAGCAAGACGACATTCGGCATTGACAAATGCTTATTTATTTTACACTGGCAAACCTTTTTTTAAGTTTTCTTTCTCTTACCTTACCTCAGCTCAATAGCATGTGGTGCAGTTTCGATTCAAGTGTGTCTTGTGCTGGTCGCTTGTTTATGATGCTCTTTTATGTGCCCTGGTTCAAGGGGATTGGCCTGTGGTGGCCACGCCCACCAGACCACCCCACTGATGTTGTAGGCAGCCTGACTGACGACCCTGATGACCACAAACTGTTGGCTGCTTTTCAGCTAAAAGGAAAGAGAAAGCAGTGGGCCTCCTTTTCCCCAATAAAGCGCTCCTCTTTCCAACATTACCACTTGGTTTTGTAAGGATAGTTTTTTAGTGAGCAACTCAAAACTGGTGGCAATGCTATGTGTATATTTCAAAAGCATTGTGTATATTTGGATTCATTTAGTAACCATGTCCTGTCTTGCTCTACTGTTGTAGCTAAATTTACAGCTACTGTAACTAAAGTTAAAACCTACAAATTTCTTTTCAAGACTTGCAGAGGGGGTGTCGGATGAGGTTTTGGTGGGGTGCAAAGACGACTGGATGTTAAGTCACAAGGTGGGGTGGGAGGTCACATTCTCAATTTCCTTTTTCCCTTAGATAGATTCCAGTTATTGTTGCTGCAGCTTACCGCTGTATTACTACCACAATGTTTTGTGATCCTCACTGTCATGAGTTCGCTGATTAGAACAGTACTACAAGCGCGCTGACCAATTTTCGTCATCTTTCATGCCAAGTCTGTCTTCTGTTGCATTTAGAGTGTATATCCAGTACATCTCCTGCCTTTCCGAGCTTTTGTTCCAGTCTTCCCCACCCCGATGTGGTTTCTCCACTATTTCTATGCCCCAAAACTTTAAGGCGGCAGCATTGTGATTTCCACTAGTGAAATGAATTGCTATTGGACTTTTTTCTGCTTTTGTCCTTATTTTGCTCTTATGTTCAGTTATTCTGTTCTTGAGGGGGCATGTGGTTTTCCCAACATAATATTTGGAGCAGGGGCATGTTAGAACATACACCTCATGGTGTGAGTCACAGGTCATGGGTGAGTTAATTCTGTACTTAGAATTACCTTTTGGGTGAGAAATCTGTGTTTTTAGAGGTGTTGCTGCAGTGAGCACATCTACCACAGGGTACCATGCCATTTTCTAATGGCACCAAAAGTAATTGTTCACCAGGTCTTTTGTTAACAGTTTCAATTGTGAATGCACAAGTCTGTCTTTTAAAGTTTTTGCTTATTTTAGATGCCACCATTGATCTGTTTCTGAACTCTGGAACACCTGTGGGTGCTAATGTTTCCCAGTGGGAGTTCACCATGTCTGTGATTTTTGTCAATGAAAAGTATCCTAAGAACACACTATTCTCCCTTCAGATTTGCGTGAACTAGTTTCTGTCTCACTGTCCATTGGTGTTGTCACCCTAACTGTTCCCTGTTGTGCCGTATTTCTTGCTTTTGCTACAACTTGTTTTTGATATCCCCTCGCTCTAAATCTACATGACATGTTTGCATATTCCTGTTTTCTCACCGCAGGCTCACTGCAGGCGCGGTTCACCCTGAGCATCTGTGAAAAGGGTATGCTGTCCTTTAGTCTTTGTGGATGGAAGCTGTCAGTATGCAAAAGCGTGTTCCTGTCAGTAGGTTTACAGAATATTCTAGTGCAGTATTTCCTCTGATTCTTGTAAATGAGTAAGTCATAAAAAGGCCAACTCCTGTGTACTGGCTGTCATTGTGAACTGTAAGTTGTTGCTTAAGTGGTTAACGTGTTTGAAAATCCTGCAGTTTTCCTTCAGTGCCAGACCAGAAAAATAGAATATCATCAATAAAACGTCTGTAGGAGTGTGTACCTTTTTTTTTTTTTTTTTAAATATGGATTGTCCATTGGATTTAAGATATATGGAGTTTCAAACTGGTCCATGTACATGTTGGTATATGTAGGTGCAAACATACTGCCCATTGCTGATCCTTTTTATTTTATTTATTTTTTTTGCTAATATCTATCCTCAAACCTGAAGTAGTTCTCATACAGGACCATACTTGATAGTTCAATGAGGAAGTTGATAGAGGGCATATTTGTATCTAGTACTCCTTTCTAAGCCTACCTGAAGGCATTCTAGGCCCTCCTCGTGAGGAATCTAGGTGTAGAGGTCCTTAATGTCCATTGTGCATAATATCCATTTGTTACTGTCTTCTGTGTAGTTGAGTGTCTATTAGTATAAGGATGTCCTCTGTCCTTGGTATAACTTTGCATCACTAAAACTAATGGCGGGGCAAAATGATTAACAAAACCAGATTACAGTTATAGAACTGAGTCCTTCCCTGAGACTGTCGGTCTTCCTGATGGGGTTGGCTGCATCCTTATGAACTTTAGGTATTGCATTAAAACACCAGCATTATAGGAAAGGGAACTATAAGTCCTTTTGCTACTTTTTAACTTGCTTCAAATCCTTCTAGTAAGCTTTTTATGCTTGCTGCTACCTAGGAGTAGGATCCTGATTCAAAAGTTCATAGTTCTTTTCTGCTAGTAACAAACTGACACATCTCAACATACTTTTCTCAGGCCATAACCACTATTCCACCCCCTTTGTCAGCTTCCTTAATGACTATTGATTCATTCTTTTCAAGTGCCCTCAAGACCTTATTCTCTTGTGTAAGATTATACCTGGGTTCTGAGGATGTTGGATTCTTAAATAGCTCCTTAACATCCATGGTAACTTGAAGCGACAACAACCTCTACACTATGACGCTGACCTTTTGGGGTGTTAAACTTTGATTTAAAATTAGTAGCTGTTCTAATCTCCCTTTGTTGTGGATCTTGCAGAGCTTCCAAATGAAACCCCTCTCCCTCCATCTTGCGCGCGCTCTCTCTGTCTCTCCTAAAGAACCACTGTAGGTCTGCCATACACAATTAACTTTTTGATATGGAGCAAATGAGAGTTCTTTGCTCAAAACTGCCATACCTATGTCTGATAATTCTTCGTCACTCAGATTGGACACTGCTGTATCGGTCTGCCCTGTTCCCACCCCTTTTCCCCCTACCCAACTGCCTCCTCTCCCTCTGGTTCTTGATCTGAGTAGCCTTGACCTTGTTCTGGCACAGGGCCCTGTGCCATGGTATAATATCTGGGTCGTCTTTCTTCCTGACGACGGGATGGGGGCTCCTCGCCTGCTTGCTCCCTTTGAAAAACATCTCTGTTATGTCCTTGTCTATTGTATGGTGGTCTGTCTGTTCATCTGCCGTAGCTACCAGAACTATCGGAATCGGTGTCCTCCCTATAATTCCTATAAGGTGGAATCTCTTTCCATGTATACACTTTGTTTAGCCTGTAGTCATTTGTATCCCTCTTGAATTTGATTTTCTTCAGTTCGTCCTCAAATGTTTGAAGCCGTTTTTTTTTATTTCCTCTAAAGTTTTTTTTTGAACTGTTCCTCCTCAGTTCAGTGCAGGTAATTAAGCTAGCCCACAGGAAGTGTGTGTGTGTGTGTGTGTGTGTGTAATGCACGTGTACGTGCAGTATGCATGACTATACATACATACATACAAAATGTATGTTTGGGGATAAATAACAGTATAAAAATGATATCTTAGCTGCCCAGTGAAGATAACATTATCTCCACATACGTTCTATCGTCGTCATGATGAAAGTGAAAGTTTTCACTTTTCATCATCTGGCTGTCTCTTTCCTGTCTCACTGTACAAACAGACCCCCCAAAACACACATCTCTCAGATCTGGTTGATCCTGCCTACATCTTTAAACAAATAATTATTTTAAAAATATCTGGTTGGTCATGCTGCATTACAGTTGGATGTGGATAAAACAATCCAGTATACAGTCAAATGTAGCGTGACCAAGCGCTAGAAGATTCAAATCTGAAGTACTGTCAGAAAGTGTTAATTCTGCAGCCTGTGCTGTAAACTGTAGAAAGGTGTTCCCCTTTGTTAATATTGCCTCTATTTTAGGAAAAGAAGCTGCCGACATTACTGAGGGAAGAGTGAGCGAGTTGGCAGCTGGGGAACCTGAACAAGCGCGGCGTCAGTTGCCATAGCAAGACTGCTCGCGCTTTGTCTGGTATTCCTGCTGATCACTGCTTCCTCTCAGTACTGTCGGCAGCTTTTTGAGGAAATAGGGCTAAAATAAGAAAACCAAAACACTTTTCTGAGTGTGGCAGTGCTGACTCTCTCATTGTAAAAATCAGACACTGCCTCAGGTTTTCATGTGTATAGCGCTCGTCGATGCTACACTTCCGGGGAATAGCTGCTTGGTCACACTATGTTCCATGAAGAAGTAGATAAACAGAAGTTGCAGGATCAACCAGATATGTTTGTTTACCAAGTATTTTTTTTAACATACAGGCAAGATCAACCAGATATGATTTATTAAACACCTTTACAGTGCCAAGATCAGACTTTTTTTTTAACATTTAGTATATGTAATCTGTTGGATTGGTGATGGTGTGGGGGGAGGGGGTATGAAGAGTTGTTTGGGTAATCTAGAACATGCTTTTTTTTTTTTAAATAACATATGCCATCTGTTGTGTTACAACAGATATGCACAATTGAGATGAAATAGCCATTATTTCTATATGAGGGATTGTATCAAGGGGCCATTTGGGGGTTGTGTTGAGTGGGGCCCAAAGCATACATTGTACAAACAGAACACAACATGGCCTGACTGAAGATATCATATTTATCTTCACTCGAGGCCAGTGACATCATGATATCTCACTCGTGGCTTCGCCTCTCGTGAAGATAAATATATCTTCAGTCAGGCTGTATATGTATATGTATATCAATCGATCAGTCAAGTCTTTATTTAACCAGGCGTTCATCGTTGAGCAGAAGCTCATTTGGAAGATGGACCTGGGTGGAGCATGAACAATTGTATATACAGGTCAACACAGGTATTTACAAGGCAATACAGATAATACTCTTTACAGAGAGAAAGAAAAAAAGTTCATATGTACATAGAATTATACAGATATTGTACAGATTACACGGTATTTACATACATAGAAGTGTCTATAGGACGATAAAGCAGGTTATCTAAGGTTGCAGGAGGAAGTAAGGAAGAAAAAATAAAATATACACCAGGTAGAGGTGAAGGTAGGGGGAAGAGAGGAGGAAGTAGGGGAGAAAGGCTAGGAGGCACGTGCACAGAAAGGAGTTGGTAAAGCTGGATGTAGAGAAGGTGGATGGAGAAAAGGAGTATGTGTGAGCCCCGGGATTGAATGCTATAAAGTACGGGGCATGGTAGGATGTCACAACCCAGGGTAGTGCGCTCCTGTCCGAGGTTGGGAAAGGAAGAATAAGGGGATGGATGGGCCTAGTGTTGATAAGACAGGGGGATAAGAGAGAGAACAATTAGGCTGGTGAGGAGCAAGCTGGGGGGGTCAGTACTTAAAATTGGGTCTAGGCATGGCTATATACCAGTACTGGGTCTGAGTGGGTGAAGCAGTTACATACTTCTCTGATTGTACGGAAATAAAGCATCTTGAAAGCATTTATACCGATTAGAGTGCTTAATTTGAGGGTTTTTTGTAGATCGCTCCATAAGGTAGGTAGCACGACGCTTATGGCTGCCCTGCCGAAGTGGGATTTTGCTTTGGGTACTTTAATAGCTGAGTAACTTCTAACGCGATTTCCCAATTATACTGGGGTGAAGACAGCAGGAGATATAATAAGGCAGCTTATTAGAGATGGCTCTATAGGTCCAGAGAGCAGCGTTTCTGTGGCGCCTGAACTTTAGTGATGTCCATCCCACTGCCGCTATAGGGTGCAGTGATGTGTTCGAAGGGGAGTCCCGTTATAAACCTCAGTGCTCGATGGTAGAGTGTGTCCAGTTTAGCCATGTAAGAGTTGGGGCATTGGCTGTAGAGGAAGTCAGCGTAATCAACCAATGATAGGAAAATGGATTGGACCAGTTGTTTCTTGGCATCTCTGGTGAGAAATTGGCTGATTCTAAAAAACAGTTCAAGCCTTTGCCGAAGTCGTTTTAGCAAGTCCTCGATATGTTCAATGAAGGAGAGTCTTTGGTCTATCCAAACTCCCAGATACTTGAATTTTGTAACAAATTCTAGTTTTTCACCTAGAACTGTGGTCTTTTGGGGAACTGTCCCACTGGACACAGGGTTAGCTGTACGGATAAAAGGAGAGAGGACCATCGCTTTAGTTTTTTTGGCATTAAGGAGTAGCTTTTTGGAGGAGTTGGCTTTGCAAAAGGTTGAATTCTGACTGTAGGTCATTGCAGGCAGCTTCAGGTGTTGGGCGACTGCAGAGAGATCTTATCATCTGCAAACAGATGGATGTTGGCTTCTTTTATACAGTAGTCGATGTTATTAATGTAGATTGCAAAAGTAAGGGCCCTAATATAGAACCTGAGGTACCCTCTTTGCAGAGTTTTTAAGGGGACAGGCCTCCTTCGTTTAATCTTGTTGAAGGCGCCTGTAAGATGGTCAGTGAACCAACGCAGAGAGGAGGGGTCCACACCTATGGTTTGAAGGGCGGAGAGGAGCTGACTATGGTCGATGGTGTCGAAAGCCTTGCTTAGATCAAGGAAAACAGCACAAATAAAGTTTTTGCTCTCAAGATTACGCTGCCAGTCGTTAGTAACTTTGGCGAGGGCTGAGATAGTGCTATGTTTAGCTCTGAATCGGACTGCATAGGATTTAGCAGTTCCCTAGACTCAAGGTGAGTCCTCAGCTGTGCATTTACAATTTTCTCTAGGAGCTTGGACAGGACCGGAAGGAGGAAATTGGCCTGTAGTTATTGAGATCGCCACGGTCACCTGATTTGAACAGTGGTATGACATGTGCGGTCTTCCATAGGTGGTAAGGTGCCCTGAGACAGGATAAGTTAAAAAGGTGGGTGACTGGATATTGCTAGCATGCGTTGTAGGCAATTTTAGGAAGTAAGGGTCAAGGGAGTCGACCCCAGCACTTTTCTAGTATCCAACTGAAGCAAGAGGTCCTCACCTCTTTCAGTGTGGCAGGTTGAAGTGAGAAAGGCGTATAGCTATCGGAGTTTCAGGCAGTTGGCTGGCAGTCTGGGAGCGAGAGTATGTTTGCAGGAGTTATCAAATGCCATGCCTGCAGTAGCAAAGTGGTTATTGAATGTGTCAAGTATATCCATCTTTTCGGTTATAGTCAAGTTGCCAGAGGTAATCTTGGTCGGGAGTGAATTTCCTGGGGTGGCCTAGCAGATCACTGATTGTGTTCCAGAGCTTGATTGGGCTCTTTGTGGCAGAGTCGAGTTCAGATTTGAAGAAGGTGGTCTCGATTCTCTGATTGTTTTGGTACATAAATTCTCAGTCTCCTGAACTGGTTCCAATCCTCTGCAGTGTTCAGTCTGCGTGCTTTTTTCCAGAGCTTATCTCTTTCTAGAAGCAAGGACTTGATCTGAGGGGTGAACCATTTACAGGTTTTGGTCCTAGTTCGAACTTTAATCAGGGGAGCATACTTATTAAGAGCCCTTGATAGAATGTGTGTGTGTGTGTGTGTGTGTGTGTGTATGTATGTATGTATGTATGTATGTATGTGCATGTACACCACTATCCCCTGATGTCTGTAATGAACTCTGGCAAAGAAATGAATGTTCCTTTTTTTTTTTTTTTTTAATTTACAAAAAATACAGCAAACTAACACTACAGACACAACCTTTATCACATGCAGTACTCAGTTATGCATGCGTACCTTACCCTACAGTTTGAAGTAAAATGTCTTGAGTATGTATCTAAAAATTAAAATAACTAGCAATTGCTCTTCTTATCACAGTATCATAGAATCATAGAAATCTGGTGGCAGAAAAGGGCACTCTTGGCCCATCAAATCTGCGCCCCCCCCACTTGTCTCATTTGTCCCGAGATCTCCCACTCCATCCACTATTCAACCCCTTGTGTCAAGTTCCCTGCCCTCTTAAATCCTTCCACTGTTTCGGCTCCCCTGCCCACCTCTTCCGGCAGACTGTTCCAGGAATCCATCACCCTGTCAGTGAAGCAACGCCTCCTCACATTGCCCCTAAACCTTCCTCCTTCTATACGTAGACTGACCCCTAGTTCTAGCACTTATTTTTCTTGTAAATAAGCTCCCCTTTACCGTATTAATCCCCTTCACGTATTTAACCGTTTCTATCATGTCCCGCCTCTTCCTTCCAGCCCCCTGCTGGTACAGATACAACTCCCTCAATCTCTCCTCATAGGGGGCTTCCCATGCATACCGTGCACCATTTTGGTTGCCCGTCTCTGAACCCTTTCAATCCCATCTATGTCCTTGCGTAGGTGAGGTCTCCAGAACTGGACCCTGAACTCCAGGTGAGGCCTCACCAAGGATTTATAGAGGGGCATCACCACCTCCCTCCTCCTGCTTGTTATACCCTTCCCTATGCACACTAGCATTCTATTTGCTTTGCCCACCACCTTGCTGCATTGATTCCCCACCTTAAGGTTATTTGAAATTAAAATTCCCAGATCCCTTTCCTGCTCAGTTGCTTTAAACCCCCCCCCCCAGTGTGTAAGTGGCTTGTGCGTTATTACATCCCATGTGCGTTACTGTACATTTTTTGGCACTGAATTTCAGCTGCCAAGTTTCTGACCACCCCTCCAGTATCCTTGGATCCTCCCTCTTTGCCTCCCCCCCCCCCGGGTGTCCACCCTACTGCAGATCTTCGTATCATCTGCAAATAGTCAGACCTTCCCCTGCAGTCCCTCCGCTGTGTCGCTGATATAGATATTAAAAAGGATGGGGCCCGTTGGCGCAGCGGTTGGATTTCCGCATGTGGCGCCGGCGACCCGGGTTCGAAACGGACCAGGGTCGCTGGAGGGCCGGCAGGGGAAGGATAGACACCAAGGACTGCTCTCATTCTCCGGGGGGGAAGTGCCTGAGCATTGACCCCTGGCAGAGGCCAGGAGTCACACAGCTACTGGCACTAGCGCGTGCAGAGGTGGGGGCGGGGCATGAAGCGTCGTCGTAACGACCCTGCCTCCCCGGAAAAGCGGAAAAACAGTCAGCTGCCAGCCGCCTTTCAGTGAAAGCTCGCCACTGCTTCACTAGCTCCTCAGGCCAGCCCTCGACCTAGCCCGGAACACGCGGCATGCAGGGGGAGTGCCGCAGCCCCGCTGTTGGGGGTAAGTCACGGGTATCGGAGGGCCTGAGGCCGATCTGAGTAGTGGAAGCCTGTGGCCCATGACCGGGCTGATAATATTGGGTGGCAGGCAGCTTGGGTGGAAAAATAATAAATGGAAGAAAAAAAAAAAGGATGGGTCCCAGCACCGACCCCAGTGACACCCCTCTAGTCACCCCTTCCTCCCTGGAATGCACCACATTTGCCACCACCTTCTAGCTTCTGTCTTTCAGCCAGTTCTCCACCCACCTTGTTATCTTCAGTCCCACCCCCAGACTTTCCAGCTTATTTACCAGCCTTCTGTGGGGACAGTGTCGAAGGCCTTCCTGAAGTCCAGATAGGCCATGTCCACGGCCCCTCACACTGCCCTTCCCTGATCAACCACCCTTGTCACCCACCCTCGTCAACCAGTCGGAAAACTCAATTAAGTTTGTCTGTCATGACCTCCCTTGTGTAAAGCCATGCTGTCTGTCATCCTGTAGTCCACTGTTTACAAGGTAGCTGACCACCTTTTCTTTTAATAGCACCTCCATCACCTTACCCACCACTGAGGTTGGGCTGACTGGACTATAATTTTCCTTCTCCCTGCCTCCACTCTTGTGAAGTGGCACCACGTCCACCCTCTTCCAGTCTTTAGGCACCCACCTTGTATCCGACCAGTGACTAGATAAACAGCCTTGCCAGAGATGCTGCCAGATCTTCCTCGAGACACACTCTTGCAGCAGATCCTAACACATGGGATATCAGCCACCTTTTCCTCCGGATGACTTCTCAGCAGTCGGCCCTGGGATCTCTCTCTAATGTTACGTGGTGTCTGTATGGCACGTATAAAAGGGGGAGGTCCCAGCTACTACTCCTCGGTTCTTTTCAACTGCGACCTGCATGCAACAAGTCGTCCTTTGGAGCTCTGTTTACCAGTCGACGAGTTCTACTGACCAAATGTTCATTCTAAACGGGTTCATCTATGGATGTCTTTGGATCCCTTATTCCAGAAGTGTACCTGTTGTCACAGAATCGCTACAGTGGACCTCCACGATGTCTGTGTTCGGTACCTTTGTCCTGAACACGACAACTGGGATTGTATCCCCTGTAAGCATTTCAACGAGGCCACCAAACGTTGAAGGCTTCAGCAGTTCTTAAGTTCCTCATGGAGCAAAAGGTTATCCTTTTGAAGCAGCAGCAATGCTCCAAGCCAAACTGGGAGTCTTAAGTGCTCTCCTTGGGGTCTCGCCACTCTGCGGGTGAGCCTTCCTCGTCGACTGGACAGGGTCCTGCTAAGAAACATGCCAGCAAAACGAAGTCCGTTTCTGCTGCACCCTCATTGACGACGAGTACCCTGATCACTACCAAAAAGGTAAGCATTGAGAAGGTTGCCACTATAACATGGTCTTTTTCTACACCGTTGATGATTGTTGGCTTCTCTCTACTCTCATCTCCTCCTCCTCTTCAGAGGATGGGTTCTGGGGTGCACTTGCAGCTTCCATCGCTGCTACCCCCATCTGTGGTTTCTAGCCATCATCCATCGATGATGGCTTCTGGCACGTCAATCCTCTCCAACGACCGGCATTACCTTAGAGGGCTCTGTGTTGGCGCCCTCATAGACAGTCCTGGGGTACTATACACACCACTCGTCGACTGCTGCTGGCTTGGTTCCACTGCTTTTTGCAATAATGTCAGTGGTCCTATTGATTCAGTCCATGCTGCCTCTGCTACTTCCGCTTGGCAGATGGCCATGATTGATGTCCAGGCTCTAGTAAATACTATCCTGGACCTTACACAGACCTCTCACCCCCAAATGAAGGGTCGGCTCCGATGTCTGCTCCCTCTAGGCCTCCTTCAGACGGCCTTTCTTCCCTTGTCTCCCCGGGTTTTCACCTTCAGGATGTGGACATGGATGACCCTTTCCTGCAGGACTGGGATTTGGCTGACCTGGAGGATGAGGAAGGTATGGACCAGGAGGACTCCCCTCAGTCCTCCTTGGCTGCCTTGTCTGTACAGGGGGAGCCTACCCCTGAACTCCCGTGTTCTCCGCCAGATGATCCCACATTTTCAGACATTATGATACACCTCCAGAAAACGTTTTGGGTTCCAGAGCACTGAGCAGGATGCTTCGAGAAAGAAATTGGCACAGTATTTAAGTGTACCGGAATGCCCCACTCTAGTCATCCTCCCTTTGGTGGACTCCTTTGAAGAGGCTGTTTGGGCTGCTTGGAAGCAACCTTTCAGAATTCCTTCTAATCCTCGTAAGGCTGATAAATCCTATCAGGCCCCGGTGGACCACCTCAACTTCACAGAGTCTGCCTGAGGCAGAGACATGGTGATCTTAGCAATCTTAGCAATATCTTATCTTAGCAATATGGCCGCCAGGCTGGACGCGTTGCCGCTGCTGCTCTTTTGATGTTACTTTATTTTATTTGATTTTAGCTTTTAGCTTGAATATTTTTGTTCTTATTTTGTTTAGTTTAGTTTTATTTTGTGCCGTTCCAAGCTCTGGTGTTTTGGTGCTGCCGGGTGGAGCGTTAGCAGGTCTGCTTTCGGATTTCAAGAGCTGAAGGACACTGAGACGCAGAGTAGTGTCCTGAGGAGTTTCGGTTGAGCTTTGAAGAATTGTGTTGATTTCTGGCCGACTTTCCTCTTTCTTGCTTTTTTAGTCGGTGGGGGTTATTGACACCGGAGGACTTTCTGTCAGTGGAGCTGGAGAGAGTCGCTGGTCTCATCTGGCGTTTTTCTGGATTGCTGTGACTTTTTGGAGAGGAGACACCAGAAGGGTTTGTTTTTACTGGCTGAGTTTAAAGAAGAGCTGCTGGAGGGGTTTGTTCCCTTAATGGATGAGTTCTGAAGATGGGACAACAGTGGAGTTTTGCTCTCATGGATTGTGGTGGGGACTTTATGTGTTGGACTTTATGCCCTCCCTACAGTCATTGGAGGGAACAGTCGGTGGAATTTAGAATCAACTTGGACACTGTGAAAGCTGGCAAGACTTAATTGGAGTACTATAGATGTCCCGGTTTGATTACTTTGAACTTTTGAAACTCCTTTGCTCCAGCTGGTGCTTTCCAGGGTTTTGTCACTGCACAGGGGATTGGGGTTCTTTCTAGTTAGGGAACTGAGTGGAGTGCCCCGCTCCTTGGACCCTAGGAATTGCTACTATGGTGGCTCTTTCATAGGGTCCTTTGGTGTCAGTGACATAATTTGCCCTGGTGTGCACCTGGTAGGGAGCTTGTGGGGTTGAAATTGTGTTTGGAACCCCCGGACCTCTTAGTTCTGTTATATAGAGCTTTGTGGACCTTCACCTCGGATTGTTTCCCTCCTGGAGTTATGTGACTGTCCTTTTGAACTTGGATCCTTGAACTTAAGTGGATTTATTGGATCTGCTGCAAGAGACTGTGGATCGCTACCATTTTTCGGATTTTGTTTGACTCTTGGGTGGTGAGAGGACCCTGGGTCCAAAATTTTTTGTTTGTTTTAATTTTTTTAATCAGGGAGAAAGACTGATATTATTTTCCCCAGTTGTGAGAGAACTGGAGGAGTTTATTTTTATGTTCTGGCAGTGAGAGTGCCATTGTATTCTCTTCCCCGGTAGTGAGAGGACCGGGAGGAGGGATTCTACAAAATTTTACTATTTGTTTTGTTTTATTTAAATGTTTATTGAAATTGTATAGTTAATTTAGTTTCAATTTTTGGTTTATTTTCTGTTTTATTTTAGTTAAGCAGTGTCATGTGCTGGCCTTTATCTCACACGGTGGTGCGCTATTCCTCCTCCTCTCTTCTCGCCCTCCACCCCTTTTGTACTCCTCCCTGAAACTTGATGTATATCCAGTGATGTAGAACATTGGGGATTGCTCGCGGGAGAGGGAGGGGGCGGGGGTGCGCGAACAGGGGAGGATGAACGAGCAGGGCCATCGTATCGGGGTTATAAGGTCCAGAAGGCGCCCTGGGGTGAAATGGAATCCTGATCGGGGTTCGCCCTGTCTGGTATCCATACCCAAGGGCACTACTGATTTTAGTAGGCAGATAGGCCTGGCAACCTCCGAGGTTTGTCCAACTCTGGCGGTGTTATGCAATGCCAGGTGTGTTTTAGGAATAAGACTGCTATTATTGCCGACCTTGTCTGCTCGGCTGACCTGGCTGGATGAAAATTCTGGCCCTATAGTAGAGGATATGACTCCGGCCGGGTACTCGGTAATACACTGCCCGAGATTGGACCGCAGGGGAGGGGGGGTTGCAGTCTGTTTGAAGACTGAATTGGGTCTCACGAGTGTGGTAGTAGGAGAGGTGGAGTCCATTGAATGTTCAGTCTTAGCAGGTGTAGGCGTTCGAATCGTTCTCATTTACCGTCCACCCGGTGATGGGAGCGCTTCTTACAGAAATGTGAGACTTCATACGTCGACATGTCGTTTGAGTCGCCCAGATTGATGGTGCTGGGTGACTTCAACACCTGGGTCGATGACGAACTCTCACAATTTGGTAGTTACTTCCTCCAATTAATGTCGTCTTTGGACCTTACACAGGTAGTTTCCGCTGCTACGCATAAATCTGGGCACTCTTTGGACTTAGTTTTCCTTCTAGGGATTGATGCATCCGGCGTGGGGTGGAACCAGTCGCTTGGTCTGACCACTGCGTGAGGTTCAATTTTGCTCCCCCTTAGGAGGCCATCCCTGTGGAGATGGTCAGGTACGCCCGATTACGGAATGTTGACTTCACAAGGCTAGCGGGCGGTCCGACCCTCATCCCCCGTGTTGGTGAGCAGTAACCCAGAGGCACTGGTGTTGGCCTATAATAAGGCCATCATGGTTGCCCTGGATTTTATTACTCCTGTTAAAAGCCCTTTTTCACTGCACCCAGAGCCCTTGGTTTGATGGGACTCTGAGGAGATGCGGAGAAAGAGGCGAGGTTAAGCGTTGTTGGCATAGATCGGCCCGTGATGCCGACCGCCTTAGAATTGATAGAACATTATGCTAGCTACCAATCTGCAGTCACCCATAATAAGGCAGAGTTCCTGTCCAGGAGATCAGTTGCTCAGAATCGACCCGGCTCAGCTGTTTTGAACTGTAGACAGACTGTACAGCCCAGCCTGTCTGCAAGTTTGGAAAAGCCTTTTATGAAATGTAAATTTGCTGAGCTAAGCTCGTTACTTTAGCAACTAAGGTGGCTGACATCAGGGCTGATCTGTGTCTGACAACCTCTAAGGGTGATATTGTGGGGATGTGCGAGAACGCAGTGCCTCGTTTCTCTTGGAGTGTTTTTATCGACCTGAGTTCGTGGATATTATGAGGTTTATCCATAGTGTGCACCCTACTTGTTGCAGCTTGGATCCTGGACCGACTACCCTAATTTTAGGTTGTATTGATATCATCGGTCCAGTTTTGGCACAAATAGTCTGGTGCTCCCTGGAGTCAGGTGAGTTTCCTAGCTCCCTGAAAGAGGCGGTGACACCTCTCTTGAAGAAAGCTTCCTTAGACCCAGACTGTTTTTCTAGCTACAGACCTATCTCTAACCTTCCCTTTATTGGGAAGGTTATTGAAAAGGTTGTAGCTGCTCAATTGGATAACCATTTAACCAGCCATAGTATCTACAAGTCCATCCAGTCTGGTTTCCGTAAGAGACATAGTACCGAGACTGCGCTGGTTCGGGTGCTAAATGATCTTCTGAGGGCGAGGGATCAAAAGACGTTCCATTCTGGTTCTCCTTGATCTCTCTTCAGCATTTGACACTGTGGATCACATGGTGGTGTTGGCATGCCTGAGGCAAATCTGTGGAATGTCAGGAACTGTTTTATGATGGTTCACATCATTCCTTGCCGGGAGATCACGAAGAGTTGTGTCGGGGATT
Source organism: Neoceratodus forsteri (assembly GCA_016271365.2). NCBI lineage: Eukaryota > Metazoa > Chordata > Ceratodontiformes > Ceratodontidae > Neoceratodus > Neoceratodus forsteri. The sequence continues at coordinate 634,262,350 of CM057450.1, read as the reverse complement.
TTCTTCTCCGGCCCAGTCTCTTTGTTGTGTGGAGTGCCTCAGGGCTCTGTGCTGTTACCCATGTTGTTTGCAGTGTATATGCTGCCCCTCGGAAACATTATAAGATGGTATGGGCTGAGGTTTCACTGCTATGCAGATGATACCCAGCTATACCTGTCTTTTGCACCCAACCAGGATGGAGCTTTCTCGTTTTAACAACTGTCTGGGGGAAATCCAAGACTGGATGGATTCTAGTTGGTTAAAATTGAACTCTGAGAAGACTGAGATGTTGGTGGTGGATCCGGGTAGTCAGATTGAGAGGTCGTGTATTGGCGCGCCTTCTGGAATTTTTCTTGGCGGCGTGTCACTGACGGCCTCTGAACGGGTGTGTAACCTTGGGGTGATTTTTGATGACAAGCTGACTTTACAATCTCAGGTGTCAGCTGTCGTCAGTACTTCCTTTTACCATCTTAGGAATATTGCCAGGTTAGGCACCTTGTTCCATTTGACTCCTTGCCAACGTTGGTCCACGCTTTTGTGTCCTCGCGCCTGGACTACTGCCGCCTTTACTTTGGGCTTTCTGGGGTTGACATGTGCTGCTCAGCTGGTGCAGAACGCTGCCCGGGTTCTGACTGGGACAAGTAGGTCCTGTCACATTACCCGGTGCTGCGCGAACTGCACTGGCTGCCTGTTCGTGGCGGATCACCTTAAAGTCATTTATTGACTTCAAAGCCCTTCACGATCAGGGTCCATCCCATTCTGAAAGACTCCTGGTTCCTTATTGCCCTGGCCGATTGCTCGCTTGGCCGACATGGGGTTACTGGAGATTCCAAGAGTGAGTTTAAAAACCTCTGGCAGCAGAGCTTTTTCTCATGCTGCCCCCACTTTTTGGAATTCTCTACCGTGCCGGTTATGGGATTGCACCTCCGTGTAGATATTTAAGAAAGAACTAAAACCTTTTTTTTATGGAATAAGGCCTTTGTGGAAGATTAAATTGTCAGTATATGTTTGGATTTTATTGTAATTAAGTCTTTTGATGTATTTATGATGCGCTTTTATAAGTTTTAGGTGTGTATGGCTATGTGTATTTTTATTAACTTGTTCAGCGCTTTGATAATTTGAAGGGCACTATACAAATAAAATAATAATTTATTATTATTATTGTTGTTGTTATCAGTGGCACTCATGATGGGTCTTTTAGACCTCTGCTCATCCCTCTGATAAGGAATCCAATTAATTGGATGTAATGGGGAAAAGGGTTTATGCTTCAGCTACAATGTCTTTCTGTATACTTAATTACATGGGACATCTACTGAAATATCAGGAGGAAATCCTTAAAGCCTCCCAGGCAACAGTCCAGTCCCTCCCTGCAGGTTCTGCCCAGGAGGATCTGACTGCCAAAATGTATACGGCGGCTGCTGTTTGACGCTACCTGCTCAATGCCACCTATGATACTGTTGACACTGTAGCTCAGATGTCACTCCTGGCTCAGTGTCAGGATTTTCACAGGATATGCAGCAATCTATCCTTAATGCTCCCTTTAAGAGTGATCAGCTGTTGGATCCACAGACCCAAGAAATGTTAAAGGACTTACAGGACTCCAGTAATACCCTTCAATCGGTCCAGACACTATACCATCCAAAAGCAAAACTGGCCTTCAGGGACTCCTCCAGGGGCCGCCCCTACAGAGCGCATCTCCGTGCTCAAAGACCACCTACTAATTGACATTGCCTGGTCCTAGAAATGCTCAGAAAACATCTTGTTACACCCCTACTGCTCCCCAGCAGGGGGGCCAGCCTTTGACCTGAAGGTCTTCCTGCGGTCATGGGACCGGAGACCCTTCCCACAGCTGTCAGGGGCAGGTGTTCCCTGCACCTACGAGGGTGGCAAGCCATCTCCTGTGACCTGTGGCTCCTGCAATTGATCGAGTCGAGACACATACTGGAGTTAACCGAGATACCCTTGCTTTGCCACCAAGAGTCTCTCATTAAACCCCCCCGACCAATCATTGGTCTTAAGGAACACAATCTGTGCTTTGATCACAAAATGTGCCATCAAACCAGTTCCCCTTTCACAGAAGGGTATGGAATTTTACTCTTTTTTTTTTTTTTTTTTTTTTTTCCTGGTTCCCAAATGGACGGGGGACTTGCTTCCCATTTTGGATCTAGGGTGTCTCAACCTCTATATCAAATACCAAAAGTTCTGGATAGGGTGTCTCCTAACACTTCTCCCCTTGCTGAACAAAGGAGAGTGGCTCTACTCTCTCAATATGAAGGACGCATACCTCCATATCTTGATGCACCCTGCTCACAACAGTTTCTCCATATTTTTTTTTTTTGTTTTGTTTTGTTTTTGTTTTTGTTTTGGTTTTTTTTGTTTCAGGGTGGTCATTACCAGTTCAGGGCGCTCCCAGTCGGCTGTTCCTTAGCCCTGAGGGTATTCACAAAATGCCTAGTGGTAGTCGCAGCAGCTCTCCGCAGGGATGGCCTCTCTGTCTTTCACAACCTGGATGACTGGCTTCTGAAAGCGTCTTTCTGCCAAAGGCTGTTGTCCATTCTTTCTCGAACCATGCAGTTGTTCGCTCAGGTGGGGATAGTTGTAAACTATCCGAAGTCCAAAATTGACCCAGTGCAATGCTTCTTATATAACAGAGCCATGTTAAACAACTCCTTGGGGATGGCATATTTGCCTGTGGCTCATGCGGACGCCCTGATTGCTTTGGTGTGCAGCCTAGAGTCCAGCAGATTGGTCTCAGCACGGGACTACCAATGCCCCTGGGACACTTGGTGGCCACAATTCTGATGGTCCCCAGTGCCAGGTTGAATATGAGGGTCCTTCAGTGGTCCCTAAGAGTCCTATGGGACCAAAAGGATGATTTCGATGCCCCAGTCCTGATGTCTTCCACGGCTGTTCGAGCTCTACAATGCTGGAAGTCAAGGTACAACTAAATGCGAGGCATGCCATTTCATTTTCCTGTCCCGTGTCTCATTCTGACTACAGACGCCTCCTTGACAGGGTGGGGTGCTCGTCTCCTGCACATCCGGTTCCAAGGATCCTGGATGCCTGTGGAGGCCAGCCTCCACATCAGTGTTTTTTAGAGATGAGGGCAGTCCCCTATGCCTTGCAGGTGTTGGAGACTCTCCTTCCCCTTGGTTGCCTTCAGGTGCAGTCAGACAATTCTGCGGTAGTTTACTACCAAAACAAGCAAGGAGGCGCTCATTCATACCCTCTCTGCAGAGAATCAATGATGGTCTGGTACTGGGCGATCCAGAGAAATATCCATCTTCTGGCACTCCACATCCCAAGGGTGTCCACACCCTGGTGGATGCCCTGAGCAGATAAACTGCATGGGCCCATGAGTGGGAAATCTTACCAGATGTCCTAAATGACGTCTTCCACGGCCATCAATGGGACTGTCCAGATTTGGACTTATTTACCTCTCCACTACGCACACAACTGCCTCTTTACTGTTTTCTCGAGCGAGGTTCTGGAACTGTGTGGCTGGACCCATTATCTCTTTCCCAGACAGGAAGATTTCTTTACGTCTTCTCTCTCATTCAGAGAGTACTACTCAAACTGGTCCAGGATGGGGCATCTATAATACTGTTCTGGCCAAGAGAGATTTGGTTCCCTCTGCTTCTGCAGATCTCGTAACCAGATCCCCTACCTCTGATGATTGATTGATTGATTGATTGATTCCCCCCCCCCCCTTGCCAGGCTGTGCTGTCCCAGGCGCAAGGCTCCCTGCTGCACCCGGACCTTCATTCCCTCCATCTACTTGCCTGGCTCCTGAGGACATAGTCCTCTCACTCTTCAGGGTGTCCCGTACTATTCCATGTGTTATGACCTGCTACAAGAGATACTTTTGAATATCTACTGTTGTGGTAAGTTCTTATGCAACTGTACTTTTCTCCATTAGTTTCTGGAGTACCCTAGGATGCAGGATGTCCGGACCCATAGCCTTGTCCAATTTCAATATTCCTAGTTCCTCTCTTACCCTGTCCTCACTGAGCAGGCTAGGATCAACCCTTATGTCATCCTTTCCCTTAACTGTGGTCCACTTCCTTCCTCCTCCTCCTCCTCCACCGTGAAGACTGAGCAGAAGTACCTATTTAGCACCTCTGCCTTCTCGAAGTCCCCTTACAATTGTACTACCCCTTCCCCTTCACTCTAGCTATCCCCTGCCTTGCCTTCCTCCTCTCTCCTACATACCAAACAAGTTATCACCCCATTTTGCCTGTCTAGCAATTCTTGCCTCTGTTTTTGCCTTTGCTTTCCCGATCTTCTGCCCTGCCACTCTCAGCTTCTCCCTGTTAATCTCCCTGTCTTCTGTGTCCCCTTATATGATCTGAACCCCCTTTTTCCTTTCCTCAGTTGCCCCCCGTCACTTCCCTGGTGAATCAGAGCGGCCTCTTTATTTTCCTATTAATATCCTCTCAGCCGCACACTTCCTGAGGTTGATGCCCATCTGGTGGGGAGTGGCCCTTCGCTGTGCCTTGGGCCGTCAACCGCTGGAGTCTGTCATTAATCTCCAGGAAATAACGGGCTGTTTGGTTTGTTTCTTAAATTTGTTTCAGAACCCAGTTGACATCAGTTGCGTGGATGCCCTGCACTGACTAGCTTCTGCGCAGTTGATGCCATAAGGTTCTGGATCTGATAATTATGAAAATAAACACTATATGTGGAAAGGTGACATTAACCAGGGGCCCTGAAAACAGAAGAAAGAAAAACGAGATGATTTCAAACGTGTTTTTAAGGGGGTTTACACTCTCTTTAAGCTATGTAAGCTACTGCAGTTTTTGTATTGCCAGGAGGCATTGTGGTCTAGTGGTTGGAGCATTGGCTTGGGAACCGGGAGATCACAGGTTCAAACCGTGCAAGAGCCAAAGACTCGGTATGTGTCTTTGGGTAAGTCACTTAACCTCCCAGCACCGCAGTCCACCCAGCTGTGGGAAGGGGTAACGAGCATTTGTCAATGCCAGATGTTGATTGCGTCGGTCCATTGAGCTTGCTCACTGTGCCTTTGTCACTGCTGTTTTATACTGGGCTCCTGCCTCTGTTGGCACCTTTTTCTGCCCACAAAGAAATCGGCAGCAGTCCCGACACAGGTCCGTTGAGCCTGCTCACTCCCCCTCTCTGTCGCTTGTTCCTTTTCTCCGGCGCTGCAGGCTGACCTTTTGTACTGGGCTCCTGCCTGTGTTGCCGCCTTTTTCTGCCAACAAAGAAATCCGCAGCAGTCACGATAGAACTCCGTTGAGCTCGCTCACTCCTGCTCTGTCACTCACTCGTTCTGTTTCTCTTGGCGCTGCAGGCTGCGCTTTTGTATGGGGCTCCTGGCTGCGTTGGTGCCTTTTTCTGCCCACCAAAGAAATCTGCAGCAGTCCCGACAGAGCTCCATTGAGCTCGCTCACTCCCCCTCTCTCACACGCTCATTGTATTTGTCCTGGTGCTGCAGGCTGCCCTTTTGTATTGGGCTCCAGCCTGCATTGGCGCCTTTTTCTGCCCACAAAGAAATCCGCAGCAGTCCTCATAGAGCTCCGTTGAGCTCACTCAGTCCCCCTCCCTCACTCGCTCTCTTTCTGTTTCACCCAGTGCTGCAGGCTGCCCTTTTGTACTGGGCTCCTGCACTGGGGCCTTTTTTCTGCCCACAAAGAACTCTGCAGCAGTCCTGACAGAGCTCAGTTGAGCTTGGTCATTCCCCCCTCTCACTTGCTCGATCTTAATCTGTCCCAAACACTGATTTCCCACAGCAACCGTGCTATTCTGCGGCAGGAGTGCAAAAACATATTTTGGCCAGGATGTGAAAAATGACAGCTGTACTGTCCATAAGGAGGTGTGAAACAATGCCAGTGTTGAAAATGTGGCCGTAAATATTACAAATTTGCGAAGTTACAAGGATGCGTGGAAACAGTTCAATGCACGCTTGTAACACAGTCATTTGATGGGCTATCATCACCAGATTTTCAACACAGGCATTTTAGGACCTCTGCTCAAGAACAGTATCACTGTCATTTTCTTCTGTCCCGAACAATGATTTCCCACAGCGACTGCACTATTCTGCGCCCGGAAGTGCAAAACACATTTTGGCCAGGATGTGAAAAATGACAGCTGTATTGTTCATAAGTAGGTGTGGGAAAATGGCAGTGTTAAAATCTGAGTGAAAATATTATAAATTCATGATTACGCGTGCCGCATAAAACTGCAAACGACGCCAGAACAGTCATTTTTTGATGCTTCCACCAAATTTGCAACATAGGCTTTTTGAGAGTCCAGCTCATGAACACTAGCACTGCCGTTTCGTTAATCGGTCCCAAAAGGTGATTCCGCGCAGTGACTGTGAAATCGCCTTTCAGGGCCGAATAATGCCTTGACAGTGGCAGAATTCATGAGGGGGGGGTCCCAAAAACCCTATGTTGAAAATTTGGTGCCAAAATTCCAAAAAATGCCTGAGATATGCATCAAAGTTGGAAAACCCCTATTTATTCCATTATACAGCTTACCGGCATTTCTTCAGTTCGTGGTTGGCTTTGAAGAATGCAGAAGCGTTCACGGTCCACCGAAGATCGTCGCGCCAGACTCGGAGGTAAGTATGGGGTGGGTGGGGGAATGGGTAGGCAGGATGTGTAGTGGGTGGGCGCAGGCTGTGGGAGGGGGCAGGGAGACCGCGAGGGACCGTCCCCCACAAGTTTTAAAAAGTCCCGATTTTTTTTTTTTTTTTTTTTTTTTTTTAACGGGTATGTGGCACGCGGTGGGCTCCCAGAGTGCCAACAGAGTAATTTATTTATTTATTTTTTTTTTTTTTTGGGGGCAGCTGTAGCCATAGGGATTGGGCACCCTTCTCGCACAAATCTACTGGGTGTTTGGGGCATTATGCCGATGGGAGTGGGCTCCCCATCGGCACATGAAAGTGGGAGGGTGGGACATAATGCTGACGGGAGGGGCCCTCTGTCGGCAACATCAAAGTACAGGGCAGGGGCACTGAAGTCGACGGGGATTTGGGGCCCCTGTTGGCAAACAAAAACTGTTTGGGGGGGGCGCATGCTGCCGAGGGGGATTGGGCATCCCCTTGGCACTGGGGGTTACTTAATATTGTTTGTGAACACGGAGGCAAGCTACCGCCATGTTCACAAACAGTATTACACTTGGCAACGTTCCGCCCAGCAACGATGGGTCGCTCCCTCATTGCAGTGGAGTGGCTCACGCTGCAATGATGAGGCAGCCCCTGATTGCAGCAGCTGAAACGTTTCAAGGTGGTGGCACACTGGCTGAACTAGTGTCAGCAGCAGCATGCCACGGCATTGGGGAAAGTGGGCTAAGCCTTTAAAGGCTGTGGTGGCATTGGCCACAACAGTGCCGTGCTTCCACAACCTGCTTCTGGCAACCTGCCGCAATATGTTTCTTGCACATGCGCGCAGTCAACATAAAAATCAGATCCCCACTGGACACGAGACATTGCATTTCATCTATATTGTCCTGAGTAAATTAATAGTAAAGTAAAATTATTGCATCATTTATTTTGCAGTTCTGTGTGTGTGTGTGTGTGTGTGTGTGTGTGTGTGTGTGTGTGTGTGTGTGTGTGTGTGTTATATTATATTATAATATTATTATATATTATATTTTATATATATGTGTGTGTGTGTGTGTGTGTGTGTGTGTGTGTGTGTATGTATATATGTATATATATATATATATATATATATATATATATATATATATATATATATATATATATATATATATATATATATATATATATATATATATATATATATATATATATATATTGTATGTGTATATATATAATATGTATGTGTATATATATATATATAAAAAACATAGTGGCAGGTTGTCTTGTCTGGCTGTAGGTTGTATAATTAGTCTGCTGTCATTAAGAGGTGTTATTGCACTGCCCGGTTGAGTGTACAGGTGTTTTTTGGGAAGTTAAATGTGTCCTGTATTTCGAGGGTGGGGAATTTCTTCTAGTATGCTATGCCCATTCAGCATTTTTCTTGATATTGACATCAGTTCTGAACTTAGCTGGTCTTACAAACTCTTATTAAAGTCTTTTTGTCTCCTCAGATTCTGATTGAGAGTGCCCTACTGAGTCTTGCCTCCCAGTTTTACCCAGCATCTGAGACCACAGCAGTAGTAGCCGTAGTTTTGTGATTTGTAGCTATGGCTAAAACGACCGCTATTCAGCAAGCAACCTACTTACCAGGTAACAGCATGGTGCCTGTTTGTCTAGAAATTGCTCTTTTCCCTGTAAAGGTGGATCACCTGTTTAGATTGTCAGCTGCCCACTCGGTTGTACTAACAAGGAAGGAAAGGAATTAGACTCCAGCTGACCCTGTTTTTTTGCCTCAAAGTTCATCTTTGCCCCCTAAATGTTTACTTTTTCATCACTGAAGAGTAGTAATTTGAAATGTAAAATAATGCCATACTTTATTATTACAGTCTTATCCTCTTTCACAGAATGCTTTTCACAATGAGCCATCTATTTTAACAGCTTCTTGAACTGTTACTGTTTGTGAAGATGCCCCTGATTTGGGGTAATTGTTGTTCAGATTATTTTTTATTAGCCTTGTCCCTAAATTTTGAGGTAGGCGGTTGAAAAGCATGAATGGTACTTGGTTTTATATTATGCCTTTCATACTCACTGCATCCTAAATATCTTTACCAGCCATTAAAGGTAAATTACATCTTTATGTCTTAATTGTGTTTCCTTGTCAATAGACAACTGTTTTCCTATAGCTAAGGATATGTTTGCTTTTAGTTTGTTTTCACTGTTCATGCTAGTCTCCTATAACTATCCTGTGGGTCTCCATTTTATGGTTGTTTAAATCTCATTGTCTACGAGGGCTGCATTAGCAAATGAGAGCATAAAGTCTGAGCAACCAATATATGTATGCCAAGGTACAAATATTCTGGGGACCTCTGGAACGCCACACACACACACACACACACTGAATGCAATTTAAGGAAAGCCCTGCATTACAACTCCGTCTGCAAAGCTAACTGAAGTTGATGTATTTCACATTGTGCTGCAACTTGCTTTATTGAACTTTAATTAAGCAGACAGGCATACTGTGGAGTCTAAAGGGTGCTGACAGATCATGGTCTTCTGGGGACAATAAGATTTCAGTAACCATTAAATGGAGACCCCCCCCGGATAGTTACAAGGACTAGTATGAAGCGTGAAAATAAAGTAAAGCAATCCCATGTATCCCCAACAGCTTCACGAAGAGAACTGTGTGACATGGTAGCAAATACAATTTACAAGATATGTGGGTGTAGTTTGGCACAGGAAGGAAGGTCAGATGGAGGGAGCAGTCCTCCGTGCTGGCACTTGGAAAACTGGAGTTTCCCAGTAGGCCATGTTGTAGAGGTGAGACACACTACTCCTGTGCCTGGTGGGTATGGGCCTTCAGGCATTCTTGCACTCCAACAAAACTAAGAAACAATATTGGAGCCAGCATCTCTTTGCCATCCTGTCTGGAGAGCAAGATGTGCCCACAGAGGTCTCCCCCAAGGGCTCTGAAGCCTCCCCTAAGCCACACTTATATCTTAGCATGAGATGACTCCAGTGCCATGTGCAGTCTTCATTCTTGTACAGCTGTTGGTCTCAGAATGCTCTGAAGACCTTGCTAAAATCAACGTGGGGTACAGCTGCAACCATTTAAGTTCAGCAGCTGTAAGAAGAGGGTACAGGGAGCTTTGGGGTGAGGTATGGGAGACTGTTTGGGATGGGCTTTTGGTGTTCTGGTGCCAGCCTCTTTTTTTTTTTTTTGGTCGACATAAGGTACTAGCACAGCACTGCAGGTGTCTGTCCTGTTTCTGTGGGATGATGGTGCTGGCATGATCAGTGAGTTGAGGGGACATATAGCCCAGTTGCTTCTGAGATATACAGTATAGTTATTTGAAGGACTAAAGTTCTGGGTGATCTTCTTTTAGACAGTCTCTTGCAGCAAGTCATAACCCATAGGATATCAGCCGCAGGTGTCATTTCCTCCAGATCACTTCTCAGCAGTTGACCCTGGGACCTCCATCGAACCTTACCACGTGGTGTCTGTATGGCACATATAAAAAGGGGAGGTCCCAGTTCCTCCTCTTGTTGTTTTTCAACTGCAGCCTGCATGCGACCTGTCCTCGTTTGGAATTCTGCTTACTAGTCATCAGTGAAGAGTTCTGATGACCAAAAGCTCATTCTAAACTGGTTCATCTACTGATTTCTTTGGATCCCTTATTCCGAAAGTGTACCTGTGGCCACAGAATCGCTACCGGAGGGGAACGTGCTGGTGAGCCTGAGCAATATGGCCGCTTTTGAATAGAGCTCTCTACAACGTCTATATTTGGGAACTATAATAATTTTTTTTTTTTTTTTGGATCCGGCAAGACAGCACTTTGTATCAACCCCATAATCGGAAGCTCTGAGGAATAATATGTGAAATCCCAGAAAGGATCGGAGCCTTCATGACTGAGCAAAATCCAAAAAATGCTCCCGCTGCCATGTGGTCTACTCCTCTCCAACAGGCCGCAGACACAGAGAACGAAGGAGAAGAAACTTTGCAGTCCCTCGTCCTTAAAATCAACAGGATAATCTCCTCAGTTACTGGGTTGGCGGATAAAATAGATGGCTTCGGAAACAGAGATACAAATTTGGAAACCAATATGGAAAGTGTTACGGCTGAATCTACAGAAGCTAAGGAAAGATCAGATGCTGCTATGGGCACCATTACTAATGTGCTGAAGGAGAATGGGCATTTAAGAATGCGGTTGGAAACTTCAGAAAATAACACCAGGGCACTGAATATTAGTTTTTCTGTGTTTCCCGGAGGGCTGTGAGGGTGACCATTTGGTTTTATTCCTTCACAACTGGCTGGGTCAACAGTTTGGAGAGGAAGCTACTCCACATATCGAGGGCATACAGAAGGCCTACAGAATTGCAGTCGGAGGTAGGCCTGATAACCCAGAGGCTCCAAGGGCAGTATTGGCAATAAAGGGTGGAGTTGCCACATGGGACTATCTGTTGGCGCTGGCTAGACAACACAAAACACTGCTTTGCGGGGGGAGACGGTCCGACTGTACCTGGATATTAGCCTTGCCACCAGGCAAAGCAGAAAGCAATTTGAAGGTACCAGAGTGCTCCTCCGAGAGGCGGGGATTCAGTACAGCATTATTTTCCCAGCCCAGTTACGAATAACACACCAGGGAAAGGTCTTTATTTTCTTGGATGTGAAGGATGCCAGTCGATTTGCTAAGAAACGAGCTCTGAGAAGATGTCTAGTGGATCAAGATGAAAATTTATCAGAAGACGACGAGTTGTGAAAATGTTCTTATGGATTATTACCTGCCTGATTTTATGAGAGAGGGAGAGGTCCTGTAAGATGACGAGTCATGAAAATTTCAATTGGATTATTGTTTGATTTAGGAGAGACATTCTGTGTTCCTTTCCCCCTAAGTGGGGTGTGAGTGAGTACTGAACCAAAGTTTAAACTGGGACTTTTACACTTGGATATATTTTTTTTTTCCCTCTCCTTTAAACTTGTATTCACTGTCTGAACCTTAGTTAAAAAATCTGGCCACCATATTTGACCATGGCTTACAAAGTTAGCTTACTGTTCTCTTATTATAAATATCTTATAATTTATAGCTTTTGTTCTTGTGTATAGTTGTTCCTAAATACAGACGCCTTTAAGTTTAAAAATAATTTCAAAAGCGGTACTTTTTAGAAATTGTCACTGTATATTGTGCCCTTAATACAATTAAAGTATGGACTACTTCAATGTCCCTCTCTAGGGGATGCTAGAACTATTGGACATTATATATTTGAATCGATTTGTTTTTCTCCTTGCTGCACATGGGCTATACTTCCAGCAATTTTGTATTATATTAATTTAGTTTAGTTTATACTAGCTAAGCAACCTACCATGATGTATTCTAAAGCAGTAGAATAAGTACTAGATAATAACACAGGAGGAGTGGAGTCCTCAGTGTATCTAAAATGTAGTTACATGTGATATGTCACTGCTTGGCATGTGTCTTGTATGTTTTATTCAAAACAATAAATACAAAGTTTAAATAAAATAAAAAAAAAAAAAAAATATCACTACGGGGACCTCCACAACGTCTGTGTTCGGTGCCTTGGTCCTGAACACGACACCCAGGATTGTATCCTCTGTAAGCGGTTCAACAAGACCACCAACCATTGAAGGCTTCAGCAGCTTCAAGAGTTCCTCATGGAGCAAAAGGTTGCCCTTCTGGAGCAGCAGCAATGCTCCAAGCCAAACGGGGAATCTTCGACGTCCCCCTCGGGGTCTCGGCACTCTGCGGGTGAGCCCTCCTTGTTAACTGGACAGGGTCCTGGTAAGAAACATGCCGGCAAAATGAAGCATGTTTCTGCCGCAGCCTCATCGTCGACGAGTACCACAATCCTTACCAGAAAAGTAAGTATTGACAAGGTTGCCACTGTAACTTCGGTCTTCTGCACAGTCGACAATTGTTGGCTCCTCTCTTCCTTCATCGATGACTCCGGTGGTGTCTGGGGTGAAATTGCAGCTTCCATTACTGCCTTCCCCCTCTTTGGTTTCTAGCCATTGTCGAGCCTCTCATCAACAACTGGCCTTATCGCAAAGGGCTCTGTTAGTGCACTCATCGATGATCCAGGGGTCATATACACACCCCTCTTCGATGGCTACTTGCTTGGTTCCACTGGCTTCTTCAGTACAGTCAGTGGTCCCTATTCACTCGGTCCATTCTACCCCGGCTACTTCCGCTGGGCATCTGGCCATGATTGATGTCCAGGCTCTAGTAAATAACCGTTTTATGGGTCTTATTATTATTATTATTATTATTATTATTATTATTATTATTATTATTATTATTAAATGTGGTATTATCACAGTCTAGAGAAATCAAGTGTGGAGTCCCATAGGGCTTCATACTTGGTCCCCTAATTTTCTGCCTCTACATGAGTTCTGCCCCCAAAAAAAAACCTGTCAAAAGCCTCAAATTATTTTATTTGCTGATGATGCTGTCATTTATTACCCTAATAATGATCCAGTAGTTGCAGTTAATGTTGTCCAAAGTGATTTTTTTTTTTTTTTTTGTCATTTCATAATTTCTAAACAAATGCTACTGAATGTCAAACTAAGTCTATGGTATTTTCTGGCTCTGAGAAATATGAGCGTCATTCCTTCGATGGTAGATCTACATGGGGACATGGTAGAGAAAGTTGATCACTTTGAATACCTTGGGATTATCTTGGATAGTAGAGTAACATTTGAAATTCGTATATCAACAATAAAATGTATTAATTGGAGATTATGGGGGTGGGTTACACAGAATTAAACAGTTTCTGACCCCTTCATCAAGGGCACAACTTATACGTTGTTTTGTATTAGGGGTTTTGGACTACAATATTCTTCTACTATATATACATCCACTAGTGAAAACCGTATTTCTAAACTTAAAGTAACGTGTATATAATGGTATACTGAGATTTGCAACTGGCCTCTCCCATAGGACCCATGGATATGACCTATTAAGAATGGCCAATCTTCCCTCATTGGAAAATAGAATAAAGATAAAACTTATTACCTTGCTTTATAATGTCTCTAGGGGTCACATCCCTATCTCCCTAGTGTAACTATTCCCCAGAGCTTCTAACACCTTTGGGACTAGGTGCCAGGGTAAAACTCTGTTTCCCAAGGTGAAAAAAAAAAAACCTCTAGATCAGAAATCATTTTCGTTCAGACCTATTGTACTCTTTAATTCGATTCCAGCAGCTGTTAGTAACTCTTTCCCTTGCCATTTTTAAATCTAAATTTAAAGTATGGTTGGAAAGCTCAACCACATGTTCTTGTACAAGTAGTTCTTCTAGGAACTAGCGTTCTGTCTGTAATGTTTTTATTGTTTCCTTATATGCAGCTGTGGGGTGGACCTCTCTTCAGCACAGGCATAGTAGAATTGCGGCTCTCTGGACATTCGGAGCTATTACCAACAAACTTCCGCAGTACAGTGCTGACTGTCTGCCTCTAAGTTTGATAGGCAACTGTGCTTTGAGAAGCTACTCTGTGATTTCTTTGAAAGTGCCGAGGGCCAGCACACGATTTGGGAGAGCGGCCATAGGCTTTGTGCTGCCTTCACTCTGGAACAAGCTACAGAAATCATTGAAATTAAGCACCCCATTAGTCTTGCTGTGTTCAAGACTTTGTATGCCAAAACTGTTATGGAATTATGCAACTGCTTCCATCGCCCCTAGTATGCTTGTTGTTGCCTTCTGCTTACCTTCCCTTTGTTGCACCATGAATCTCATCCTAGCTCCTATCGATCCTCAAAAATTATTTCTCTGTCCTGCTTTTTTACTCACCCCTCCTACCCTTGTCCCTTTCTTATATGTCCCAAGCCTGTCAACTTAGCACTCCTAGTAGTGATACTTTCCCTGTGCCATTCCCACCCATGTTAGTTCTACTTCCTCTACCTCCCGCCCGTTCTATGTCCGAGGTATGTGTTTTAAAAAAAAAAAAAAAAAAATTTGATGACTGATTTATTACGCAGCTTCCATTTTTTTACTTGCCTCCATTTCTTTCTGAGTATACTACGAATATGAACGCTAATCTTTACCTAATATTGTTTACTCTGCACTGTATGTATCTTTCTTATATGTAACTAGGAGGTGGCAGGGAACTACAGGCCTGTCAGCCTGACTTCGGTGGTGGGCAAGGTGATGGAGGGCATTGTCAAGGAGAGGCTAGGGGGTGGACCTGGAAAAGTCAGGGTGCCTGGACGATAGACAGCATGGATTCGTCCCGGGGAAATCGTGTCAGACAAACCTTGTGGAGTTCTATGACTGGGTGACGAGTGCCTTGGACCTGGGTAGACCAGTGGACGTCCCCTTTCTAGACTTCAGCAAGGCATTTGACTCTGTTCCTCACGTGGGCCTGTTGGATAAGTTGGGAGGAATGGGGTTGGGGAACCAGATGATCAGATGGTAGGCAATTGGCTCCAGGACCGGACCCAGAGGGTCGTAGTTGGTGGGATAGTCTCTTCCCCAAAGAGGGTCATTAGTGGGGTCCCGCAGGGATCAGTCCTTGGGCCCCTCCTGTTCAACGCCTATGTCTCTGACATAAGGACAGGAATCAGGAGTGAGATGAGTCTCTTTGTGGATGACTCAAAACTGGGGGCGGTGGTGGATGGGGAGGAGGGGAGGGTGGCCCTACAGGGGGACCTGGAGGCTCTGGAAAGATGGTCTAGAAAGTGGAAGGTGAGGTTCAATGCAGGGAAATGCAAGGTACTCCACCTGGGTGCCAGAAACCCGGGCCAATTGTACACCCTGGGGAGAAATGCTACAAGTCTCGATGGCTGAGAGGGACCTGGGGGTGGTGGTGGATGTCAAGATGAACAACTCTGAGACTTGTAGGAGGGCAGCAGCCAAGGCCAACAGGATGCTAGGATGCATTGCTAGGGGGATCACTTCCAGAAGGAGGGAAGTGATACTCCCTCTGTATAACTGCTTGGTGAGGCCACACCTTGAGTACTGCGTGCAGTTTTGGAGGCCACACTTAGAGGGACATTAAACTCCTGGAGAGGGTCCAGAGGAGGGCAGCCAAAATGATTTGGGACTTGGGGGACAGGACCTATGAGGAGAGGCTCGAAGAGCTAAATATGTACACATTGGAAGAGAGAAGGGACCGGGGGGACTTGATAGCGGTCTTCAAGTACATGAAGAGGGTAAATAGGGGAGGAACAGTCAGGGTGCTTCGAAGGAAGGAGGAGGGGGCCACTAGAGGGCATGGGTGGAAGCTGGAGGGGGGAAGATTTCAGGAGAGAAAGGAGGAGGTGCTACTTCACTGAGAGGGTGGTGGAGCCATGGAATGCACTGCCTAGGGGCTGGTGGAGGCAGAGGCGGTGGGAGGGTTCAAGAGGGCTGGGACAGGTACAGGGAAGGGTTCTGGAAGCAAAATCCAGTGCAGCAAGAATATCCGGAACTGGGAAGGAGAAGCCAGAGAAGCGAGGGGGCAGCAAGGTCAGCACCCAGGGTGGGGGCTGACCAATCAAGCAGGCTCGAAAGACCGTTGGGCCTATTCTGCTGGCATTTTAGTATGCTAGTAAGTACACCCATTTGTTTTTGCCTATACATAAATGATTCGTTCTTTGACCTTGTGTGATGCAGGTTCACCTTGTAAATGAGCTTGCTCAATGGTGTTCACCTATATAAATAAAGACTGATTGTGTAACTATGTTATTTATAGTATTGACATGTCTTGTATGATCATGTTTTATGTACTACTTGCCACTTGTGATAAACAGGGAGTGATGCCCATCAAGTTACCAAGTCTAAAAAATTAAAAATGAAATGAAATACTATCTTGGACCTTACATGGACCCCTCTCCTCCCTAGTGAAGGGTCGACTCTGGTCTGTGCTCCCTCTTGGCCTTCAGCCCAGAGGACGGCCAGCTCATCTCATCCCCGGTCTCCCTGGGTTTTCACCCTCAGGATGTAGACTTAGATGATCCTTTCCTGCTGGGATTTGGTTAACCTGGAAGATGAGGATTGTATGGACCAGGACCCCCCCAGTCTTCCTCGGCCGCCTCGTCAGTACCTACCCCTGAACTCCCATGTTCTCCACCAGATGATCCCACGGTTTTGGTACATTATGATGAACCTCCAGAAAACGTTTGGGTTCTAGAGCAACTGAGCAGGATGCTTCAAGAAAGAAGTTGGTACAGTATTTAGATGTACCAGAATGCCCCACTCTCTTCTCTCCCCCTTTGGTGGGCTACTTGGAAGCAAACTTTCAGAATTCCCTTCAATCCTCGTAAAACTGATAGGATTTATCAGGCCCCAGTGGACCACCCCTACTTCATGTCTTGACCTCTGGCAGAGACTGTGGTGTTCAGTGCGGCCCATGATATATCCTCGAGACCTCAGCACATGAGTGCTCAACCCCCTGATAAGGAATTCAAGAAATTGGATGTGATTTTAGGGGGGGGGGTTTCTGCCTCGGCAACTATGTCTTTCCATATACTTAATTACATGGGACCTCTCCTGAAATATCGGGAGGAAATCCTTAAAGCCTCCCAGGCAGTGATCCAGTCCCTCTCTCTGCGGGTTCTGCCCAGGAGGATCTGACTGCCAAGATGTCTAAGGCAGCGGCTGTTTACCACCACCTGCTCAGGGTCACCTATAATGCCATTAACACTGCGGCCCATACGTCCTCGGCAGGTGTTTGTCTTGGACATCACGCCTGGCTTAGTGTCAGGATTTTTGCAGGATGTGCAGCAATCTATCCATAATGCTCTCTTGAATGGTGATCAGCTGTTTGGTCCACAGACGCAAGAAATGTTGAAGGACTTGCAGGACTCTAGTTCTACCCTTCAGTTGGTCTGAACCCTGTACCGTCCAGAAGCAAACCAGCTTTCAGGGGGTCCTCCAGGAACTGCCCCTACAGGGCATGTCCTGGTGCTCAAAGACCACCTGCCAGTAAGCGAAAGCCTCAATTGACATTGCCTGATCCTAGAAATGCTCAGAAAACATCCCTGCTCCTCCCCAGCAGGACCAGCCTTCAGCCTGAAAGTCTTCCTCTGGCCGTGGGACCGGAGACCCTTCCCACGGCCATTGGGGGCAGGTTTTCCCTGCACCTGCAAGGGGTGGCAAGTTATCTCCTCTGACCTGTGGCTCCTGCAATTGATCGTTACAACGTGCACTGGAGCTCGGAGTTTCCCCTTGCTTTGCCACCAAGGGTCTCTCATTACCCCCCAGACCAAGTATTGGTCTTACAGACGGAAATTGATGCTTCGCTCACAAAATGTGCCATCAAACCAGTTTCCCTTCCACAGAGGGGATGAGAATTTACTCCCATTTTTTCCTCGTTCCCAAATGGACTGGTGACTTGTGCCCCATTTTGGATCTAAGATGTCTAAACCTCTATATCAAATACCAAAAGTTCGGGATGGTGTTTCTCCTGACATTTCTCCCCTTGCTGAACAAGGGAGATTGGCTCTGCTTTCTTGATATAAAGGAGGAGTACCTCCATATCCTGATGCACACTGCTCACAGACTGTTTCTTCGTTTTTTGTTTCAGGGTCATCATGATCAGTTCAGGACCCTCCCATTCGGCCCTGAGGGTATTCACAAAATGCCTTGAGGCAGTTGCAGTGGCCCTCCGCATGGAAGGCCTGTATGTCTTTCCTAACCTGGAGGACTGGCTCCTGAAAGCGTCTTCCCACCAAAAGCTGTTTTCCATGCTGTCAGGAACCCTGCAGTTGTTCACCCAGGTGGGGATAGCTCTAAACTACCTGAAGTCCAAAATGGACCTAGTGCAATGCTTCCTATATATTGAAGCCATGTTGGATGCCTCCTTGGGGATGGCATATTTGCCAATGGCTCGGGCGATGCCCTGATTGCTTTGGTACTGGCGCACAGACTAGAATCCAGCGGATTGTTCTCTGCATGAGACTACCTGTGCCTCCTAGGACATTTGGCGGCCACAATTCCGATGGTCCCCAGTGCCAGGTTGAATAAGAGTGTCCTTCAGTGGTACCTGAGAGTCCAGTTTGACCAGAAGGAGGACGATTTTGATGCCCTGGTCCTGATGTCTTACACAGCTCTTCGAGCTCTACAGTGATGGAAGTCCAGGGATAACTTAGTGCGAGGCATGCCGTTTCATTCTCCTGTCCCATGTCTCATTCTGACTACAGATGCCTCCTTGACAGGGTGGGGTGCTTATCTCCTGCACGTCGGGTCCCAAGGATCCTGGACACTGGTAGAGACCCATCTCCACATCAGTGTCTTGGAGATGAGGGCAGTCCTCTATGCCTTACAGGCATTTGAGACTCCCCTTTCCCCCAGTTGCCTTCGGGTGCCATCAGACAATTCTGCGGTAGTTCACTACCTAAACAAGCAAGGGGGCATCTATTCATGCTCTCTCTGCAGAGAATCGATGAGGGTCTGGTACTGGGCGAGCCAGAGAAATATCCCTCTTCTGGCAGTCCACATCCCCGGGGTGTCCAACATGGCTGGCGGATGCCCTGAACAGATCCACTGCACAGGCCCACAAGTGGGAAATCCTTCTAGACATCCTAAATGATGTCTCCCGCCAATGGGACCGACTGGAGATGCACCTATTTGCCTGTCCGCAAAATGCAAAACTGCCTGTTTACTGCTGTCTCAAGTGAAGTCCTGGAACTGTGTGGCGGGACGTGTTATCTCTTTCCTGGTCAGGAAGATTTCTTCCCGCCTTCCTGCCCTTTCCTCTCGTTGAGAGAGTACTACTCAAAACTGGTCCGAGACAGGGTTGTCTATGATTCTCATAGCACCGTCTGGCCTAGACAGATTTGGTTCCCTCTGCTTCTACAGCTCTTGGAACCAGATCCCCTACCTCTGCCAATTTGCCAGGCTCTGTTGTCCCAGGTACAAGGCTCCCTGCTACACCCAGACCTTAACTCCCTCCATCTGCATGCCTGGCTCCTGAGGACAGTCCTGTCACGCTTCAGGGTCTCCCCAAAGGTGGCAGAAGTCCTCTGGGCTGCCAGGAAACCATCTACACAGTCTTCCTTGGCAATGAAGTGGAAACGCATAGATGCACAAATGGAGAAGCAAGACTTAAGACCCCTATGAGTGTTCCCTTCAGAGTATCTTAGACTATTTGCTCTCCTTGTCTGAGGGTGGACTAAAATATTCCTGTGTAAAAGTCCACCTTTTTGCCATTAACGCATTCTTTTTACCTGTGGGCAACAAACCATTGTCCCAGTTACCTTTGATCAGAACCTTTTTTAAAAGGCATTCTGCACCTTCATCCCTCTATCCGGGATCCAGTCTCTGTGTGGGATTTGAATTTTGTGCCTGAAAAATTGACTGAGTCCTTTTGAGCCCGCTGAATCCAACAAACTCTGTTATCTTTCTTGGAAAACAACATTCTTAGTTGCCATTATGTCAGGTAGACGTATTTCAGAGTTTGAAGCACTAACGTGCAAACCTCCCTACCTGTAATTTCATAACGATAGGGTGACTCTTGCAGCAGCCCGTCGTTTTTGCTAAAGGTTGTTTCTGAAGTTACTTTAAATCGGGCTATCCAATTACCAGTGCACTGTGTGGAGCCTACGAATCCAGGGGAATCCATGCTTCATACTCTCAATTTGCATAGAACATTAATCTTTTCTTATCTTTGCACTTCCGGGTTACGAAAAACTGAGCAACTTTTTGTTTTCTATGCCCTATAAATCAGGGCATTCAGGTTTCGAAGCAGTGTTTGTCCACATGGTTGGCCAACTGCATGTCTTATCTATATTAAAAAAGAAAAAAAAAAGAAAAAAAAAAAAGTATATGACAAACCCCTTACAGGGGTTGTAAAACCCCATTCTACCAGAGGCATGGCTGCCTCCACGGCGTGTTTCTGGGGCGTCTCTGCCTTAGACATCTGCATGGCCGCCACGTGGTCTACCGTACATACATTCACGAAACACTAGTCTAGACATCGCTTCCAAGAAGCAAACTGCTTTTTGGATGGGCCATTTTACAAGGCCTGCTGTCCCAAGTACCAATAGTTTGCTTCCTCCTCCTGCTGCTGCTGCAAGGGATTGTCCTGAAGAAGATAGTACAGTTGCGTAAGAATGTACCATTGCGTAAGAATGTACTGTAACAGATCTTCGAGAGTATTTGTTGCAGCAGGTCTTGTACTACCTCCCCCATGCTGTTACTTCAGAAGTGTTACTTGCGTCTGTCCTTTTCGACTCCTTCAGCTGCTGCCTTATTTCCCTCCTCGGTTCCCCTCGGAGGCCTGAGAAATGGTTTCTCATTCGGTCACTAGGATGGTAAACAACTGAGGAGTAACTGGGACCTCCCCCTTTTTATATGTGCCATACAGACACCGCATGGTAACATTAGGGCGAGGTCCCAGGGTCAATTGCTGAGAAGTCATCCGGAGGAAGTGATGCCTGTGGCTTATATCCCATGTGTTATGACCTGTTGCAAGAGATACTCTTGAAGATCTACTGTTAAGGTAAGTTCTTACGCAACTGTACTTTGCCAGGCATCTCCCACTCCAGTTTGTCCAGCAGCTTCTGCACCTTTATTTATTTGTTGTTTGTTTGTTTATTTTTTGCAACTGCCGAGTTATGCCTAGGAATCCAGAAGTGATATGTAACTGTCTGTTTAAAAATCAAGTTCCAGTCGCCCCCCATGACCCCACATCCCTGGCTTTCTCGACCACTAGCTAAGTACGTGGGTGTAGGAGCCATATAAGGAGCCTGGGGGCATACAGGTCTGCCAGACTTACTGGTGTTTTTTGAGCAGCCCCTGAGACAACGGCCCCCTCTTTGTCTAGTTCTGCCTCCTGAAACTGCAGGGAATTTGCAATTAATGTTGTAACCCCTCATCTCCTACCCTTCTCCAGTGAGGCGTTATATGCCTGGGGAAAATCCCAGCTACTGGAATTTCTGACCCTCCCCAGGAGTTGGATGTGTCTCCTGAATAAACATAATCCCCCCACCTTCCCCATTTAAGAAATGTGATCAACTGCTTTATTTTGATTGGACTGCTGATGCCATTTATGTAATATTTCACAACTTTTGTTAAAGAACCCACTTATAATA
Source organism: Neoceratodus forsteri (assembly GCA_016271365.2). Taxonomy (NCBI): domain Eukaryota; kingdom Metazoa; phylum Chordata; order Ceratodontiformes; family Ceratodontidae; genus Neoceratodus; species Neoceratodus forsteri. The sequence continues at coordinate 634,240,780 of CM057450.1, read as the reverse complement.
CATAGTCCCCCCAACGGGATGGCATTAGCCCTTTGATGCTTAGTCTGGTTGTGAACATTGTGAACGAGTACCTGTACTGTGAACTTTAAACCAACCAACAAGTAAAGATTAAGCCGCGAAAAAGGATGAGTCTGCTGTGGAATTGATCTATGGGTTGGTGATGGTGGTGGAGAAGGGGTGTTGGCACGAGGCCGAAGGCAGAGTGCCTCCAATGAACCAACAATGGATTAATTCGACAGACTCATTCTTTTGAGTGGATTAATACTCTTATAATGTATGGTAGAACGCTGTTATAGGTAAAAATGTACCTTTTTTTATAACAATGTTTTACCATCGTTGTGAGTTCACGATGTTAACCCATCGATGGTACGTCACATCGATGGATTAACAACCGTGAACAGTCTGGGCATGCACGCAAATGGATCGGACGGCCTTGAAACGGCCGCGGCGGTGAGGGCAGAGCAGTGGCAACAAAAAAAATAAAAATAAATAAAATAAAAAACTGCAGTAGGGAACTGCTTTCTTTTGTAAAAAAACTAAATTGTACCATACGCTATAAAATGTAATGTATGGTACATCGATGGGTAAGCATTTTTTAACTCATCTCGAGGTTGCCATGGCGACCTAAACATCTCAAGCTTCACTCTCTGTTTACATGGTCGCCCTGGCAACCTCTAGATGGTTAACAAACCGGTTAACCATCGATGACCATACATTATTATCTATGTAACATGGCATTCAGTGTATAAGTGCTTGTTCTTGAAGAAATCGAAAGAGACGCAGTGAATTTGCTTTGAAATGCTTTATGTTCAGCAGTAGAACACGCTGAAGAAATAGTGCAGAAAAATTAGAACACACGAATTACACATCACGGGGGTTACACATTTCACATAAATATGTACAGTAACTTTTGAGTGTTTTAATGCAACGTATAGTTTAAAACTTTGCAAAACCTTAGAGGTTGCTTTCTATAGTGCTCGCAACTGCTGCTTTTCCATTGCTACTGTGCTGCATTGTGGGATGCTTACTCTGAGATAGGTGAGATTTGCATACACCCACAGTAGACTGTCACATTAGAATGGAGAGACTGAGCAAGGAACTCGGCGTGGTCTAATTTTTTTGAAGAAACACTTCTTAACTAAGTGTTAAAAATTTGTACAATTTCAAAAGGTAAAAAAAACATACAGGTTCCTTTCTGTGCTACTCATAACTGCTGTTTGTGCATTCCTACTGTGCTGCATTGTGGGAAGGTTACTCAGACGTGAGTCAGATTTGCATGCAGCCACAGTAGGAACAGGGAAAGCGAGTGAGGAACTCTGCGCTGCCTAATTACTTAGTCCAACAAACTCTGCTTAAGTAAGTTGTAAACATTTGTACGATTTCAAAGCAGGTTTTAACATTGGATTTGGCGACATTTATATGAAATCATATTCACTATGTTGGGGGTTGTGCAGGTTTGCCGTCTGTAATGAAGGACCACTGGGCGGGAAACGCATAAACGTTTCTCTACTCCTTTTTACCGCAGTGGATCGCCACAGTACTACACTGCTAACCATGGTCTACTTGGGAATTAGACCATGGTTAGGACAGTACCAAGTGTTAGACTTTGACGAATAGAAATTGCGGATTTTGTAATGCAATTTTATGCCATATTATAACTAATAATAAATTGCTATAGAAACCATCTGTGTGAGACTCTTGTCTGTTTCCTTGGAGAGGCGTATGCTCTACTTGGTGGTGGCCTCCTCCTGATTTTAAGAGGAGCTTTGAGTACACTCTGCCTCATCTGAAGCCCAGGGCTGTAACTCCATCTACCCCTCCTCCTGGTCTTTAGGGTACACTTGGGAGCTCAGGTCTCCCATGGTGAAGATTCCACCTTCCCCTGCTCTGCCAGTCCTCTGGCATCTATGTACCTGCTATTGTGAGGGCTTAATAGGATTAACAGGTTTAGTATGACTAGCCTGCCTTCTGGTTGTGGTGGTGTCGCCCAGTCAGTGTCTGCTCTGAGCTCCACCTTCTCCATGTCTCTTCCCCCCCCAACGTATGTTCCACTCAATCCCCTGTATTGGTCACGCTCTCGCATGCGGAGGCACACACCATGGTTCCGAGGTGCTCTTCCTTTGCTTGCTGCCTATCTGCCTGTTCTGCCCCGCGACCTCCACCCAGGGGCAGTGGAACTACGGTGGGTGACAGGGTTCCTCCCTGGGAGAGGAGAGCTACCTTCCGGGTGCTCAACCCTGCTCCCTCCCTCCCTCAGATGACCTTGGATGATTCCCGAACCCGGGTTGCTGGCACAATGCAAGGTAAGGCCTCCAGCACCTCAGTGCCACTGGGACAGCCACCCCGCGTATGTTTCTCAATACCTTAGGATGCGGTTTCCCTGCCCCGTAGCCCCCCGCCCGGCACCAGGGCAGTGAGATTCTTTGTGGCATCTTGGTGAGATATACTGCCATTTTGCCCACATGACCTGCCTGCAACATCTCCTCATTCACTTGTGCCCCCACCCTTCTCGTTGGAACTGTCTCCCTTGGTTGATTTACTTAGTGGGACCAATGAACTTAGAGGGGCCAATGCCTGGGCCTGGGTTTCTTTGTCAGGACCCTGAGCTCCAGTCCCCCTCCCAGTTCATAGTTCTACACTGTATGGAAGCTCCTCCCCACTGCCCCGCCGCAGTTTGTGTTTTGTATTTGTTTTCATTTGCAAATGTAAAACGGTACAATTTCAAATTCCAAGTGCAGAGTATAGAAGGATGTTAAAAGCTATGATATGTAGTCTAATAAGGTGCTCTTCCTCCTGCAAAATAGCATGCTGAGGGCCACCGAGAATAAATTGTTTACAGTTCGAAGAGGAAAACTATAAATATGTTTGTTGCAGTACTACCTTGGACAGTTGTGTTTTACTCTTCGTTGTCGCCCTCCCAACTGGCCACCTTCCATCAGCACCCTTCCCCCCGTCACCCCAGTGTCCACTGGACTCGCCTCTGGCTGTTCTCGAGGTACCCCATATGTGCGTACGTTTTGCCTTTGGCTCTGACTTTCCAGGTTGTCCACTTGGAGTCATTTCTCTCTCCTGGGCCAGCAGGTAAAACATTAAGCAGTTGTTCCTGTTTGTCATGGTTGTTGGCTCTATTAACCTGTTCTCCACTACTTCCGTGCGTCTTTCAGTTTTGGTGAGGGCTTTTTAATGGAGCTTTTTGTCTATGCAGGTGACCGTGGCAGCTGTTTAATTGCAGCTATCAGATCGCTGGAGCCCTCCAGCCCCTCTGGCCCTGTCGTCTCTTCATCTCAGATGGCCACAGCTCCCGATTCAATGGCATGACTAGTATTCGATCACTGTTTGTTGGCTGTTATCAGCTCTTTCAGCTTTTGTGCTGGTGCTGCTGTGCTCTTGTGTGTCCCTCCTGCCTGTTGGATGCTTTTAGCTGGTGAATCTGTTTCTGTAAGGTGCTGTTAGATGCTGATTCTTCTGTGGGGAGGATGGAGCTCTCCACTCGGGCAGACATTTCCGGGTTGACATCACTAGAAGTCTGCTGCAAGCCCTTTTTTGACCCTTTCACTTGTAAATTTTTTCTGCCTTATTTCTGGAAGTTCCCTTTCAGCAGCTTTTGCTGCTTTCTAATGAAGGCCATCTGTCCTCCATTGTGAAAATTGAGCAGAAGCAGTCTTTAATGGTTGCCTTCTGCTTGTCCTCCCCCTGTTATCCTGTCCCCTATGCCAGCCGAACACTTCCTAATCCTGTCTTTCTTGTTATAGTTGTCTAATGTAACTGAAAAAGTGTTTTTACCCTACCTTTTGAGCCCTTCCGCAATACGTAGCTCTGTGCCTGCTTTTGTGTCTGACTGCTCTCTTGGCTTCCCTTGATTTTCACTTGGAACGCACTCCATCCTTCATCCCCTGCTTCCCTTTGTGTTGAAGGCCTATTCCTTGGCCATCGTCACCTCCCTGACCTTCTTAGAGAACCTGATTGGTCTGTTGTTCCTGTTTCTCTTGGTGACTCCCTCAGGGCATGACTTTGTTGTGTTTGACTGGCCACTTAATTGCACCCCATATTTCTTCCACACCCCTGATTTGTGTCCACTCCAACCAACTTATCCCAGACTAATCCTCTCATCTTCTTGAAGTCTGCTCTTCTGAAGTCCTGGAGCCAGATTTTCAAAAGTAGAAATACTGCACCCATGTGGGGAAAAAAGTTATGCAAAGTAGGGTTTTCTTACGCATCTGCAGTTTCTGCATGCACCTAAGTTTCAAAAAGGTTGCCATTTTGCAACCTTTTCCACAAAATACGTCGCCTTGTGCTTATTTTTTGGCGCACTTGGTGGGGAAGGAAAAGCTACCCATGCACATAGTGTTGAAAATTGCATTTTTGCAGGTGCGGGGATTTTTCCTAGCAACAGGGAGTTGTACACAAGGACTGTTATGTCAGACCCTTTGAAAATCTGCCCCAGGACTTTGGCCTTTGAGAGTATACTGGTGCTGAAAGCCAATTTGAACCATAGTGTGTTATGGTCACTGGACCCTATTGGTTCCCCCACTAGCGATCTGCCTACCATTTCCAAGTTGGTGAGCACAAGGTCGAAAACGTCAGCCAGGTTTGTGCATTCTCTGAACAAATGCACCAGCAGGCAGTCCTTCAGTATATCTAGCGAGTCCTGTCTTCTGGTGTTCTTAGCTGCTGGAATGCCCCATTTGGTGTCGGGCAGGTTGAGATCTCCTGCTACCACTTCCTCCTGTTTACAGCCTCTTTATTTCTGCCTCTAGTTCCCTATTGCCCTTGTCTTCCTTGTCCTGGTCATCTACAGACCACCCCGTGTGCAGTTCCTCACCTGTTGCCATCATGTGATGAACCCACAGCGATTTGGCCTTCCCATTCCCTTCAGGACTCATCCTCTATCGCCTCTGTGTCTTCCCTGACATAGAGGGCTGCCCCACCCTCTTTACCTTCCCCCTGTCTTGCCTATGCATGGTGTAGCCTGTCCTAGAGGACATTCTCCTCTCTGCTGGAGTGATGAAGATACTGCTACGTGGCCACTACCTGCCACAGGTGGTGGTGCAAGCAGAGATTATAATTACGGAGGGGAACCCTTACAAAGCCTGATGCAAATTGATGTATGCCTGTATCAACAGCTCTGGCCAGTTGGCGTCTCAGGAAAATGGGGATTAGAAAAAAATGCTAAAACCCCCAGCTAAGGCATAATGATGAGCACTGTTCTGCAGTCCCCGGACTTCCAACCTTGGCACCCGTATTTGGACCAAGCAGAACAGGGGGCTGGGCATGGTCTACCCCATCTACCCCGCCTTGGTGGATAAGCCAGAGAGGAACAAGGAGGTAGAGGTAAGTCTGGGAGAAAGGTGACTGGGATAGGGGTGGCTGATGAGAGCAGACTGGCAGTGGGGAGATGAATGGAAAGTGTAATAAAAACAAAACAAGTGAATTTTCCTGAAAATTTATGCGCAGGTATTGGACTTAAAGAGCTGTGCTGTAATAAGAAGTGTGTGTCTTGAGTTGGCAGACCCCTTAATTACCATTTTTTTTTTTCCCCCCTTCTACCCCCAGCAGGGATGATTGTGACAGAAACGCAAGAACCAGGCACTGTCTTGATTGACAGAACCATACAGATGAGAAAGGAGGCACAGGCCAGGAAGGTGGTCTTGGCATGGGGGCTTCTCAATGTTTCCCTGGCTGGAATGATTTATACTGAAATGTAAGTCCTATTGCATTTTTCTTGCAGTGGTTTCCGTTGCAAGATTAGGAATACTCACCTTCTTAATATGTACAGTGGTAGCTATCCTAATCATCTGGTTTACCACAGAAAAGTGTACTGCATTCCTCTTACGGCAGTATTATTTGAAGTACCACATTAGCTGAAGTGTTAGAGGGGAATAAGATTTAACAGGGAAGAGTTGTATTGCAGTATCTTTAAAAAAGCTAATGTACTGCCTAAACTAGTATCAGTTTTCAAAAGCAGTCTTCCATTACCTTTTATATCTGATGTACTTTTATTTTCCATTTACTGAAGTAGAAGATTGTTTACCTGACGTTAGAAGGTGTGATGTAGCCGGCCTGGTGGTGCTGAGGGTTGAGGGTTGAGGCACTGAAAGCCACACCTCGCGCCACGTTGTTGACCCGGGTTCGGGAACGAGCCTGGGTTGCGGGGGGTCAGCAAGGGAGGGAGAGGATCAGTGTCTGGAGGACAGCTCTCCTCTCCTGGGGGGGGGGGGGTCCTGCTTGGCTGGCCTCTGGTGGAAGCCGGAGGCACAGCAAGTGCTGGAGTGTAGAGAAGGGGCGAGGAGTGGCAGATGTCGGTGGAATCGCCTTGACGTCAGGGCGTTAGCCACTCCCTAGAACAGGGGAAAATGCCCTTCAGCTCTGGCGAAGACGGAGCACCGGAGCTCGCCCTTGATTTGCATCCGCCCTCCTGGCACCCTCCTGACTGCCACCAGAGAAAGTTCTGGGTGTTGGGGGCCCACCTCGTCCCCACCACAGCTACATGGGTGGAGGAGGGTTGACCAGGTAGGAGCGGACCGTAGAGGGATGACTCCTAGGTGCTCCTGAGGAGACCAGAGCTGCAGGGAAGGGGAGGAATAAATAGAAAGTAGAGAGGGGGGGGAAGGGGTGATGTGTGGAACAGCACTCTGCCTGGCAGGTGACATATCTAGCTCTGGTCCCCCAACAGTACACTCAGCATTGTGACCTCACAGACTTTGACATCACTGCTGCTTAGAAAACGGTCTGTCAGTGGCTTCCAGGTCAGTCACCTGCGATGTCACTGTTAGTGAGATCGCAGTGCTGATGATGTATTTGGGGGTAGAGATGGGTCAGTCTGCTACCAGACTGAGAGCTGCTCCAGCTAGGGAAGCTCTAAGGTGACACGACACCTGGGACCTGGTACTATGTCACAGTAGGTGGTGACATGAAAGGCACTCTGTTATGCCGCCCCCCAAAATTGCCTCAAACGGGGAACACTTAGTTTGTGGGGGGTGGGAGTGTCTGCCTGGTGACAAACTGGCAAAGAAGCTGATGGATGCCAGATGTAATGTGGTTGGAAAGGCATGGCAAAGCAAGATAGTTTTTATTTATATATTGCTGTACAATTAATGGAAACGCACAGATCAGTAACGCGTACAATAAAGTAAACAAAGCAAATTCGACAGGAAAATTTCAGATCATTCTGGATAATGAGTAGTGCCCTATATACAGCTAAAATGTACGGACTCCTGAAATATTAATTTACCACTAGGTTTCACTGAAAGCCTGCTCAAATAGATAAAACTTGCAGCCCCTTTAATAAAAGTTCTGAACCATGGGGGCACTCTGCAAGGTATTGGGTAAAGAGTACTACAAAATGGGGTTTCTGACTGCAATCATAAACTGGACCAGCTTAGAAAACTCTGCATGGCACTGTGCACTCTTGTAGTGAAGGTACCATGAAATAGTCCAGTCAGAAACTTCCTGCTGTGACAACTTTATGCCTGCACAGATTGTTCTTATCTAGGTTTGTTTTCAGTATAATTTACTATTCCATCTCCAGGCTGCCGTGAAATTCCAGTTGGGCCCATTTGAGACCCTCTTAGGACTCAAACCGTGTCTCTTGCTGAAAATACAAAATACAGTATTATGTTCCCACTTTTAAACTGGAGATTCATTGCTTGCTAACTGATCATGCAGCATTTGCTCCACCAAGCTGCACAGAAGTGGAGTGCAGTTCCTGTGGTGTAGAGCTCAAATCGCAACCTTTTTAAAGCAGGTGATGCCCCTCCCCCATTGCCACTCTGTCACTGACCCAGCCAGAACAATTATCCTCCTTGTTCCAGGCATCCAGCCCAAGTAGCCATTAATGTAATCCCTGCCTTGACTCCACTCCACTTAGTTAGAAAAACAAAACTGAAGGGCGGCCCAGCCATCACAGTTCTCTAGAATCTGCTGGGATTATTGTGGTGACCAGGCCTTCCTGCACGATACCCTGGGTAGTTAGTCAAGTAGACGCCTTGTTCCACGTTTGTATCTGCAGCTTTAAAAAAAAAAAAAAAAAAAAAAAAAAACAAAAAAAAAAAACAAAAAACAAACAAACAGTGGTTGGTTCTGGTAGTCGGGCTCTATATCTCAATTTTCACAGCAGACTTAAGAGGAGAGCTATAATGTTCTAAGTGGCTGATAATTGGTTCTTTTTGCTGCTGGCTGTTGGGACATTTTCTTCTTGGTCCTGTTTTCTGCTGAATTTTTTTCACTGTCACACAGTTCAGTAGTGGGCAGACCAGGACTGATTGTGCATGGTTACCAATGGCAGCAGCATAGGGGCAGCTCATTGGGGCAAGGTGCTTGTAGTATATCCAAGCCAGTATGCCACCAGAGGGCACAAGAGACAGCTGTACTGAAAAGTGCCGGGCTGGGGAGCAAGAAGGGATCCACTCTGCTCTCTCTGACTCCTCATTTTTGACCGCTTGAATGCTGGCACTGACAAGTAAGTGACTGGACACAGGAGGATGCCTGCCCTTATCAGTGGTGGTGGTGGTGCTGGCAGGGGTGGACTCACCTGAGCAAGCTCTGAAGCAACACGTAACTATAGTGAAAAACAAGGGAGGGGGGCAGGAAGAGGGAGGGCTTAAATACCACCCCCCCCCTTACCTGGTGAAGCAAGAGAATCAAAAAGATGTTTTGATAGTGTGAGGTGACTGCAATCTGTGTGATGTTCCTCTAATCCTCTTGCTTCACCAGGTAAGGGGAGGTTTTATTTCTTGTGCTGCGGCCTTAAATACCAAAATCCCCAAATCCTGAAATGCAATGCATCTGATTCCTTAAGATGGGATTCCAAGCAACTCTAGTCTCAATCATGTCACCTTTCTTTCTCTTGTCCTCCGATGTGTAGTTGTTTAGATTATGCAAGTGCTTCACTGCTTCTTATAGGTCTCCTATGAGAAGCAGTGAAGCACATGCAGAATGTAGGACATACCCTGTTATCACATAATCATTCCGATTATAGATCCACTCTCTGCATGTACCATGTTCACCATGTCCCTGTCCTTCCTCACGTGTGTGCTCCAAAACTGCACATTGATTGTACTCCTAGTGAGGGTGAACCAGCAAGGAATCTATACAGGGAATGTATCACATCTTTCTTTACTCCTTCAGCTAGTAGTCCCTCTCAACTCCGTATACACCCTACACTGGCACAGTCTGGGGGAAGATTAAAAAGTGAGAGAAGCTGTCTGGGCTGGGTGCAATGAATCCTGAATTTCTCCCACTCCCTCCCTAGTCCCTCTATACTACAATGATCGTCTCACACAGGTCACATACTCGGTCACACTTTTAGAGCCTCCAGTCTAACCTAAAATGTGACACTTGTGAGTAGAGCGATGACCAAGAGGACCTCTCGCAAGTCACATTTTATTTAGATTTTAGCAAACATAAACATGAGTCTTGGTATTGCACTTTGCAGTCTACAAACATTCATCATCATCGGGTGCATGTTTATTTTAATTTTTACATCATTAAAATCAAGAGGAGGAGGACAAGAAGATAGGGCAGAAGTTAAGCTGAGGATCTCTGCTGACTGCTCGTGGGTCGTGCATCATGCTCCTCGTCGGCAACTCCCATACTCAATGTTGTGGACATGGACATCAGTCTCTCCACTCCACCAGCGCAGCGCTGTTTATTTTCAGGAGACTGGTCACAGACCTCGACGAGACCTGACGACAACTGAGGCAACCTCGATAACCAGGATATAGTGGGCCTGGAAGTGACAGGAAGCCGCAGGCGTAGAGTATGTCTGGACTGGAGGGATGGTCCGTGTGTGTCTCTCTCTCTCTGTCTGTCTCTGTCTCTCTCTCTCTCTCTCTCTCCCTCTCTCTCCCTCTCTCCCCTCGTCCAGTCCATGAGATGACCATGACAGCCACCACGGCATGACTTGAGTCTGTCCAACAAAACCGAATGGATGGCTTTTTCAGCGCCTGCCGGCTCTTGAGAGGGATTACTTCTGTCGACGCCAGTGGCATGTGGCTGGTGCCATTTTTTTGAGAGATCTGGTGCTGGGCTGGACTGTTACTTAAGCGTGTGTGTGTGTGTGTGTGTGTGTGTGTGTGTGTGTGTGTGTGTGTGTGTGCGCGTTGCCAGGACAAACATGCACGGTGCATGACTGACGCTGTCGCACGGACCTGAGGGCCGCGGGGGGGCAGAAAAGTTCTGGTCCGGTGGTAGGGATGCGAAATCATTGATGGACCAGAATTGTTGGGTTTAAGAGAATGTCCATGAGGAAACAAAAATACCGCAGATGTTTGGATGGTCGGGGTGTAATTGACCCATCCCGAGACACTGTAGTGACACTAGTGGAGAAAGTACATGTGGGTCGGGGGGCAAAAAAGGGGAACAGTGGCCCCTAAGAACTAGGGGGCCGCCGAGGGAAACTGCCCCTTTTGCCCTATGGTTAATCCGGCCGTGAGTACAGGCGAATAAATAAGTAATTAAAAAGCAAACTCTCGCCGCCCTGCACATAAGTGTCACATTTTCCAAATACAGTGTTAGTTATTTCTTTATTAAATAGCTTACGTACAGGTTAGAAAATAGGCAGCATTGCCCAAAAAGTGTGCATGTAGTGCCTTATCAAATATTTTATGAATGGGATGTGACCACAACTTCAGGGCACCTGGCTGATTGTTTTCCTTGGTCACATCTCCTTCGTGTGTGTGTGTTTTTTTTTTTTTTTTCTCCACACTTTGAAAACATGGGGCGGTATATTTAATCCCTGTTTGTGATCGCTAAATTGGTTAGTGAGATGCTAGCACTGTTTAGAGGCCCCAAAGCAGGGAGAGACTGCAAAATGTTATATTCTGTAGCGCTCCACATTGTCGGTGGGTAATCTTAATAATAATAAATAATAAATCTTTATTTAAATTAAGTGCCTTTCAGAATATCAAGGCGCTGTACAGTAAGATTAAAACAGTAATAATAAAACCAACACTACAACAATACAATCCTCTGTCTGGGTTACTTCAATCCATTACACTAAAGGCCTGATGCCAGAAAAGTTTTCAATGCCTGTTTAAATCCTCCACAGTCAGACTCCAGCAACTGACTGGGTAGAGAATTTGAGGGTAGGGCCAAGATGAATGCACGGGCCCCAGAAGATTTTAAGGCCCCCCCATGGAATCTCCAGCAACCCCTCGTCCGCCAAACAGAGCTGTCGGTCAGGGCAGCAAGGTACAAGGAACTCTTTCAAGTAGTCTGGACCAAGTCCGTGTAGGGCTTTGTAAGTCGGTAATTCGACTTTAAAGGTGATCTGCCACTAAATCGGCAGCCAGTACAGATCGTGCATCACTGGGTAATATGAGAAGATCGAGAAGTCCCCGTCAGCAGCTGCGCTTCAGTGTTCTGTACTAGCTGCAGGTGGCAGATATCAACCCCAGGTAGCCCTAAGTACAGGGGGTTGCAATAATCAAGGCGTGAGGTCACAAAGGCATGGATCAGTGTAGGCAGGTCACCAGATGGAACAAGGTGCTTGATCCTGGTGATGTTCTTAAGATGGTAAAAGAAAGACTTGACGACTGCCGACACCTGAGATCATAGTGTCAGCCCGTCGTCAAGCACCGCCCCCAGGTCTCGCACCTGTTCAGAGGCAAGGATCTGGGAGTCCCCCAGACAAAGTTCAGAGGACTGACCAGCCCTCAACCCCTCTATCTGGCAACCCGGATCCACAACCACCACCTCGGTCTTTCCTGTGTTCAGCTGTAGCCAGCTCAAATTCATCCAATCCTGGATTTCAGCAAGGCAGTTGTTAAATATCGAGAGAGCACTGTCCTGGTCAGGTGCAAAAGACAGGTAGAGCTGGGTATCATCAGGATAGCAGTGAAACCTCAGCCCATACTGTCTTACAATGTCTCCGAGGGGCAGCACATACACTGCAAACAACATGGAGGACAGCACTGAGCCCTGTGGGACCCCACATGACAGATGGAGTGGGTCAGAAGAATGAATCTCAGACACCACTCTGAGTTCTGCCAGTGAGGGAAGATGTAAACCACCTGAGGACTGTACTAGTTAGGCCACAGATGAACCTCAGGCACCCAAGCAGCACCCCATGGTCCACAGTGTCAAAAGCTGAAGAGCGATCAAGGAGCACCAAGATGGAGCGGCTTCTCTGATCTCTTGCCATCAGGAGATCATTGAGCACCCGAACCAGCGCAGTCTCGGTACTGTGCCTCTTTCAAAAACTGGATTGGAGAGGTTCATAGATATTATGGATGGTCAAGTGTTTCTCCAGTTGTACCGCCACTACTTTCTCAATAACCTTCCCTATAAAATGGAGGTTTGAGATTGGTCGGGAGTTGGCCAGAGTGTCCGGTTCCAATGAAGCCTTCTTCAGGAGGGGAGTCACCACCGCCTCCTTCAGGGAACTTGGAAACTCGCCCGAATCGAGGGAGATACTGGGTGTGGCGAGCCACCCCAATGCTAGTTCTTTTTTGTAGATCTTATTCTGTTGTGTAAATGTGTTTTTTTTTTTTTTTTTTTTTTTAAAGGGGGTTTGACCTTCCTCTGACTTACAAGGCCAGCCTTGCTTGCCGGAATCTGACAAGTTCTTGTCAAAAAGCTTGTGGATAGCTGATTAGTCTTCCTCTAACTTAACTACCCAAGGAAAACAAGTAATAAAATGTCAGGAGATGGCCCTTTTCACTTCAAGAAAAACAGAATGCTTTCATCCCAGGAAACTGTTAATGGTATACTTCATTTTGTGAGGTAATAGGAAAGAACACATCCTCCTAACAGACCTGTGTGAAATTGTAATGCCAGGTGTCATAAATGTAGGCTGGGTAACATCACCAGGTGGCAGAACATTGTGTTGGGGAAGTGCAAGAGTAACACCTGGTGGCCTAAAATGAAAGGGCCAGCCCCTATTCACAGACTGGGATAGCCAACACTATAAATAGCCCAGATCGGGGCATTTGGACACGCATCTTCACTGTGACACTCTGCTTGACACACAACAGGAGCCAAACTGCTGAAACCCAGTGTGGCTGCCAAGGACTAAAGAAACTGAAAATTTGCAGCTACTTTTTCTGGACTTCAAATCCCTACAATTTTTAAGATATAGATTAGCTAACAGTTCTCATGTGTTTTTATTCTGTATATCCATTTTCATTTGTTTTATGCTGTAACCAAAACTTTTCTAACACCCTTTTAGTTGTAATTGTATGATTTATTATATAAGTATTTTAATAAACATTCGTTTTTATAAAGAAATTCTACCTGCGTGAGATGTCTATATTTGTGTGTGACTGTAGCAGGTTTATTAATGATCTGTGACAACTGTTAATTGCTTAGAGGGGCCACCATAAGTAACCAGATTGAGAAAAGGGTCTGTAAGGGATCTGAAAGGATAGGGAGAATACCAAAGTCTAAGGGATGAGTCTGCAGGGATTTTGAACCAGGCTGTTGCATGTCCTGTAGGGAGAAAGCCAGATCAGAGTTCCGCTGCTACCTTGAAGAGTGTGCGACATCTGGGTCTTACTCCTTTGTGTAATAGCCAAGGAAAGGGTTCATATTTGGCCACAAGACTTGAGACTGGTATTGTGCCCTTATCCAGAGCTAGAGGGACACCCTGGATCCTTATGGCAGAGGTGCAGTTGTGACCTCAGCGAGCATTCTAAAGGACGAGGAGGGCATCCCTGTTCCCTCTCCTGTCACGGATTACACTTAAGGGTGGACACTGTGAGCTCAGTGGGCCTGACCCCCAAGAGTGGGTTTGTGACTGATCTGGTGTGTAGCATTGGGATCTGAGAGACTTGGTTGCATAGTATTGCGATTCGAGACATATTGGTGGCATAGGCATAACAGTTGGATTCGAGCCCAGTCTATCAGATTGATAAACTATAAACGGTTCACACACAATTAAGGCAGAGATGGTTGCAGTATAAAGTTCCCTAACCTGTTTTTGGTTTTTTTTCTTGGGTGCAAGCTAGTGTAGCAGTAGATCTTACTTCGAGAGGGTTCCTACAGTAGGTCTTCACTGATGGATCTGCGCCCCTGGCGTCAGGACCGCATAGTAAACTTCTAGCTAGCAATCTATGGCAGGGGACCGCCCACAGCATCACATGATGGGACGTCAGTGTGACATTATATAGGGGCGGTCCCCACACCCGCCCTCAAGTTCTTTCCCACTGTTGACCTGGATAAGTCAGACCTTGCAGTAAACTCTGCTACAGTCGACCGCCATTTTCCAAGAATTGCTGTTCTTTTTTCTAAGTTCTTTTTCCATAGTTAATGCATGTCTTCGCATAAATCTAAGAAGTGCTCACAGTGCAATGCTCAGATTCTGCACGGGGACGATCACTCCCGCTGCGTCCTCTGCTTAGGCCCAAAACATCAGGTTGAGGACTGCGACATCTGCCAGTCCTTCAACCAGGCCACGCGCATCAGGCGCCAGAAAGCCCTCTATGCCCAGCTTTTGAAAAACCGGCTTGCATTGATGGAAAAGAAGCTTCAGGAGCTGTGGGAACATTTTGTTCTCACCCACCTCAGATGCGCTGGGACCGTTCCCCTTCTACCCAGCGTCGCCAGACAGCTGACGCTACTTAAGGTGGGGTGTCCACCTCGGTGAGTAGTCCTCCTCCATGGTCGCCGTCTGCTCTAGTGGATAGGTCGCAGACTCCCCTTCCCGCCTTGGTCAGTGGGCAACAGGGGTGTTCCTTTTAGGAGGATTTCACTTTGGGGCCTGTTGATAGGCCTGAGAGCTATCAGTCACCCTCCATCTCAACCGATGGGTGCACAGTCTCTTCCGGTAAGCTGGACTCCAGCTCCTCTGCTGTGCCCCCCAACTGCGACTAAGTCTGACATCTGCTCAGTTGAGGCCGATCAGTTGGTTGCCGGCTTGTCCGATGATCACTTGGCCGAAACTCTCCCATTGGGCCTGACTCTTGATACCCGACGTCCTGCAGAGCCAGCTTCCAGGCACCTCATTGTCACATGAGGGTTTTCCCTCCCAGGACTCATTGACTCAGCCTGACTTCTCATTTCCCCGGATCCCTGGGACACGAGTGTTTCTGGCCATTGGATTCCTTCTCCTGCATTGGGTATCTTTTCCAAGCTTCCTGCTTCCCCAGTGGACCCATCGACAGGGGTTTCTATTCCTCTACCTCCCTCGACTGCCTCGGATCAGACACCGGGGCCTCTTAGACCCCCGACACCAAGCCTCCCTCCTGCCTACGTCCCTCCAGACTCGGGGAATGGTCTCTGGATTTCTTGCTCCGATGCTGGAGCCCCCGCCTTGTCCTTCTGGGATTTCAACCGGGACCCCAGGCTTGCCGATGGATCCTCATGATCCCAGTGGTCCCTTGGCCCTGCTGCTTTCTGGGTCCATGGCCCTTCTGCCATCTGGCCTACAGGCTCGAACCCCTGGCTGCCTGCCTGCTGCCACAGTTCCCCTATTACTGGGCACCAGGTGGGCTGTCACCGGAATATCTGGCACCAGGTGGGCCGTCGCCCGGTTACCAGTCACATGCGTAGATGCCAGGGTACCTGACACAGGGCCATATGTACCAGGGGTACCATCATAACTGCCTTTATTGGTACCAGGCTCCTGGTTACCCCCCATATTCTCATTCAGCGTTCCCAGGCTACCAGCCTCCACCACTTCCTCCACTCCACTCTCTTCCTCACCCCGCCACTGCCTCCTCAGCCAGACTATTCCGGCCTGGTGGAAGGATGCCAGATTGTAGCTCCTGCAGGAGCTGGGTCACCTCCATCCGGTCGTGGTTTATACACCAACCCATAGGGTAATTCCTAGGAGCCCATTCCCTGTCGACCATCTATCATCGAACAGGGACTCTGGCAGACGCCTAACAGGGGCCCTGTCGGGCATCAGGGTTATAGAGGATGCCCCAGATATTTATGTGCCCAGCAGACCAGAGTCTTCAGACTCTGACAATGATTCTGACTCTGAAGTTAATTCTGAGCCTCATTCCCCAATGGAACCACAACCCAAGGAGTCTCCCAAGTCTCCGCTGGAGGACCCATCTTTCATGGAACTCCTCAGATCCATCCGGCAGGCTTGCGGTTGGGCATCCCAGGAGATGGATCCAAAAAGGAAGAGGCTAGCTGAGCACCTGGATTTAACCAGTGCGGATCCCCTACCCATTCCACCTTGGACGGGGCCACACGAGGACCTACACTTCCTCAGGCTGCATTATCTGGTCTCTTAGTTATGTGGCCCACATGATCTCTTTCTAGAAGTCACCTCGGACCAACCTTGTAGAAAGAGATTGTCTATCCCGGATGTGGAACTCGGAAATAAGCT
Organism: Neoceratodus forsteri; assembly: GCA_016271365.2. Lineage (NCBI taxonomy): Eukaryota > Metazoa > Chordata > Ceratodontiformes > Ceratodontidae > Neoceratodus > Neoceratodus forsteri. The sequence continues at coordinate 634,224,501 of CM057450.1, read as the reverse complement.
GCTGGACAAGGTGAGACTTAACGAGTCTTCTTGCTGCCACGTATTGCGTGCCACCTATGACTCAGTGGCCTGATGCACAGCTTTGGGAGTTTGCTTGAGACGTCTGGCATGGCATAGTCTTGCGGGACTGGCGCAAGACTTCCAGACCACTCTACTGGACACCCCTTCAGCTGTTCTGTCCTGCTTGGAGGTGACACAAAAGATATTATAACCGAACTACAGGAGAGCAGCAAATCCCTGCAGGACATTTGCTCCATGTATCGCTCAGGCCTAAAACCCAAGCAGCGTTTTCATCGCCCCCAAAAGAGAAAGAGAGAGAACCAGAACAGACGCCAGGGTAAACACCGCACCACTGGTTCTGGTGCCCAGACCCCTTGGGCAAAAGCCCAGAAGGCCACTGGAGGCAGCAAAACAGCCATCCCCTCCGCCTCCTGACTTGATGGGACCTCCTCCACCTCTTCCGGTCGTCGCAGAGGAACCCGTGGGAGGAATGTTCGCCCTCCACCTGGACAGGTGGGAGGCGATAACCGCCGATGCTTGGGTCCTTCATCTCATCACAAGAGGGCATTCTGAGGTCCTGGACAGACGCCCAGACAATCCGCCGGGCAAGTCTCACTACCCGTTGGGTCACCTGCTTCTCATTCAGCAGGAAATCCAGGCTTTATTAGACAAATCAGCCATAGAGCCAGTTCCTCTAGGGCAGATAGGAAGGGAGGTATTACTCCTATTTCTTCTTGGTACCCAGAAAGACTGGCAATCTGAGGCCCATTCTGGACCTTAGCCTGCTCAGTCTCTTTGTGGAGTACAAGAGGTTCTGCATGCTTACCCTTCCAGGGACTCTTACCCCTGCTCGAATAGAACAAATGGCTGTGCTCGATGGACATGCAGGATGCTTACTCGCATATCCCTATCCTCCAGGCCCACCACCATTTCCTTCGGTTCACCATTCAGGAGAACCACTATCAGTTCAAGGCCCTTCCTTTTGGCCTCTCTTCGGCACCCCAGTGTTTGTGTGTGTTTTTTAAAACCACGTTCCTGGCTGTGGTAGCTGCGGCTCTGCGCCGCAGTGGGATTTACGTGTTACATACCTGAACGACTGGCTGTTGTCGGCACTGTCTCAGGACAGTCTGATGGAGGCACTGTTCACCACCCTGGACCTCTTTTCCCGGCTTGGAATCACTGTAAATTATTCCAAGTCTCAGCTCTCACCCTCTCAGCACTTCCAGTTCATTGGAGCAGTGCTGGATACTGTCCGGGGCAGGGTCTTTTTACTCTGGACAGGGCAGATATTTTGATTCAACAAGCTTTGTCTGTGTCCAACTCTCGTTGGACCACAGCACACTCCGTCCTCCACCTGTTGGGTCTAATGGCGGCTGCCATACCCACAGTTCCTTTGGTCAGACTGCATATGAGGGTGACCCAATGGACCCTCAGAGTGGGACCAGTGCTCTGACGACATGGACCACATGGTCCTGATCTCCAGCAGTAAGAAGAGGGATCTTCTGTGGTGGCAGGAGCCATCCAGCCTCTCCTCTGGGGGGGGGGGTCCCTTTCTGTCCCCCGATTCCTTCTGTGATTATCACAACCGATGCCTCTGGTCATGGTTGGGGAGCCCACATGGGAGACCATCAAACTCGAGGGAGATGGTCCCCACAAGAGGAACACTTACAAATAAACTTCTTAGAAATGAGAGCAGTGCTCTACGCTCTCCAGGTGTTCTAGCTCCTCTTGCAACCGGGAACACTCCTTATCCAGACCGACAACACTGCCACAGTCTGGTACATAAACAAGCTGGGAGGCACCTGACCATACCCCCTCCGCAGGGAGGTGATATGGGTGTGGTACTGGGCAGTCCAGCACAGCCTGTCTCTGACAGCAGTCCATGTCCTGGGAGTTAACAGCGTCCTGGTGGACAGCCTCAGCTGCACCGTCGCATGAGCATAAATGGGAACTAAAGCAGGAGGTAGTGGAAGATCTTTTCGATCAGTGGGGTTGGCCGGAAATATACTTGTTTTCCTCCCCATCCAACGCAAAACTAACCAACTTTTGCTCGCTTGGTCCCGGGCATGGCGTTTTTTGGCAAGACACTCTGTCTCTTTATTGGACAGGGAGGTTTCTGTACGTCTTTCCTCCCTTTCCAATTCTACAGAAGGTTCTGCTGAAGCTCCAAGCAGAGGGCTCACACATGATTCTTATAGCTCCACTCTGACCTCTGCAGATCTGGTTCCCCATACTGCCACAACCGGCAGCGGAACCCCCAGTACCTCTTCCTCTCCTACGTGACCTTCTGTCTTAGGAGTGGGGCAGCCTGGTGCAGCTGAGCCTCAAGTCTCTCCACTTGCATGTGTGGCACCTTTGGACATAGCGGTCTCACGTTTTGGAGTCTCCGTGCAAGTCGCCCAAGTCCTAGTGGAGGCTAGAAAACCATCAACTAGAGCTACGTATGCCATGACATGGAAGAGATTTACCATTTGGGCTATGGCCGAGGGCCTGGACCCATTCTCTTGCTTGGTGCCCCAGGTCCGTGAGTACCTCTTGCACCTGTCTTTCGGGCCTCAGCTACTCTTCCCTGAGGGTCCATTTTTCTGCGGTTTCTGCCTATCGCCTTCCAGTAGATGGTAAAATCCTAGTGCAGTTGGAGGTCTCTAAAACCTTTCTGAAAGGGATCCTCTACTTAAAACCTCCAGTCCGTGGTCCGGTTCCCCCCGGGACTTAAATTGTAATTTGGAGAAACTTACTTGGCCCCCTTTTGAGCTGGCAGCAAGTTGCGACATGCGCTATCTGTCCTGGAAAGTGCTCTTTTTGGTTGCTATTACCTCAGCTTGAACAATTTCAGAGCTCCAGGCCCTCGTTTGCAAGGAACCTTATTTAATTTTCCCACGGAGACTGGGTGGCTCTGTGGACTAATCCATCCTTTCTACCGAAAGTGGTTTCAGAATTTACATTGAACCAAGATGTTCAACTGCCAGTTTATTATCCAGAGTATTCCAACAGGGTGGAATATCTTTTGCACTTGCACAGGATATTGAGATGCTGTGTCTCGCGGACCAAGGAGGTGCGCAGATCTGACCAGTTGTTTGTGGTTTTCGCACCCAGATCTAAGGGTACAGCCATCTCTAAACAGGGCCTGTCCAGTGGTTGGCTAATTGCATCTTGTTTGTCAGAAGTACGAGAAACCCCTTCCGGGGGAAGTTAAAGGTCACTCAACATGTGGCATGGCTGCTTCCATGGCCTTCCTACAAAACGTGTCCACCTCGGACATTTGTGCTGTGGCCACTTGATCTTCAGTCTATACTTTCACCAAGCATTACAGTCTGGATATTGCCTCTAGGTGTAGAGCCGTTTTGGACTTGCTGTCCTGCAAGGTCTACTATCATAACTGGCTCTTTAGTTGGTAGACATTCCGCCTCCCAGACCGTAGTCTCCAATTTGCTTTTCTTGACTGCTTGGTATTCAGTCCCATCAGTGAAGACCTGTTGCAGGAGCCCTCTCGAAGTAAGATACAGCAATTGCGTAAGAACATACCGTAACAGTAGATCTTGAGAGAGAGGTTCCTTCAGTAGGTCATATTTTCCTCCCCAAGCTCCTGTTTTTTCCTATCTCTTTTAGGGCTGCTACCAGCAGCTCTAGGTCTCTAGGAGTTGTGCTTCTTTGTCCCTTCATCCTTACAGGGATCTTCCTGCGGGAGAACTGGAGGGCAGGCATGGGGACCGCCCCCAAATGTCACGCTGACATCCTGTCGTGACTCTGGGGACAGTCCTCCGCCATATCTTGCCAGCTAGAAGTTTGCCGTGCAGTCCTGACACCAGGGAGCGCAGCACTATCAGTGAAGACCTACTGCAGGAACATCTCTCTAAGATCTACTGTTACGGTAAATTCTTACATAACTGCTATTTAGGGAAGAAGATGGCTTCCATCTACAGTGAATACACTGCAGACTACCTGAAGCAGTTCTCTCAGGAAAGAGTCCAATGCGAGGAGCAAACCAAAAAGCACCTCGTGGAGGCTCTTGTGGCAGCCAGTGAGCAAGCGACTGCTCAGGACCTCGAGTAACAGCTGGTGACTGAAAGGAACCAGACCATGGGCGTGCCAAGGGATGTTGCAGAGTCCAGTCCCAGGGAGGAGGACAGCTAGACCAGAGGGAACCCAGAGCCACAGCATCAGGGGAGAGTCACCACATTGCTGGAGTCAGAAGGGATTAGGCTGCAGCTAGAGTTGAGGAGATTGGAACTGGAATTTGAGCAGAGGAAGTTCCAGATGTAGTTGGAGATGCAGGAAAAAGAGAGCCAGCATTGGAGAGAGGCCAAAGAAATAGAAAACCAGTGTCTGAGAGAGGCCAAGGGGGGAAAAAGAAAGGCAGTTTCAGAAAGGCAGCGAGAGGAAAAGAGTCGAGGAATTTGGGCATGGGTTTAAGACTTTACCCACCTGGTGCCAGAGGAGGTAAGTGGCAGGGGTGAACCTGGAACTCCAGGACTAGGGTACAAACTAAATTCTAAATGTAATAGCTGAATTTAAAAGGGGGGGGGGAGGATATGAATGCATTTTTGAATTCCTTTAAAAAGGTCTGTATTGGGCTAAAATACCCAGGGAGTTCTGCAGCTTCCAGCTATCCCCGCTACTTACTGGGAATGGGTGTGGGGCACTAGGCCAAATGAACAATCGGGACAGTAGTAATTCTGAGAAACTTACAGCTGCATTGCTTAAAAAGTATGAATTAATGCGTGAAGCATACAGGGTTAAGTTCCGTAGGCTCCGGAGAATCCCTGATGTGAACTATGAGGAACTCTCCACAAAGCAACGTCCATTTTTGAAACGGTGGTGGAAGGAAGTGGAAGCAAACTGTAGAAAAAATTGAGGAGGTTGTACTTCTGGAACAATTCTTTTGGGCTTGCCCAGTAGAGCTAAAAATCTGGTTAGAGGACAGAGACCCCAAATGGTGCAGGAGGCTGCTGAGCTCTCTGATTGCTATGCCAAGGAACAGGCCTGCTTTGAAAGGGAGTGGGGCGGGTGTGGCAGCGCAGAAGGGGAAGAGTGCACCTTCAGGGCAGCTAAAACACTCACTGCCACCACAGAAAGGGGGAAGCCCGGGGTTACAAAAAATTGATTTATTAGATAAAAGAAATGGTGACTGTAGGTTTTGCAAATAGCCAAGGCATCTTGCTATACAGTGTCTTTAAAAAGGTACAGAGTGGGCAAAGTGGTGCTCAGACAGAGTTGGGTGCGCTATGTATCCCTGAAAGCATGCCTATGAACATAAGGGAGCAAATACACCTGGTTACTGTAAATGGGGTGCAGACCCATGGGTTAAGGGACATGGGGACATCTCTTACCTTAATAAAAGGGGATTTGGTTGAGCCTGAACAGCTTATACCTCATCAGTTTGTAACAGTAAGGGGATTCACTGGGGAGGAAAAAACTCTACCACTAGCTAGTGTTCTCCTTGACTGGGGTGAGACAGGAAAGTGGGTGCAAAAAGTGGCTTGGCAGACAACCTTGCCCTGGATGTGATTCTAGGGAACAGTCTCCAGAAGGGGGTGGTGTATGTGGTTCCCCATAGTCAGACGGGAAAGGCCAATTATAGTTCCCTGGACCCCATTGAAGCCCTTGTGGAAAACTATGGGAAGCTGGTTCCTCAGCCTGTGTCTCCTGAAATGAAGAGTAATGAAGGGGAGGTAGGATTTCCCCACGTAGCAGTTTGCAAAACTGTTGCAAAAGGTTACTCTGAGGAGGGAGGGATAACCAGTGGTCAGAAGGTTAGGGATGGCAGTGACCCTAAATGCCCTGACACTAGAGCTATGGACACCAGTTTAGTAACTAAAGGGGATATGTACCATGCCTTGGGAAAATGTGAAGAATTTGCAGCTGCTCATAGGACTGATCCTAGTTTGGAGAGGCAGAGGGCTTGTACAGGCTCTGACTGGACACAGGGAGGTGACGTGAGACAGAGTATATTGGGACAGTGGTCTGTTGTATATGCAGGACGTGAGGACAGAGGGAGAGGTGATGGACGGGCAGCTTGTCTTTCCCCAGGAGCACCTTGAGCAGTTGCTCAAGATCGCTTATGATATCTTCATGTCCAGACATCTAGGAATCGCACGCACCATGCAGCGATTGGCCCAGAATTTCTGTTGACCCAACTTCACCCAGCAGGTGAAGGATTATTGCAGGTCTTGTCACCGGTTGTCACTGGTACCAACAAATAGGAAAGGCTGGCAGTAAAATCAAAGCTGCCTTAATTACCTTGCCCATTGTGGAGGAGCCATTCCAGAGGGTAGGAATGCATATTGTGGGTCCTTTGAGTACCCGAAGGTCTTCTGGGAAGAGGTTTATCCTGGTGGTGGTAGATTACGCCATCCGATAACCAGAGGTGGTCGCCCTCTCCTCACTTAGGACAGACAAAGTGGCCACCTTGCTAGGGATTTTTTCTTGTGTCAGGTTTCCGCAGGAGGTCATCACTGATCGAGGAGGTACCTTCATGTAGGACCTGATGGTGTTTATGGGAGAGGTGTGGGGTGGTGCAGAGATGCACAACACCTTATCACCCACAAGCCGGTGGGTTTGTGGAAGGATTTAATGGTACCCTGAAATGGATGCTCCATGCGTTTGCTGAACAGCATGGGAGGGACTGGGAGAAATACCTTCCCCACTTGTTGCATACAGGGAGGTGCCCCATGAGACGACAGGGTACTCCCCAAAAAAAAAACTCTTGCATGGATGTAGGGTGCGTGGGCCCCCCTAGACTTGATCCAAGAAGACTGGGAAGGCAAGCACGCCACCCAGGGAACTCGCATAATGGAGTATGTCTTAAAGTTTAGGGAAAAGCTGAAGGAGCTTATGGGAGCAGCCTAGACCAACCTGTCAGTCACCCAGCGGAAGCAAAAGGTCTGGTATGACTGCAGAGCCAAAGGTTACTCGTGCAGTGTAGGTCAGGAAGTCCTAGTACTAATTCCGTTCCGGAAGGATAAGCTGCAGGCTGAGTGGGTGGGACCATACAGGGTAGTCTGACAGGTTAATTACGTGAACTGTATTGTAAAACTGCCTGACAGGAGACATACCCATAGAATATACCATTTCAGCATGATGAAGCCATGTGCAAATAAGGCAGACATGGTATTTGCAGTGTGTAGTCCTGGAGAGGGGCCAGACGGAGACCCCCTACTGGACTTGCTAGAGGAAAGCAAGCAGGAGTCCTCTGTGGAAGCAATTAAACTGTTGCCCCAGTTGACCCTGGAACAGTCCCAGGAAGTGAGGGAGGTTTTAGCTGACTTTGCCCCTTTGTTTATAGCCAAGCCTGGACTTAACCCCCTTAATGACACATGATATAGACATGGGGACCCAAGTGCCCATACAGCGGACAGCCTACCGGGTATCTGAGGCCATCCCAAAGGACATTAGGAGGGAGGTGGAGGAAATGCTGGATTCCCAGGTAGTCCTGAAATCCCACAACAACTGGGCCTCACCTGTAGTCATCATTCTGGAGCCGGATGGCTCTACTTGCTTTTGTGTCGACTGTCGTGGACTCAACACAATCACGAAGTCTGACGCCCACTTAATGCCATGGACAGACAAACTACTGGACAAGTTTGGAGGGGTGACCTACTTTACCACATTTGGCTCGAAAAAAGGATATTGACAGACGGAATTAACTGCCAGAGCTAGGGGGAGATCGGCCTTCATTACTCCAATAGGATTACTCTAGTTCAGGGTAATGCCTTTCAGGATGAATGCTCCTGCCACCTACCAGAGGTTGATCAACCAGGTGTTACATGGTACTGAAGAGTATGCAGTGGCGTATCTGGATGATATTGTCATCTTCAGTACTAGTCGGAAGGAAAACCTGTCCCACCTGGAGGAAGTGTTGGGCAGGATACAGAGGGCAAGGCTCACTGTTGAGGCTGAAAAGTGCCAGGTGGCCATGGCAGAGGTGACATACCTAGGCCATGTAGTAGGGCGAGGGCAGCTCCGTCCTAATCAAGCCAAGACTGAGGCGATAGTCGTGGCCCAGGCCTGAAACCCAGAAGCAGGTTTGGAGTTTCCTCCGGACCAACGGGTACTTTTGCAAGTTTGTACCAACTTACAGTACCCTGGCAGCTCCCCTCTCTGGCCTGCTAAAGAAAAGAATGCCCCAAAAGGTAAAATGGGAGCCAGTCTGTGAACAAGCCTTCACACGACTAAAGGAGACACTGTACAGTACCCCAGTGTTGGCCAGTCCAGATTATAGAAAACCAGTAGTCTAGACAGATGCCTCGGATGTGGGGATTGGAGCAGTCCTCAGTCAGATGTCTAACCAAGGTAAAGATCACCCAATAGTGTACCTTAGCAAAAAGCTGCTTCCCCGGGAGCAGGCCTGTTCCACAGTTGAAAAGGAATGTCTTGAGCTGGTATGGGTCCTGAAGAAATTACAGCTATACCTCTGCGAGTGGCACTTTGAGGTACAGACCAATCATAACCCCTGGTGTGGCTAACGCAGATTTGGGAGGGGGGGAGATGAATGGTCATCTTTTTAAGGTGGAATATCTTACAGGGCTACGATATGAACTTTACCTACAGGGCTGGATCGGCCAATGCTAACGCAGACTGGCTATCTCGACAGAGCAGTGATCAGAATTTGTGAGAATTATACCCTTCATAGGGATGGATTCCCACAGATTCAGTCTAGGAGGGAGGATTGTTGCCAGCTACCCCACTGCTAGGCCTTATTTGTAGATATTAATTCTGTTGTATATATGTTGTATTATGTAGCTATATGTACATGCCAGCGTCAGCAAAGGCGCATAGAGAAAAGACTGGATTTATTTATTTATTTATTTTTAAAGGGGGCTTGACCTTCCTCTGACTTAAGGCCAGACTTGCTTGCAGGAGTCTGACACATTCTTATCAAAAAGCTTGTGGATGGCTGAGCAGTCTTCCTCCAAGTTATTTACCCAAGGGAAACCGAAGTAAAAAAAAATGTCAAGAGATGGCCCTTTTCACTTCAAGAAAAACAATGCTTTGATACCAGGAAACTGTTAATAGTATACTTGGGAAAGAACACATTCTTCTAACAGACCTGTGTGAGATTGTAATGCCAGGTGTCGTAAATGTAGGCTGAGTAACATCACCAGGTGGCAGAACATTGTGTTGGGGAAGTGCAAGAGTGACACCCAGTGGCCTAAAATGGAAGGCCCAGCCTCTATTCACAGACTGGGCTCTCCAACACTATAAATAGCCCAGAATAGGGCATTTGGACACACATTTTCACCTGGACACTCTGCTTGACACACACTAGGAGCCAAACTTCTGAAACCCAGTGTGGCTGCCAAGAACTAAAGAAACTGAAAACTTTCATCTACTTTTTTGGACTTCAGATCACTACAGTTTTAAAGGTATAGATTAGCTAGCAGTTCTAGTGCATTTTACTCTGTAAATTCATTTTCATTCTTTTTTTATGCTGTAACCAAAACTTTTCTAACACCCGTTTAGTTGTAACTGTATGATTTAGTATTTTAGTAATAACATTTATTTTTCTAAAGAACTTCTACCTGCATGAGATTTCTATATTTGTGACAGTAGAAAGTTTATTAATATAATCTGTGACAACTGTTTATTGCTTAGAGGGGCTACCATAAGCAACCAAATTGAGAAAAGGGTCTGTAAGGGATCTGAAAGGATAAGGAGAATACCAAAGTCTCAGGGACGAGTCTGCAGGGATTTTTGAACCAGGCTTTTGCATGTCCTATAGGGAGAAGGACAAATCAAGCTTACACTGCTACTCCGAAGAGAGTGCGACACCTGGATCTTCCTCCTTTGTGTAATAGCCAAGGAAAGGGTTCATATTTGGCCACAAGATGGTAGTACGCCCCTATCCAAAGCTAGTGTGATGCCCTGGATCTTCATTGCAGAGGTGGAGTAGTGACCTTGGTGAGCATTCTAAAGGACGCGGAGGGTATCCCTGTTCCCCATCACGGATTGCACTTAAGGGTGGGCACTGTGAGCTCAGTGTGCCTGACCCTGAAGAGTGGGTTTGTGATACTGGGCATAGTGCACCCCCACCAGGGGAATGGTACAGTCCAAGCTTTAGAATGTTGGGCACATGAGGCTTCCAAACAGCAGCAGCTCCCCAGTTTAGCTGTGCCATTTGAAGGGGACTGAGCTACTTGTATCTTCTCTCAAGATTTTCAAGTTTCAGAATTTCAAGACGACTTTTTGGGGCTGCAATTCTGCATAGCAGATTGGGGCTGCTTGTTCCAGGGAGCTCCCCTAAATTAAAAGCATGCCTGTTATGCTGCAGCTTTCAAATTGAATAACGTGCTTTTTTTTCTTATTCCTTGTGTGGATTGGGAGCCACGTCTGCCTTGTTAGGGTGTTTTCTAATGGTCTCCATTTAAAAAAAGCAAAACAAAAACACAGGTAGGTATAAATTGTATTTGTTCTGTGAGTGTAGATATCTGTGGGGGTCCTTTGGTTCTGGCGTCAGCCCCCCCCCCCTTTCAGGTTTTGTTTGGTACTTTTCTGCAGCTGTCTTGTGAATTTTATACACTTTGTTTTTAGAGGTTTTTGGTGGTTTTTCACCACAGACCCCTGTTTTTCTGTTTGTGCAGCCGCCATTAGGGCTGGGCATGCACTCCTTCAAGCAGTTTTCAATCTTTGTTTTAAGGGCGTGCCTGTTGTGCATGCGCTTGTGCAGTGCAAGGAGCATTTGCGCAGTGCAATCCCTATTAAATACATTACGCTATTGCATTTGTGCACTTGTGCACGCACGTCCTCGGTACTGCACTAGCGTCCTTCGTGCACCCACTGGTGAGTGTGCACACCCATTTTAGCGCTTTTTGGAGCTCTAATTACAGTTCACAACACAGTTCACAACTCATCTTTTTAACCCAGCAAGGTTTTTTTTTTTTTTTGTGATAACTTCAATTCTTGGCACTATGGCTTAACTGAGACCATTAATTATGAAGTGATGTGAGACCTGCAAAAGGGTGATGAGGCCCTCCCCATATGTTCCAGTTGCCTTCATTGTGTTGCTCAGCATAATATTTCTCTCACGGTTCCCCTGCGGCCGGTCTTCCACGCTGGGGAGGGAGGCACGTAGTCCGTCAATTGGCAGTGGCAAAACAGAATTGCGAAAATTAAGTTTGTTGCTTCTGGGTGAGCTTTTGAGCCCCGGTGTTCTGCAGGACATCCTAGCAGATACACCCGACCCCAAACCGGGCCTCTCAGGTCAGGGTGGCCCGTCCAGGTGCGTTGTCGCAAGAGAAGGCTGTGGAATCAGATGTGCAGGACCCCGAGCCTGACTTCGTAGAATTCCAGGATGAAGATTTTGGGGATCTTGGAGAAGCTTCTGACCTTTAAAGAAAAACAAACAATGCTGTTTGAGGAGAGGGAGAGGAAGGGGACTGGATGGAACCCAAGTCAAGGATATCGGTCCCTCCCCTTTTGACAAGTCCTTCAGCTTTTTGACAGCTGATGCTTGTAGATCTTACAGCTTATGGAGGAGCAGTCTGTGGAGACAGTGTTTCCCAGGTTTTATTCACTGACACCAAATTATTGAGCATGAATGGGCAGGTGCGGGTCGGAGAGAAAATCTTCCCAAACCAAAAACCCAATTTCCTTTTTTTTTTTTTTTTTTTTTTTTATAGGGGACGGGTCTTGCAGGTGGGAAGCTCCTCCTATGGTGGACAAGGCAGTCTATAATTGGGTAAACACCACCCTTCCTCCTGAATGCTCTCTGGCCTTAGCGGATTAGCAGTTGCAGTTCTGGTGCATACCCCCACTTTTTTTTTTTTTCTTCCTTCCATCTTTAATTTGAGTGTTTTGTGGGGTTTCTCCCGACCCCTACATCCGCGCGTCCCTGACGTAGTGCATGTGGAGGCATGTGTGCGCACGCCATTCGGGATGCCCCTCCCTTCCAATTGCGCCATTATCTGCCTGCACCGAACCACCATTCAGTGACGGCTGGACTATGGGCGGGCGACCCCACTCCTTACCAGGGAGAAGAGAGCCACTGCTCGATCATGCTCCCACCTCCACCCCCTTGATGGTGACCCAAAATCATTCCTGAACCTGGGTCGCCGGTGTAGCGCGATGTGTGGCGTCCAGCGCCTCAACCATCTGCACCACCAGGCCAGCCTCTGGTGCCCCTTTTTTAAAGAAGGACTTCAGACTGCTGAAGGGGGTGCAGAGCAGGGTGACAAAGATCATACTAGGCCTGGGGGACAAACCATATGAGGAAAGACTGATGGAGCTCAAAATGTATCCCTGGAGGATAGAAGGGAGAGACGTGATGTGATGTGATGTGATGTGATTTGAGACCTTCACATACTTAAAGGGCATGAATAGGGTTAGTACTGAGGGCATTTTCAGATTAAGGGAGGAGGAACACGAGGGGGCATAGTCTGAAATTGGATGGGGGAAGATTCAAGACTGAAATGAGGAGTCACTACTTTACAGAAGGGGTGGTAGCAAGGTGGAATGAACTACCAGAGGAGGTGATTTCTCTTAAAACTGTGGGCAGTTTTAAGAGAGGGTGGCAGAGGGTCAAAGGTGAGGTTAAAGCTAGGGAGGGGGGAGTCGCGACTGGGAGGATAATTCTGGTGGAAGGGGTTGGGGGGCAGCTGCAGTAGAGTGGACTGGGAGCTGCACACTCAAGCAGACTTGATAGACTCTTGGCCTGTGTCTTGTGGCATTTTCGTATGTTTGTATGCCAGAAAGGTTTAAAGCAAAAAACAAACAAAACTGTTGTAGTTTGCAGTTAAGAGCCAACTGGAGATGTGGGTCAAGGTCTTGGCTCAGGCCACAAGTGAAATAAATTTGGTCATCTCAGTTCTTGGGCGACATCCACACAGGACATGCCAAATGATTCTGAAGGCTCTGCTCAAAGGAAGCTCCACTGTAGCTGAATGAGCAGAAGGATTAAAGTACCAGGGCTGTATTATTGAGGTACACAGAGGTGTGAGGGAACTCAACTGCTTCCCTTCACACACAAATGGAGGCTGCAGTTTCCAAAGTCTGCAAGTCCTTGGGGCTGATAGTGCTGCTTGTGAGAGCACAGCTGGCTTGGAGGCAGTATTTGACAGCTAGTGCGCTGTTACTGAAGGGCACCATCTGAATATGGGGCTGTGCTGGTGCAGTGCATAGCGGCTTAACGCTGTGGTGACACATATCACTACTAGACTCGTATAGGGGAACATATAAGAGCGATCGACAGAAAAGATGCGTCTCATACGAACATCTGAAATTGCCAGCAGATACAGGCCATTCGGTCTATCTAGTCTGCTCGAGTGTGCAGCATGTTGTAGCTGCACATTTAATGGGGGCAAATTTCAATAATGTAATTCTAAGACTGGAAACTTTTTGGATTTTATGTCTAAAAGCCAATAAGAAACCAGGTCTGAATATGGGCCTTGAATTATGCCCATACTTAGCAGACCGGTGAACATGATTTGTTTTTAGTATGCTTGGTCTACAATATACTGTAAATAAAAATATTTGTATGTTGTGATAGTAAGACAATTTATTAATGTTAGGAATGTGTACTTTTTTCTTACGCCATTGTTAAACTACTATTTATAGTACTGCATTACTATGTATATTTGACAATGTATGTTGTCTCTCTGTGATCTCTATCTGTGAATTATTTCATCCCCCCCCCCACCCCGGCTAGCAGGCATCTCTGTTATCTTATTCTCCTTAGCTGACATCTGTCTACTCCCTTATATTGCTATGCTATTGTTACTTAAAGGATTCTTATTCTTAGTTCTCATGAATGAATCTAGTTTAAAGTGGTACATAAGTCTTAACCAATAACTTGCGTTTAATATGTCATTCTTGATGTCAGCCTGTGGTTACTATTTATATGTATGTTTAATGATTGTTCCCCAGCCTTTGATAATGGACTACATACCTCTCAACCTCTCTCATCACAAATCGGGGACAAGGCTTAAAATGATCAGGGACAAATGACACAAATCAGGGACACATCTAAAAAAATAGTAATATTAGTTCCAGAAGCTGTGTGCAACATGCTTCTTGGTGTGAATAGCATTTTCTTAATGAGAACTAGGCAGTAACACCAATGGCTGGCATTATTTTGTGATCTAAATCACTACTCTTCAGTGACAAAAATGTTAAATTTAGGAGGGACAAAAGAAATTTCTGAGGCAAAATCAGGGGCATTCCTGAAAATCAGGGACAGTTGAGAGGTATGATGGACTATATTGTCTGAAATGCATCAGGTGGGACGTGTTTAGGGGTGGTTTTACACTCCTGGCCTAGGTCAATAAAATGTCATTTTAATTGTCACTCTTTTGAGCTGTTTGGTGTCCTTTCCAAGAGGTGGTGAATGCCTGAATGTGAGTTGCCTTTTTTTTTTTTCTATGCACCATTAACCGGTGTGCGCACTTTCTGAAGCCTTGCACTGTTTAAAGGTGTTTTATGTACCAGACATCACAGCAGAATAATGGAGGTTGTATAGCTTTAAGGAGGACACTGCATATAGCCATCATTGTCTGAGTACCATTGCCTTAGAGAAAGCACTTTTTTAGTGTGAAACATGTCAAGCAAAGGTCTGACTAGTGGAGCCTGTCTTTTCATTTTGTATCCTGTGGCGTGGTTGCGCTAGTAAGGTGCAGTTTGGCGGTGTCTCTCCTCCCCTCAGTGGTGAGTACTCCCATTTTATTTTCCTTTATTTGCACTACATTGAGTAACATGAGCATCCATTCCTGTGCTGCTGTCTCTTGTTTTAGCAACAGATCGAAATCTGTCCTTGTTCCTAGTCAGTGCTCCAGTACATTGCAGCAGTGCTGAACTCTGTGGTGGGAGATGTCTTCCTCCATGTGGGCAGGGCAGAAGCCCTGGTTGCCCAGGTCCCCTTGATACACAGGAACCATTATGTATCAGCCGGGACCGTGTTGCTTTTGCTGCATGTGATGGCTGCGGCCATCATCACTGTTTCCTTTGCTTGCCTCCATATGCAGATTCCATAGTGAATACTTCAGGTTCCATGGGACCAGCTGATAGACTGACCAGTGATAAGGTTACCCACTCATAGGTCTGGTACCAACTTTTTTTACACTGGATTTTGTTAACTGGGTTATCTCACTGAGACTTGCATCTTCTCTCTTTTTCAGAAATGACCTGAGATACGTTGCATACAGTATAACCTCTTTTCACATTGGTACAGCATCATGTACAATTCAGTGACGTTTAGGACATGGTGACAATGGTGGTAGCAATAGTGTGGACTAACAAAATGTGTAGCAAAATTCTGTATACAAACAGTAAGAAAGTATTACGGTACACAGGTCATCAAATGGGGAGGGAAATGAGCTCCTTAGCTGAATGTTGGTGCAGCAGAGGCAGGGGAAATGTCTCAATTTTAATGTGTCAATATGAGCTGTGCTCTCGCTGCTTTGTGTTTTATGTGTAAATCGCGCTCTGTCTTCAGGTTTTTTTTAAATAGACCACTGCCCATTACGGGCTCACAGATGACCACTGGGAAGCATGCAGTATAGGAGGTGGCCACATCTCTTCTGATCATTTTGGTAATTGGGGCTTATGAAGTCCACCCTGGCTCACCCACTAAGTTTTTTAATCTCATTTTCTTATACAGTTTGCTTTAATTTTGAAGGATTGCTACTTGTGGTGGGCAGTATCAGAAATTAATAGCATCCAGTGCACCCCCCCAATGCTGCTGAAAGGAGCCTGCAAATCATTTTAATGTTGTTCTGTTTTCCTTTTTTACTTTCTTTCTTAATTGCGTAATTTTAAAAGGGATTCTTGGTCTCATAATTCAGATCTTTTGTAATAATCTTGACATTTGACGAAAAGTTGACTCCCTCTATGGTCAGGTACCTCCCCATTCAAAAAGACGCTTCTGTGCTGTGGCACCCTGGTGCAGAGCTGCCGGTTTGTCATTAGTAATCTTGCTCTCTGAAACTCTGCACTGCTCCTGCTCTGAAGTACTGCTGACTGCTTGCATGTGTCTCGTCTTTGGGGTGTGAGGGGTTGCAATCTAAAATGCCCTGGATGAAAATTGTAAACAAGCTCCTGTGACAGGAGTGGGTACATTTTTGCTGTGATTTAATTTTCTCTATTTTCTCTCCGTGTAATGATTGCACATAAATAAAAGGGTGTTAATTGCCTGAAATTGCACATTTTCAGTAGAAGTGAATTAAGCACCATCTGCATAGTGTGTAAATGAACTGGGCCACTTGACATCATGTGCTGAATATAAATGTGAAAATAACCCATTTACAGTACTTGGTACATGGAAAATTAAAACTGCGTTTCAACTAATATTCCTGTTTTATTTCCTCTTTACTAGGACTGGCAAGCTGCTGTGTAAATACTATCATATCACATACTGGCCTCTCTGGTATATTGGTAAGTGCCCCCCAATGCATGCTGTATCTCTAAAACAAACTTGATGCTTAAGGAAATTCTGAGCTTACTTATGTGCTGTGGGTAATTTTATTTACAGTGGGCTCACAAAATACATACAGTACTTTTATTTTACTAAACATCACCCAAGAGGCTGGTGCTTTAACAGATCATTAATACTGTAGTTCATTGCCCACTGCCATCATAGAATGATGAGCTTGTATGTCTGGAATGGTTTCTTGCATGTCGTTCAAACTTGAGATGTAACTTGCACTAATGGCACATTTGTTGGGTAAATCTCTCCTTGGTGACCTGCTCAACATGGTTGTCTTGCACTGGTGGTTCCAAAGTGCTAATTATCACTGTAGTTATACAAAAGTCAAGTAGGTTTCCTAATTCTAACTTGTAGTGCAAAGAAATCTTTCACATGAAGGTGCTCTGACTAAATGTCGATGCATATTGTACTAGAAATTGCCTTCCGCTCGGCAGCCATCTTGGTGAAAGTCTTGTTATTGCAGTTTCTTCAAAAACAAGTGGATGGTATTTCTTCAGATGTTACTGATTGATTATCCTTTAAGATAAAGGTCTGCTGATTACGGTTTGGGAATCCTCCATGCCAAGACAGTTGCCTGGGAGCCATCATGTTTTTTAAATCAGAAATGTTCATCCTACTGTACCTCTTCAAATGGGTCGTCTTAAAGGAAATGGAACATTGCCAATTCCTTGTAACACTGTGTGATTGGAAATGTGGGCATGCGTGTCGTCTAATCTCTTAGTAACATCAGTTAAAGAGAAGTCTGCAGCGTACGTTGCACTCCAGGTTTCCTCACTGATTTTTCCAGAATCTAGTGAGGTAATGATATTCTGGAAGATCCGAGTACTCTTGTCCTTTACAGTCCAGTAACCGCTTTGGAAGCAATACTGAGAAAGATGTTGCATGACATCTGTGGCAAGAGCCCTGCTGCAGGATTTCTGGGATTTTAGCCTGGGACCCTAATATTTTTATTTCAGAACTCCTGGACTTTTCAAATAGTAAATTTGTTGAGAATCTTTGTTTCAGAATTGACCCTGTACAGTATATTGAAAGCTTTTCACTTCTATTATTAGCAATGGGGGGGGTCAGATAACATTGAATAGGGCACATGGCAGATTTCCGACACCCAGCTTTTCAGTACTGGCCCTCCAGTTTAAAACCGGGGGTTGTCTGACCCTCCCTTTGCCAGTACTAACACAGACCCTAATTCTGTTTCATATAGTCAGTCATTTGAGGTTTTCGGAAGTTCACACAAATCTGAGTAGCATAAATAATTTGGAGAGAAGTAAAGCAGAGTGATGCCAATAATTGTGTGATGGAAAAGTTCCAGGATAACACGTAGACAGCAGTTCAGTTAATTGTAAATAGTCTTAACCTCTTTTTCACCCCTGCCTGTATTTCTGGCTACTTAACCAGATCATTCAGCCTCTGTCCATGCATTTTCGCACTGCAGAGTCACTCTGACTGATGGTCCCTGGTACTCCGGGTGACCCGCTTCTTACCAGGATGGGCCTCCGCAAGGGTTGCCCCATAGGGTGGAGTCGCTACTGCACCTTGATGGTATGCCCCCTATTATCTGGTCATTGTCTGAGATCAGTTCTGGATCAGGCCAAGAGTCCGCTGGAAGTTGACTTGTTGTGACCGTGATAGGCAAACAAGGCATCATCTGCCCAGTACTGCTCCTTTTCCCTGTTCTCCTGGAGGAGCCATGGTGCAGCGATGCTCCTAAACATGATGTGCATGCTTTCGCCCATTGTGGGCCAGCGCTAGCCACGCTTTCCACCCATTGTTTGATCCCCAGGCATGCACACCCCAGCCTCCATTAGGTGTCAATAATTCACTAGGATCCATATCTCTGCCTCCCACCCCCACCCCCCTGGGATCTGTCCTTGGGTTGCATAATCCTTCTCCCTCTGGCTGGCCCTCTGATGGCTCCATCTCGTTCCCACACCTTGGTTGTTGGTGTCGTAAGCAGTAGAGCTACTGTTGCAGTAGCAGGCTGACTTTTGTAAATAGTCATGTAGTAGTTTTGCTTGGAGCCCGTAAAGAAAGCTGTCACTTGAGGCTTTGGCTATACAGCCCAGAGCAACTACTAACACCACAGAAAGGGTTCCAAGCCCTTCTCTAGAGACTAGATAAGATCAGAGTTGGGGGTAGGGGGTAGTTTTCAAATGGCTATTTGGCTGGAATGGAAGCCCTAAAACTGTAAGTGTTGCCTTTTTTGGGGGTCTGCACATGTTGCCTACTGACTCAGTTGTTTCTGCTGGCTTAAATGTGAATATTGTCCTTATGTGTGTTTCTGTTTTTAAATTGCAGAGCTTGCCCTTGCATCTGTCTTCAGCCTGAATGCTTTGTTTGATTTTTGGAGGTACTTTAGGTACACGATGGCTCCAACTAGCGTTGCTTTGAGTTATGAGCAGCTGAGACTTCTGGGCTTGCAGAACACTCGTAAGTCTTCATCCCTGTCTTGTGGCTGGAGAAGTCCCATTTTATTATGTGTCTCATTACTGTTTCTCTTTCCAAACTGTGTTCTGGGGTTAGGATTTTGAGCAAGAAGTCACAATAGGTATGGAGTGTGGATACTGGCACACCATTTGCTTCTAATCTGTAATCTTGGTTTACTTCATTATGATCTTCCAGTATCTTTGCACAAATATCCTGCAAACATATAGGAAAATTTGGGGTAACTTATGCATTGGGGGTCAATATGATTTGGCCACTTTGGAAAGAAATACTTTATCATGGTCAGATTTATGCCATTACCATTTTATTGTCATATACATACAAACCAAACATCAGAAAATGTTTAAGTATTCATTAAACAAAA
Organism: Neoceratodus forsteri; assembly: GCA_016271365.2. Classification (NCBI taxonomy): domain Eukaryota; kingdom Metazoa; phylum Chordata; order Ceratodontiformes; family Ceratodontidae; genus Neoceratodus; species Neoceratodus forsteri. The sequence goes on along the minus strand of CM057450.1, from coordinate 634,205,281 downwards.
TTATAAAAAAGGGTCTCGGAAGTGCTGCAATCTGATTGGCTGTTAGGATTCCGACAGCCTTACATTAATCCATGTTTTATTGTCATGTACAGCCTGATCACCATGGCTCATGGATTCTTCCTGTCCGCATCCCATCCTCTAGCACTGCTGATTGAATGGAATGATGCATTCTGATTTTTGAACCAGCATTCTTAGACTGTTGTTGGAAGAACTATTTTATTAAAAATCTCCCTCTAAATGAGGAAAGCATTCAAAAAGTATACTTTTAACACTTTTTTCTTTTGGAATAATTTTTTATAATAGCAATAAAGCACTCCCTTGAGTTAGATTTACAGTCAATCACCCCCTAGGGGCAATATGGCACTCTGCTGCACCTCGTGCCACATTACACCCCTAGGGGGTGATTAACAGACTGTTAATCTGATCCCTGGTCATGCCTTATTGCTGAAAAAACTACCTTAGACATTTATGTTGCTGTCCCGTAACCAAGCACATGGCAGTGTTTTCTGTCAACCCACAAAAATGTTCTGGCACACAGTCTCCACTGAAGAAATCCTTGCAGTTTTTCTTAATTGCTTTACTTTACAGTAATAATGCAGCAGCCGTGTGGTGGTGGTTTTTTTTTAATTTTTAAATTTTTTTATTTCTTTTCCTCCAATTGCGGCGCCATGGAACCTCTCTCAGACATCCTAGTTCTTTATCCTGCCCAGCCTAAAGCCCTTCGATCTGAACCTCCTCTGTCCTCCCCCTCCTCGCAGCCAGCACCCCCAGTTTGATCCACCCGGGGTGGGTCGCCCTCTCCTCTTGGGCGTGCTTACTAGTCAGACTCTGGTTACAGGGGAGGGCAGGGGAATGGAGACCCTGGAAGGTCAGACTGGGATGGCCCGGCAGAGGGCATGGGGGACAGGTGCCGTCGCCTGCCCATGGTGCAGTTGGTTTTCCCTGTTCTGTATGCTGTCCTCTCCCACTCCCTCCCTGCATGGTGCACGTCGATGCCCTGGCACACGGCAACCCTGCCGGCGTCGTCCACGCTGAATACGTGCCTGTCTTGGCTGCTGCAGTGCCTCCGGACTCCACTTGGGGTCACCAACAGGCCGGGCCAACCCCATTCTACCTGGGGAGGAGAACACCACAAGGGCACTCATCCTCAACCCTCCCCGGCTGACCCCCAGCAGCCCGATCTCGTTCCCGAATCTGGGTCGCCGGCGTGGTGCGAGGTGTGGCATCCAGTGCCTCAACCCTCAGCACCACTGGGCTGGCCAGCAGCCATGTTTTTATTTGTCCAGAAGCTGTCAAGCAGAGCCGGCCTGGTGGCGCGGAGGGTTGAGGTGCTGGACACCACACCTCACACCACACCAGTGACCTGGGTTCGGGAACGGACTCGGGTCGCCGGAGGCTGGCAGGGGAGAGGCTGGATTGAGCGTCCCAGGACTGCTCTCCTTCCTCTGGGGTGGGTTTGTGTCATGCTTGGGCGGCCCCTGGTGAAGACCGGGAGAAGCACAAGGTGCGGCGCCAGCAGGGGGAGGAGTTCGGTAAGATGCTTGCGTATATGCAGCGTGTCATTGCACTGCTGGCTCCAGGACAAAAAAATTAAGGTGGAAAATGGGGCTGAGCGCGACCGAGCAGCTTGATGGCCGCGCGCCCACTGACCTGGAGGCCTGTTGTGGAATCGCGTCCGGGGGTTTGGTTACGGCCGTGCTGAGACCATCGCGTACGAGTGAGCCTGCTGTCCTCCGGGTCAGTGGGGGCTGGCGGCTGGATGCCCCCGCCAGTGCGCTGCAGAGGTGCAAAAATCGAAGGAAGATTTAAAAAAAAAAAAAAAAAGCTGTCAAGCAAGGTAAGCATATTCACATCCCAAACCAGTTATCCCAGTGTGCAGATATATGTATCATGTACACTGTCAGCACTGTGAAGCAGCTCAATATTTACATTGTCTTAGTTAACTGGACTGGTGGTGGATGGCAAAGTTTCTTAAAAAAATTCATTTTATTTTTTCTCTCTTCCCCTAAATGGGTGTCTTTATCTGCTGCCTGGCCCACCAACAGCTGATGTGCCCGTGCTTGCGATTCGATGTAATGTATCATCAGAGATGCACTAAAGAAGACTTGTTACCTCAAAATCTGAGGATGGGCGTATTGGTTGTTGGCAGGCTGGGCAGCAGATGGAGACACCCAGTTGATATCTTAAATGAGGAAAAAAATGTATTTTTGAAGAAACTTTGCTGCTTGCTGCCAAAAAGAGCTGAATAAGTAAGCAACATGTAATTTGGGAGAGAAAAAGGAAAATATAAGTAATCCGGGGGGGAAAAAAGCAAAGGGAGAAAGGGACCATACGTATAATGTCTGCGTGACTTATTTCATTGTATGTCAAAAACAGGTAGGGGTGTGTGTGTGTGTGTGTGTGTGTGTACAAGAAAAAATAGACCCCCCCCCCCAATAGAAATGTAAGGAGTCTTTTAACAAGTAGAAATGATTTGAGCACCAAATAATGTTCAGTTCATTAAGAACAGTGTGCTAAATAAGCTGGAAAAAAATGGTTAGCACGTTCATACATGGTTTTATGAGTGAAAGTGCTGATCAGTTTTAAAAATGCATAGCACTTGGCATTAATGCTAAAAATTGCAATTTTATAATGTCTTTTTAAATAATTTAACTTGAATTAAGTCCCATATTAAAATCCACTTTGTGTTTGTTTCATGTGCACCAATGCTGCCCCACAACAAAATGTTATCTCGGTGGGGGTGGGGGGGTTGCAGTCTGGCTGCCTCTGCCCATCCTCCAGATCCACTGAGGCACCAGCTGAATACTGTGACTGCTCCATATCCCATTTGTACATATAATAAACCCTCCCCAAGCCAGTCTTTAGTCGCCCCCTTTGACTTAGATTGCTGTTCTTTCTTTAATTTTTTCCCCCACGTAAAACCCAGTTCTATAGTGCACCCTTCAACCCCTCTCACTAGAGTTTTACCTTTAAAATGAGTTTTAAAAGAACGTCCAACGCTGCCCAAAAGATCCTCATCCTTTCAGTCTCGCCGTCTGGCCAGAATGCCAGTAAACTCTCTTTTGAAAGACTGAAATGGTGAGGATCTTCATGCAGCATTTAATGTTGTTGTTTTTTTTTTTTCTTTTTTCAAAACCTGTTCTAAGGTAAGACACTAGTGACATGGGCTGATGGGATCTGACTTTTTTTTTTTTTTTTCAATCCACAGAATAAATTGCTTCAGCTGTGCGTGTCCATCCAGCTATTTAATATCCTGAAGCATCCATGTCTGATGTTCTGTTGCAGTTGATTGCTTTGTGTGTTTTTTGGTGTTGTATACATGTCAGTATGGGAGCACTAATTGGATGAGATGTACCTGAAGGTGGCAGTAATCCCAGAGAAATCGTAAGGGTTGTAGAGGTGGTGAATCTGCTTAGGTAGCGAATAGAGAACTATTTTTACATCTTTGATTCAACTTGGATTTTTGCCCCGTCACTGGGTGGTTTGTCTAGTCCTTGTGTCTTCTGCCAGCTTTTCGCCCACGAGCTGTACTGCTGATTCTAGTATCCCTCAGGGAACGTCAGTGCCAGCCAGCCACACCACCAGATATCCTTGGCTTGCTGCCTTCCTGACCAGAGACTAGCTCCCCCTTTCTGCTTGGCCAAGGCATAATTGGGGAGGAGAACGGATGCAGCAAAAATTAGGTGATTGGAGGGACTGGGACGTTCATGCACCCACCATGGGCCCTCTGCACCTTGGTACGAACCTGGTCACCAACATACCAGAGCGGTCCCCCACAGCTCGGCGCCATGGGGTTGGCCCCTGAATTTTTATTAATTTCCTCCCAAAGCATTTACGATATCTTAGCAGTTACCCAGAAGGTTTCCCAACTACTGGACTTCTGAAGGCCTGTTCTGCCTTCTGCAATCCCTCATTTATTTATTTATTTTTTGTTAACCAGGTAAGCACACTAGGCAAAACAGATGCCTAGTTTCAGGTGCTACCCGGGAGATTACAAGGAAAATTATAGAGACCTGTTCAGAGTAGCACATACAGTAGCATAAGGTAAACAAACCATACATTTCAGGGTAGTAAGGATGGTACATAAGTGCAGGAGACAGTATACAGACGTTTCAAAAGATTTTGACAGGGCAAATAATTTAAAATACATACAGTACAAAATGTACAGGCAAACAGAAAAATAGGCAGGTATGGCTAGCCGGAAGAACCGGCACAGGAACTCTGGAAAGTGCCAAATGGAGATGGCTAGAGACAAGTGTAATGGTTACTCTCCCAAGTGTCATCTACTAGGAGGCAGAACCCTTTTTAAATTAGTAGTTTAAAATGGAGGGTTGAAAAACTTTGCTGCTACCTTCTACTCTGGCGGTTGCTAGATTTGCTTCTCAACATTGAGGAAACTGTCGTCCAGAGACGAGCTCTGGTACTGCTGGGTCTCCAGTTGCGTATTTATTTTAAAATACACAATTTGTTAGCTTTTGAGTGTTAATGTACTTCAAATAGTCTGCATTTAGTTAGGAAATTTTGTTTTAAATCTCTGGTCCTTCAGGCTCCCATTTGATTCCTGGGAACCGGAGACCACCCTATGGCTACCTTTTTTATTTTTATTTTTTAACAAATATTTTTATCATTTACTTGCTGCTTTTTCATAAGTGGTCCAGATTTTTTTCAAGTCTCTCTATACAGAAATAGAAGCACTTTAACTTTGCATTTGTGCCCTAATTCATCACTTCCTGCACAGGAAACCACAATCTGATC